>CM060920.1:501103860-501431360 GCA_030737875.1 Allium sativum
GCAGAGAAATATGCTAAAAAGAGATCTTAGCAAGATAAACTCCTTTTTGAATTACAAGAAATCCATTCAAACTCTGACATATAGTACTAACCGATGAGTCATAACCCCCTTATGGAATTTACAAACAGAAATAAGATCGAGAATAGGACCGAGAGGATATATACAAAAGATAACTTGCAAGCAAGCTCCACAGGAAAACAAGGATCAAAGATGCACTCTTAAAAAGAGATATGATGCGCGTATCTAGTCTTCACTCTTCTTAGTCACGTTTCCTTGAGCTTAACTCCACTGTGCTTTGACTATCTTTCACTTCATGATTCCTTGGCTTCCTAACTCCTATTTCCCAAATTCGAGTTGGAACTCATTTCATTATCGCCTCTCGTCTTTCCTTTCCACTTATTCTCCCTTCTGTATACTTGGCTTAATCATACTATAACCTCATGATCTCATGCCAGCTCTCCAAAATTCACTAGTGAATCCTGGATCTCGTCTACTTACTATAAAGTATTCCACGCAGCAGAACTTTTCTTGAAAACACCAATCCACGTTGCCAATTGCCCTTATAAACGTGATTTTCTATAACTCATGCTTAATCGAAATGAACCATCCGCCGATGAGTGATAGGCCATACCTAGATTCAGTTGCCTACCCCTGGCTTCCTGTAGGCTATTTCAAAACTGGCCAACTTTTTGTTGCTAACCCTGACGCAGTCCTCTTGCTCTTCACCGGACTGAAATGAGCACTCTTCATGAGTCTACCTATTATGACCCACATACCCGTATTCCCTTTCTTTGATCTATGTAGTCCATCCACATAATCTATCGAGATGTTTTCACACTTCCTTGGCGAAACCTCCAATAGAGGTAATGGCCCACTGGGCTTCTATGACTTGGCCTTAACCTGGTGGCACACCATGCATCCAGAGACCAACTCGGCCACCTCCTCGAGTGATGCGCATCTTCAAGAACCTTCTTTACCAAGTCTTCCACTCGAGGAACACATAATCTCTCATCGTGCCTTAGTCATCCCTTGTCATCTATAATATATCTAGTGAGGTGACTTAACATCTCGCCTCGAACCGACTGGTCCAGGTTCTTGACCAACTGCGGGTCTTCTTCCTGCGAAACCCCCTTCTTGATCCAGAAGAGTAAGTCTAAGCTCCGGGAATGCTAGCTAACTAGCCAAACGGAGGAGGCTTCTTACTTCAATTGCCCTCCTCAGAGTTTTCCGGTTTTAAACCGCAACCACTTTAGCGGAATCCACCGCTAAGCCTTACTTAGGAACTATGTGCCCAAGAAATCCAACTCCTTTCCTCCAAAGTGACATTTGGAGAACTTGACCTTCCACTGGTGGCTCTAAGCGTATCCATCTCCTTCTTGAGATGTATAGCATGTTCTTCCTCGTTCTTTTGAGGAGATCAAAATATCGTCTAAGACGACCATGACAAACTTGTTCAAGGACTCCCTAAACACCCTACCCACCAAGTTTACGTAATATGCGGGTGCATTAGTCAAACCAAATAGCATGACTAGCCATTCTAAAATCCATTTAGAGTCCTAAACGCAGTCTTGTCAATTCCATCCTCAGCCATCCTAGGCTGATGGAATCCGGTAGCTAGATCAAAAGAAAACAGATGCTCCTACAAGCTGATCAAACAAATCATCGATCCTTGGTAACGGTTATCTTTACGATAATCAACACATAAACGAAGCCAGCTGTCCACATCAGTAACGAATACTACTGGAGCACCCTACTCGAAAATGCTTCGTCTCAGGAAGTTCTTCTCAAATAACTCCTTGACTTGCTTTCTTAACTCTCATCTCGTGAGGTCATGTGCCTAACCGGCCACGAAACTGGCTTGGTATTACCAACCAGATAATGCGGAAATTCATCCCACGTCTAGGGGTAATCCCTATACTTTCCCCCAAGATATCAGGATATTCTCGGACCACCCTCACAGATTGCAAACCATCGATAGACGAGTTGAGGGATTCAAGATAACATAACATGACGGGACCCATAGGGTTGCCAGAAATTTCTAGGGTATTACCGAGGCGAGTCCTGAGCCCCACACCCTATATACAAAAACCCAGAATGGCCCAAAACAGGACAACCATTCCATGCCCAAAACCAACCCATATCCCCTGAAACCGAGAATATAAACATCCCACGGGAATCCTATACTCAAGATAGAAATTTCCAAATCCACTCAGACCACAGACGAACGGGCAGAACCCCCAATTGGATTTGAAACATATACGGGATCATCAACCAGACTAGTACTTAGGTGCAAAACTTTCAACTAGATCAGATGAAATAAAACTATGCGATGTGCCAGAATCAAACAAAGTACGAACAGGGAAAATCAGAAAATGTAAACAAGACTTTCAACAGAAACACTACCTCTATCATAAGCTGGAAGAACGGTGTTGAGGGGATGAACTCGCCCTCCAGATAGCCCTGCACACTGAGTCTGACCTTGCCCTTGTTTCTTCGGGCAATTCTTGTTGAGATGTCCAAACTCACCACAATGAAAGCATTCGCCCCGCTTTCTCTTCTTCTTCCTACATTCCCTGGCTATATGTCCAACCTTACCACAGAAGTTACATTTCATATTCCCTCTTGGCTTGTCCTTGCGGTTGTGGTTATTCTTGCCCCGTTTCCCGGAATTTACTCTCTTGCCTTGAGACTCATTCGCCTTGACCTCTTTCTTGTCATTGTTATCTTCTTCTTGAAGTAGGGCCAAATTCACCAAATTCTCGAAAGTCGCCCCCAAGGGTATATGAGACATGGCCAAACCATGTAATGGCTCGTTTAATCCTAGAGCAAAGTGTAGGGCCTTCTTCTGAGCTGTATTAACCAAGTCTAAATCGTCCTGAGCCAGTTGATCAAACTTATCTATGTATTCCCTAATAGTCATGTCCCCTTGCTTCAGTAATAAGAACCTCAGTCCAAACCTTCCTCTAAAGTCATCCCAAGTCTCGATTGGCCTAGTAGCGGTGGTGACTACCCACCAACGTGCAGCTTCTTCCTTTAGCAACCCTACTGCCAATAAAACCTTCCTGCGGTCACCTATATCAAAGGTGGCTAAAAGATCTTCGGTCTCTTTCAACCAATTCCTTGCCTCTACTAAAGTCTCGGTTCCAAAGAAATTCTTGCAACCCATCGCCTTAAAGTCTTGGCAAATCTCGGCGAAGTCAATTTGAGGATGCTGAGGGGAAAGAGGAAGAGGAACATCAACTACCGGGGGAGGAGTAATATTTGCGGGGCCGGCTTCGGTCGCCCTAGCCTCCAAAAGTCTCCTATACCAAACAGGTACGTGTACTCCCTCCGGAATGGCAAAGTTGTCGGCCATACTGGAAACGAAGGAAAAGATAGATTCAGAATGGAGAAAAACGAAGGAATTTTGCTAATGGCTTTTTGGGGAATAGCCTTTAAATTAAACTAGACTTTTCTTTGGAAAATACTTAATACTTGGTTTTGAAAATAGTTTTTCTTTTCAAAAAGTTTTAAAAACCTTTTTTTTTTATCCCCTCTCGTAAACCATATGCTCTGATACCAAATGTAACACCCCACCTCCACTAGGGTCACTCGCAAAGGAATGCACTAGCTTTGGAGGGGCATTATTGGTAAACATGCATAATGATATAGCAAGGCAGGACATGACATATATATATATGTAAATAAACAGAGTGAGCAAATAAAACAGCGGAAGATTTATAAACCATTTCAAAACACAAGTCTGGTACATCAAAATGTCAATTTCCCAAAATTACAAGTCTAGATAAATACATCATCTGATAAACTGAAAATACATAAGTACTATCCCCAAATAAGAGTGATAAACCATAGCGGCTCAAGTCCAAAGCATACTTGAGCTATCCAAGGAAGCGGCTAAAATCCAAGCTAGGCTCGAGTATTCCCTCCCTGAGAACCTGGGGGGGGGGGGGAACGGAAGAAAAGAGGCGAAACAAAACGGGTCTGTCAAAAAGACTGAGTAAGCCCTGCTACGATCAGTCTATAAACTAATAAAGTTAACATCATGATGGAAACTGAGATGATCATAGATAACAACATACTGGCATGATAAAGTAACTACAAGATAGATAGAGGTGTCATCGCATAAACAAGGTTAAGTTTTGCACCACGGTGTACTAGTAAGCCAACCTAACAGGTATTGATCCCTTAGCCCAACTTTGGCCCAATAACGTGAAGTGACCTTAGTATAAGGTCCAACCCAACGGTCTAGTCGATCGGCTCCCTATAAGCCTAACACGTCAAGTGTTGATGTCCATACGGCCCACATATGGATGTAGTCTGACTGTGCTGGGTCCACCTTTGGGTGTATCAAGCCCTCGGGTGTCAACCCCGGACACTTAAGCAATAATGCACAGCCCAGACCTACTGGTACCCGTGCCTCGAGTTTGTCCAACATCGGACTACGTGCACGTCCGTAGCCCGCCGGACCCGCACCGCTGTACCACTCAGCCGTCGCTTTGGTCGTTTATATCCGTCCAGTAATCGTGCCCCGCCCTAGCCTAGTCTCTAGGGTTATGATGATACCAAACTGGGATTACTGCCGGAACAGACCCGCTGCTAGGGTTTCCTAAGAGGGTTAAGTGCGATTTAACCCTTCACTAATCATGGATTAAATTGGTTAAGTGTAACTTAACCCCATTCTAATCCCTCAAACTCCCAAATGGATTAAACTAGTTAAGTGTAATCAACAGTTCACACTTAACCCCATTCTAATCCCTCGAATCCCCAAATTGGATTAAGTATTAGTGGACCCTGACTTAACCCTAATCATGAGGCATTAATTACTTTAATGCACCTTAACCTCTCACATTAGACTTTGTTGTGGTTACTAGTTAAGCCGGGCGGGTCCGGGTAGCTTTACACCACACTTGGTCTAACCTCGGGTCTTGGCACCACATGACCAACTTCTCACATTGGGTCTTATTGTTTGTAGCCACTAGTTAAGCCGGTCGGTTCCGGGTAGAATTACGCTACAAACTCAACCCAACCTCGAGTTGGCCACACTTATGTTTTCTAAGTGTCATGTCCACTTTATTTCAAAACATAATCACAAGTCAAACAATTACTTGGGTAGACCTAACTTAATAGGTAAATTCCCAATCTTATATTTTCATGTATTTTAAGTTTACCCAAAACCCCCAACGTCATTCTATCGCTTACATATTCGTAATAACGCATAAAGGATAGGAAGAGGGAACTTGGCACAACATACATGGTAAACTTGCACAACAACCATGCATAACATGTTAGACTTGTACAACTTAGCATAGTGAAATTGCATATTACCATAAACATGCATGACATGTTAAACTTGCATAACTTAGCATAGTGAACTTGCATATTACCATAATCATGCATAACTTGTCAAACATGCACAACTTGTCATTTTAGACTTGCATAAACATGCATAACTTATTAAACATGCACAACTTGTCATTTTAGACTTGCATAAACATGCATAACTTATTAAACATGCACAACTTGTCATTTTAGACTTGCATAAACATGCATAACTTATTAAACATGCATAACATGGCATAATGAACTTGCATAAACATGCATAACTCATTTAACTTGCAAATCATGGCTTAGTGAACTTGCATAAACATGCATAACTTATTTAACTTGCAAATCATGGCATAGTGGACTCGCATAAACATGCATAACTCATTTACTTTGCAAATCATGGCTTGGTGATCTTGCATAAACATGCATAACTTATCAAACATGCAAATCATAGCTTAGCGAACATGCATAAACATACATAACTAAATAAACTTGCAAAGATCCCAACTTTCATCACATATTAACTTTAGAGTTTCTAAAATGAAGGTAAGAGGGCTTACAATGCTTATGCGGACTCAAATAACTATAGCAAATGTAAAGAACCCCTTATGCAACTAATTAAAGCCCCCAAATGCAAGCAAACTTGATCAAGACTCCTCCTTTATGATGCCAATAGAAAAACAAGCCTTTAATGCAAGCTAAGGAGGATCATACAAGCCTAAATATAGTTGTATGCATGGAGAATAACTTAGGAATTAATTTAGGAATTGTATGAAGAGGATGGAGGCCATGAGAGTTTTGATTTTGGCATAGTTTAGTTACTAGGATGAATAATGAGTGATTTAGGGTAGGTTAGGGTCTTATTTATAGATTAGGCTAGTGATTTGGACCATAGGATTAACCCTAGATTCAATTAGGTCCATTAGATCCCGGAACTCTCTAGAAACAAGCCCCCCAATCAAGCCAAGATCAAAATGGTGCGCCAGGCCAGTTAGCCCGGCCACACCCTGTCGACAGGGCTGTCGACAGGGCAGTCGACATGCCTAGACCCCTGTCGACAGGCCTGTCGACATGGGGTCCTTGGCGGGAATTTTTCCCGCCTGCCCAGTTTGCCCTATCCCTAGTTTTTAATTTTAAAATTTAAATCTGTTTTTACTTAGGGATTTTCTGAAAACTTCAATGGGCCTTAACTGGGTCATACAGACTTCGATTTTCGAAAACTCGGACTCTATTTCGCGTATTTTTCCGAGACGAACGCAATGGCATAGCCCGTTTCCCTTGATTCAGATTTTATAATTAAATTCTGCCTCAATTTATGTTATAACAGATTATTGAAAATACGGGTTGTCACAAAAGTCATCTCTGTGGAGTTAGCCTCGCCATGAGCCAAAATGCACTCTATACAACTGTGCAGAGCCAAAAACAACCTGTCACCTGTGAACTAGGCTGCCCGTGTGGAAATAAGGGCACCCGCTTTTGCAAAGTGAAACAAACAACGAGTCAGTCATGGGGACTGGTATGAGGAATCTATTTAACAGTTTAAACAACAGTAATAAGCAAATCATAGGACCACGCCACTTTCGCGGAACGGGTTTACTCCAATGATTGCTAGTGTATTTAAAACAAAGTAAATTCTTTTAAAACAACGCAATGCTTTTAAAAAGAATGAAACCATTATAAGACTCAAGTCCCATTATACAATGCAACGCAAGCCGGAGGATAGAGTTTTACCTTATAATGGCCAAACATGCTTGATACGTATAAAGCAAAATCAATTGATATTATTACTAGTGCATATATGTTTCAAAAATGAATAGCATCATAAATATCAATCATAGGCGGCATAGCTACCATCTACTATGTCACCATACTAGTTCTACAATCGAGTCCGTTATTTCGTATTGGAAATTGGATTTCCGTCATGAGTCGAGGCAAGGGGCAAGCTCCTCTCCGCTTCGAGACATTCTAGCAAATGCCTCAGGACTACACACTCTGGGCAACCCTGGATTCGGCTGGGCCGGTCCTCTCTTACGTTTGAGGATTAGTTATTCCTGAACACACGTTTCCCGGTCCTTACAGACCTATAATCGAGGCGCCTCGCATTCCAACAACCACAAAGGTGAAAAGTAGATATATATGTCAGGGCTGGTAAGTCACTGACACCACCATAGCTAGAAAGAAACGTCGTGCTCTCCCAGCGGTCCGTATCCCGTTTTTAACTCATACCGGGGTGTGAGGCTCGCGAATCTACGAAATACACAAAGCTAGGCCACATAGACCGTGCTTTGATCGTCATCCACAAGACTTTGCTTTGCAACAGAAGCCTTGATCACAGCATCTTGGCATGCCACATAGGCAGTCCACTCCATACGATTGATTTCCATCGATATATAACCTCTGAGCTCGTATGTCTCAGAGAAGGGCGTTAAGCAAAAGAATAAATTCTCCGCCGCCAAACAGATATATATTTAACAGAGATCAATCAGTATAGAACAAAATCCAATGTCAGACACACAGTCCATTTACAAGTCCGTTCTGGGTCTGAACGAAACCGGAGGCGTCAAATTCCTCGTATATCCGTCCAATCAACACATACGTTCAGAGGGCTACTACTTCCGTTCCTTCACGGTAGCTACTCCGGTCAGGAACCTCAGCAGCGCCCATCCAAACGATACGAAGATCGTCGGTCTTGAATCGTCTTTGAATTTTCCAATTCGAATCGCTCGATAAATTATTCGAAATGAGGGTTAGCTCGGCCTTTTCAAATATTTCACGTAATTAGAATTTAAATCGATTCTTTCCATGGTTATATTATTCGACATCCATCTTTCATTTCTTTAGTGTTATTTTCGTGTCAAGCACATACAACCATCAAATATCAAACAATTCAAGCCTAATTGGTTTATTTGCAATCTATGTTGCTTATAATATTTTATAACGATTTTTCGCCATTTTTATTTATTTAAAAATGGCCATATTTAATTAAACGACGTTTCAGGTCGTGCCGTGGCACTGTTTTTCTCCTAATTTGTTTTACACATATCGGAAAATCTAATCGTTGGATTTCCACAAAGTCTATATCAATGGGAAGATATTCCCAAAGCGAACCCAACGGTTCCAGTTTCATGAGAATTCGACGGTCGGATCTTCCACACTGGTCGTTTGAAGTTACGGTTTCAAAATTCGAACTGCAGCGTCGTTATTCGATTTAATTTAATTATATTTATATTTATATATAAATATAAACGATTCTGGCGCTGTTTTTCTTCAGATTTGAATTAAACATTCCAGACAATCCAACCGTTGGATTTTTGCAAGGTTGGTGCCGTTGGGAAGATATTTCCAAGGCGAACCCAGCGGTTGCGGTTTCGGGAAAATCCGATGGTCGGATTTCTCGTACTAATCGTTTCAAATTACGATTCCGAAACACGAACTGCACGGCTTCGATTCCTTTTAATTATATTTATATTTATATATATAAATATAGTTCATTCTATAATTCCAACCATAGTTCATTCTATACGTTCAACTTCGTTTTCACTTCAAATATTTCGCTAACGCCTTAATAATTTGAAAAATTTCGCCATAACCTCCTTTGTACGGGGAGGGGTTTAGAAATTTATTGGGCCGTGTTAGGTACCCAATAAATCCTAAAAAGCATCCACATATTTATAGTGATATATTCTGGTGTTTACGGGGGAGCATGTATAGATAATCACTCCAGAGAATAAATTCTCGTCACCCCGTTTCCGTGTGGAAATAAATAGTCCATGTGCCGTATCTAATAACTAGAGAGACGTGATTATTGTCAACTCTAGACCCGTGTGGGGTTTTTATTAATCTGGCAATTTACCGTTATTTTTTATATAGTCCATATCAGTCATCAGTTCAACCTGTAGTATACAGTCATCGCCATACAAGCCTCTCGCTCGTATGGTAAATCTTCCACCTCGTCACACAAGCTCCAATTGCTTATGTGGAATATGATGAAGTATGCCTATTGTCAAGAAGTATGCCATGTAGTGTAGTTCAAAATTAATTGTTACTATCCTATGGCGATATTTATTATTTCACACAGAGTAACCAGCACTCCGCATCCAATGGCATTCACAGGAGTTGATATAAAAATAAAATTGCGCAGCCAACTCATCAAGGCTTACCTATTTGTCGGGCACGCAAATAATTTCTTTACTCTACAGCTAATCCATTTTTCCTGTTCAACACATGTATATATATGCAGAACAAAGCTAATAATAATATTTCTAGCAAACTATTATTTATTTCAACACGTGTGTATTTTTATCAAGGCGTATACATGATAAAAGAAATATTTTTATCATCAAAAATATTTATTCAACACGTGAATGTTTTTAACACTTCATATTCAAAATAAAATGTAGTTTTTATTGTCGATTCATTTTATTTTAACATATGATAACATTCAACACATGAATTTCAACTCGACGAACGAATTTCAATTCAACACATGAATATTCTCTCTAGTTTGTATATATATAAAAATGTGAATTTTATCGCTAAAGCTATTTGTTTAAATTCAAATAATATTCAACACATGAATTTCAACTCAACGAATGAATTGCAACTCAACACATGAATATTCGCTATAGTTTGAATATATATAAAAATGTGATTTTTATCGCTAAAGCTATTTGTTTAAATTCAAATAATATTCAATACATGAATTTTGATTCAACGAATGAATTGCAACTCAACACATGAATATTCGCTATAGTTTGAATATATATAAAAATGTGATTTTTATCGCTAAAGCTATTTGTTTAAATTCAAATAATATTCAACACATGAATTTCAACTCAACAAATGAATTGCAACTCAACACATGAATATTCGCTATAGTTTGAATATATATAAAAATGTGATTTTTATCGCTAAAACTATTTGTTTAAATTCAAATAATATTCAACACATGAATTTTGATTCAACGAATGAATTTCAAATCAACACATGAATATTGGTTTCAACATATGTAATTTATTTCAACGAATGAAAATTATTCTAACACATGTATATTTCAGAAAATTTGGGCAGCATAACGGCAGGGTAGTTAAAACCGGGACCGTCCCTAGTATGGCTCCTCGCTCTACCTTAAAACCTCGCGGTATTTGACAATGGGGATCATGCATCTAGTTCGCACACAGGCGACATGTTTTATTTTCAATTCCACAATCCTATTCTAATTTGTTTCAACCACAAGAGGGTATTTTTCAACCACAAAGGTATTTTTCAACCACAATATCAACCACAAACAATTATTTCCAACCATTCGTCATACCATGTAATATCACGTCAATCACAAGCAATAAATATCGTCCATGGTCTGTGGACGAGGGGAGTATATATATATTATATTATAATTCACATGCATTTCATCACAATTCAAAGCATATATGTTTCATTCAACGCTTGTATAATTTATACATCGCTAATATAATTTATACAACATATGTACATGAGGTATACAATGCGTATATAATTTACACTTCGCTTATATAATTTATACAACGCGATTCCATTCACATAATTCAGTTTAGATTCCTCACATTGGTTATTGCAGTGCTAAAAATCGTAGGAAGATCAGAAAAATCCGCGGCTTCTTCTAGATGGTAGAGAGCCTCCTTGCGGTCACGGTGTCTCCTGTTTCATCGAATTTCTTTAACGAACGAAAAAGATATTATTTTTCAAAGTTTTGCAATGCTTTATAGTGTTATAAACAGTTTAAATATAATAGGCCGTATACCTTGCTTTGTTGTTCAAAATTAGGTCTTGCTTTAATCTCCAATCCGCTGCTCGATGTTGAAATCGGGCTTCACCACGTTGTCCAGCTTGGAAGCGCGCACCCGAGGGTACCAGTCGCCGCCCGTTCGAAGTCAGGTCGGGGGAGAAAACTGGGCGCGAACGGCGAGTGTTCCCGGGCTTCAAACTCGAGAAAAACACAACGATAATTTCCACAACCGGTATAGATTTGGAGAGGGTGTTGAGAGCTTCAAAACGGATCCAAAAACACTCGATTTCACTGAGAAACGAGAGAGAAATCTCTTCTGGAAGATTTGAAATCACTTCCGCTATGCGCCTGGAGCTCGATGGAGAAGAAGAGATCTGATTGGTCGGCCTCCTTTTATTTTAATTTTTAATTTAATTAATTCCAAAAATACCCCCTTCCACACACGAACTCGAAATCAAACCCAACGACTGTCGAAATCAAAACCAGTTTCATCGAATTCTGAGCTCGTTTGAAAAATGGCCATTTTTAGGTCGACCCATTTTAACAGAAATTGACCAATCACATTTTCTTTTGCCCCACTCACATAGTAGCTTCAAAAATTATGAAATTTGAAACTTAGCAATAATTTGACATCCCGGACCCAACAAAATTGGTTCCGTCGAATTCCGAGGTCGTATGCAAAATATCAATTTTCAGGGGCTATATATGCTATATAGCGACCTTTCTGAAAATTCATTCGGCCATAACTTTTGATTCCCGTTATGAAACTTCGATTTTTCAGATTCGTTAGAAAGGTATTCATAGACATATTTAAATATTTTTAGTTTCGCTAAAATCCGTTATATTTTCCACCCGGTATAGTCAGACAAAGTTTGTATTCAAAATTTCAAACTGCAATACTATACCCAATTCTTTATTTTATTGAAATATGTTATTTCAATTATTCAAATTCTTTGGTAATAACCAATTTTAAATTTTTTAAATTGGTTCTCATTTCCCAGGTTATTACAGGTTTGTAACATTTTTTCCTACCTTAGCCATTTCGCGGACGAAATTCTTTTAAGAGGGCAGTATTGTAGTATCCCATATTTTTCGTAGTCAAATATTTTATTTAATTTTTTATTTTAAATGTTGAATTAGAATTTAAATTGGATTTTTATATATTTTTTATTTAAAATAAAGTTTGAACTATTGTTTATAATTGATTTAAAATGAGCTCGTAACTTCGTGGTAGTTCATAGAGTTTTGAACTTTAATCGAATATATATAATACAATCTGTAACAACCCGGAAAATCAAAACCAATTTAAATTTTTATTTTGTCAATTTTAATGAGTTTTGAATATTTAAAATGATTTATTTTAAATAATAACGACCAGAAATTTATTTTGAATAGAATTAGAATGTATATATTTATTTAAATCGAAGTTAGAATATAAATATTTATTTTAATTATAAAAGGAATTGGAAATGGCGCGACAGTTTGAAAATTCGATTTCAAATTTCAATTGAATGTACATGATTCAAAATAAACCGGATTTCAGTGAAACCAGAAATATTTGAATCTGTTTGAAAATATTTTTCCAACGAATGTGAAAAATCCCGATTTCATAGCGGGAATAAAACATTATGTCCAGTTGAAAATTCAGAATTGTCGCTATGGAACTTATATATATAGCCCTTAAAAATAACGATTTTGCAAACGACCTCCGTTTTCGACGAGACCACTTTTTTGTAGATTCGGAATGTCAAATTATTGCTAGATTCCAATTTTTAGAATTTTTTGAATTAACATGTGAGCGTGGAGGATTTAAACGCATTTGGTCAATTTAAATTTAATCGACTGGAAAATGACCGTTTTTTAAACGGTCTCCAAATTCAACGAAATTAGTTTTGTTAGGACCGTATCATCAAAACATAGCTAGATTTATTTTTCGGGAATTTTTGGAGTCCGTGTGTGACCCCGATAAATTAAAATGTACGTTTAAATTGAATATATATTGATTTATATTTTAATTTAAAGGAAAACTGATCGTAAAAGCCGAAATGGGTTATGAAACATGTCCCGTTGTGTTTGGGATGTGGGTATCAGGGTAGAGGCGACAGTCGTTGGGATTCATTTGGAGTTCAGACGAATTAGAGTGAATTAGAGTAATATATATAATTATAAATACCATGTTCTAAAAACCCTAATCTCTCTTTTCTTTTTGAAACCCGCCGCCACCGTGGATTTCACGCCCAAAAGATCCGGATTTTCTTCCTTAATCGCTCCTAATCCCTGCAATAATTTATAAAAGAAATAAAGGGAAAATTATCGTGCTATTCGAGAGCTTCCTATCTATATGGCCTTGATGATGTATCACATTAAGATTGGTAAGCAATCTCAGCTCAAAGCGCCATCGTTCGCGCGCAATTCAAGGCCAGCTGGAGGCGTCGAATTCGATGTGGTGACTGGAGTGGGGCGACGGAGGTCCGACGAGTCGTATGGGATGGTCTGATCACTCTCCGACCAACTATAGGGTGGCGGCGCAGCGTGTTGTTCAAGTCGATGTGGGTTTCTTTGGTTACAGTAAAGAACGCAGGAGGAAGGCGCGGGTTTGATTCCCTAATGATAATGATTTGCGATTAACTACAGTAATTAGTGAATTAATTATTTAATTATTTTAAATTTGTGCTACCAACATTTAAAAATGAAATTATATATATATAACATTAGTTTAAAAATGAATTTTGTATATATAACATTAGAATAAAAATAAAATTTTTATATATAAAGCATTGTTTTTAAAATGTGATTTTTATTAAATAGAAATGTTTTAAAAATATAAATAGAAATGGTTTAACAATAGAAATGTTATAAAAATATAAATAGAAATGTTTTAAAAATATAAATAGAAATGTTTTAAAAATATAAATAGAGATGTTTTAAAAATATAAATAGCTTTGTAAAATAAAAATATGATTTTTATAAATAATTTTGATTTAAAAATGTGTATTTTTAAATGTATATAGCACAATAAAAATGCAATTTTTATATGAAATACCATAGTTTAAAAATCAAGTTTTAATATATATATATATAGCATTGTAGAAATGTGATTTTTTTTAATATAATTAACATTGGTTGAAAATGTGATTTTTAAATATAAATAGCATTATTTAAAAATCTGATTTTTAATATAAGCTGCATGAAACAGATTTTGGGGAACACGGTGAAGAACTCTACGTGCTGGAAACAAAGCGGAAATCCAAACCGTCCAATAAAGAATGGCGGAGTGGAAATCAAATGTGAGAACTCCTTCTCACTCAATCTTTTTACAGTTAAATATTATTAGGTTGTAGACAGGGCTTAGTAGCTCCTGACACCATCGTCCACAGACCATGGACGACTTGTTTGATTGTATTGTGTGGTGGAAATTGATTGTGATTATATTATGAAATGGAAAATAAAATATTCATGCGATGAATAAAATGTTAGAACAATAAAAATATCATTTTTATTGTATAAATGAACTATATAAAATATTCATGTGTTGAAATAATTATTTTATAGTTAAAAATATAATTTTTAACGTGTAAAACAAATATTCATTTACAAATCGGACGATTTATTTATGTACACACATTTGAATGATATTGATTGGGACGATATATTTTACACCTCACCCAACTGCGCAAATAATAATCAGTGTTTGTTGTTTGAAAACCCCACATGGGTATTGGGATGATATTGGACATACACTAATCCCAATATTTTGCTGTATGTCAACTAATGGGTTGATAGACTGCTGTAAGCATTATTTATTTATATTTAACGCTTATGCAGTTGTGTAATACACTCTGGATGATGGTTTACTGTGTTTGATTATTGTTGTGTACATGTGTGTATGAAATCCATATAAATAAAATTATATGGTAATTGACTGTGTCTGATTCCTATTCGGAAAGAATGAATATTTTAAATTAATGAATATTTTGAAATGAT
This sequence comes from Allium sativum, assembly GCA_030737875.1. NCBI lineage: Eukaryota > Viridiplantae > Streptophyta > Magnoliopsida > Asparagales > Amaryllidaceae > Allium > Allium sativum. The sequence goes on from CM060920.1 coordinate 501,118,934, forward strand.
GAGTAATGAATATTTTAAAATAACTAATATTTTAAAATAATATTCAGTAATGGATCAAAATATGATTTTGATGTTCGATTTGGGATGGACACGAAAATATTTACATATATGAAGCTGTGTTGATTAGATTAACCCCATTTAGATGTGAACGATATTTATATCGATTTTATTCATTTTTATAATGAATATCGAAATGGAAGTGATTTCAAAATCTAATGTTTTGAAAATATTAACATTTATATATTAATGATATGGAATATTCAATTTTGATTTAAAATTGAATATGAAGTTGAAATCGTTTTGAAAACGAATTTAAAACGATTTATAAAATACATTTTAAATAGAAATCGATGAAATATATATAATATATATATATATATATATATATATATATATATATTTAATGGCCTGAATAGAACGCGCTGCGCCGCGGCAGTCCGCGAATTTCGACCATTGACTTCGAATTGACCTTACGGGAGATCCGACCGTCAGATTCTCCTAAAGACAGAACCATTGGGTTTGTATCGAAAAGAGATTTCCAACAAATATAAAAGATTTGAAATCTAATGGTTGGATTTGGAATTATGTCCAAATCAAATTTGGAAAAGGTCGTTGTAAGTGCAGTTCGATGACCGCTTATGGAAATCGATTGTACGGGCCTTGATAAAATTATTAAAAATATTAATAATTTGTGTAAAATCATAATAAATGATTTGGAAAGAAATGGGATGAAAAATTCCACGTTTGTAAAGATAAAAATATATTTTTATCAAAATGAACTAGTTATGAACTAGAATTATAATCCAATATTTTTAAATAAATAAAATGGATTTGAAATGGTTTTAAAAATAACCAGAATTTCCAATATATGAATTAGAATGGATTTGAATCGAAATTATCTTCGGAATATTTCGATATTGGATTCCATGATTATACAGATATTATGGAGGAATTTGGAAGATATATATATATATATATCATTATTCCCAATACGTTATTTGTTGATTTCAGAATTTGATATTGAATATAAGTCGATATAATTTCTATTCAGAGCCTTGTATTTAATACCGAATTGGAATTTGGGTTTGTCGTGAATGGTGTCTTCAGTAACACTGTTCTTAAACCCAGTTGAGAAAAGAATAAATCTTTAATTAAGATTTAGTGAAGGTTTCCATTTAATTAATATTTAATTGGAATTAAATAAAAGAATTGGATTTTGGGTTTGTCGTGAATGATGTCTTAAATAACACTGTTCTTAAACCCCGTGTGAAAAGAATAAATCTTTTAATTAAGATTATTAGTGTTTCCAGTTAATACATTTAATTGGAACAATTAATGGAATGTGAATTGGGTTTATTGTGAACTGTGTTTTAAACGACATTTGTTCTTTAACCCGATTTACAGTGAAATGTGATTTGGAATTTATAAATCTTTTTATTAAGATTTAACGGGAATTTTCCAAAGTAAAGTTTTCTAATTTAGTATATTAAATTGGAATTAAATGGAATTTGATTTGATAATAGTTGAAATGAGCTTCTGTGGAGGAAGACAGTTAATATATATGGAATTTAAAAGGCTTTGTCGGTATTCCATTTATATTATTAGTCGGATACGGAAATTGATATCGATTATATATATTGATCTGTTTTCCGTGAAGATTCCATAATTAACGGAATGTGATTTGGGTTTATTGTGAACTGTGTTCTAAATGACATTAGTTCTATAACCCAGTTAAAGACATGATTACATGTCTAACATTGTATTTCGAACTGTATGGTTGATCTCTGCTAAATATATATCTATTTGGTGACGTAGAATTCATTCTCTTGCTTAACACCCTTCTCTAAGATGTACGAGCTTAGAGGTTATATATCGACAAAAATCAATAGTACGGTGTAGATTGTCGATGCGGCATGTTTGTGTTTCCAAAGTTAAATAATCATTAATATTGATTTTTGGGAATATTAAAACTAAGTGGAGTTTTAATGAATTTTTAATTAGATTGAAATGGGAATTGATAATTTAAATTATCAAATTTGGGAAATGATCGAGAGTGGAGTATCACCAGTTTTGCTCCTAGCGACAGTTAAATCTTTAATTAGATTTGAACGTGAAATAGTAATTAAATTTATCGATAACACCGTGGTGTTAGATATGGAGTATGACCAGTTTTGCTCTATGGGATGAATTGGTTGTGATTGGGAAATAAAATAAATGATTACTTCGGTAAGGATCGCTAATCTCGACTAGTTTGGAAAACCTTAATATGGTTTGAATGATATCCAAAGGAAGATTAAAGAATAAATTTTAAATAATTTATCTTTGCTAAAACTAATGGGATCCTTTCCCAAAGGATATGAATATTTAAATAAAAGAATATTCAGAATCGAAATGAGGCATATGTTGTGTTTTTGTAGCAATTGTTTAGAAAATACGCAAGTTATTCGGAAAGGCTAGGTTTATACCCATTCTGAATAACTGATTCTACGATAAGTCGACGATAAAGAGGTGGTTAAAGATCAGATGTCTTCACATCATTTGGATGGTTATTGATGTCTTGATTGGGCTGTACACCCAAGAAGAGGTAATGAGTGGTGATCGTCCAGACGTACTTGGAGATCGATTGGATATGCGAGGGCCTCTCTCCTGTACTGGACACAGGACGAGGAATAAGGTGCCTCTGGTTTCGTTCAGACCCAGAACGAACTAGTAAATGGATGTGTGTCTGACATTGGATTTTATTCTGTGTTGATTGATCTCTATTAAATATATATCTGTTTGGTGGCGGAGAATTTATTCTCTTGCTTAACACCCTTCTCTGAGACGTACGAGCTCAGATGTTATATATCGATAGACATCAGTCGCAAGGCGTGAATTGCCAGTGTGGCATGTTGAGATGCAAATGATCAAGGCTTCTGTTTAAAAGCAGAGTCTTGTGGTTGATGATCAAAGCACGACTTTAATATAGAATAGCTTTGTGTATAGCATTAATTTGCGAGCCTCACACCGCAGTGTGAACCAGAAACATGAGAGGACTGCAGGGAGGACATGCGTTTTTTTCTAGCTAGGAGTGGTGTCATGGTATGGAGCCTAGACATTTTTATTTATGTAGTTGTTGGATTGCGAGGCCCCTCGGATATATCGGTTACTACGGAACCGATGGATATTGAGTCATCTGGCTTATTTACGCCCCATAGGGCGGGGAAACGTATTGTTCAGGGATTATTAATGCACTTAAAATGTGGACCGGCCCTGAAGATCCAAGGGACGATGCGTTCTGTCCATGAGGCTCGTGCTAGAGAGTCTCGAAGCGGTAAGGACGATCCTTTGCCTTGGTTCACAGATGGAAATCTAACTTCCAATACGTGACTTTGCGATTTTAATTGTAGAACTAGTATGGCGACATGATATATGGTACCCATGCCGTCTATAATTGATACATTTATATTTGAAATTGTTATTAACACTATGCACTTATAATAGTATCAAATGATTTATTTTAAACGTACTAAACATGTTTGGCTATTATAAGGGAAACCCTGTCCTCCGGCTTGCGTTGCATTGTGTGATGGGACCTGTGTAACACCCACGTCCATTAATGTCACTCACGAAGGGAATGCATTAACTTCCATGGAGCATTTTAAGTGTGTATAGAACAGAAACTTAACAGCAAGACAGATATAAACAGTACTTAAAAATTTAAAACTTTATTCATTGCAGCGGTAAACACATAAGTTTGATTACATCATCAAAAACCAAAGTCAAAGTACATAATATCCATCTTGACTAAATCAGAGTATATAAATTGAAAGACATAACCCCAATACAAGATAGCCATAAATAAGATAGGCTGAACTTTACTTCAGCGATCCAAGCAACTTCTAAAAGCAGAGATATAGCTGTCCAAAATCAAGCTCCACTGGTGCTAGTTCCAACCTAATCACCTGGGGGGGGGGGGGAAGGAAGAAAAGAGGAGGAAACAAAGGGGGTCAGACACAAAGTCTGGCGAGTGCGATAACTTTAACAATATAATTACCAAAATAACTAGGCTAAGGCATAAGTTGGAAAATAAGGAAATGTATGATGACCCCATTTCCCGTACAGACGGAGACAAGGGTAATCTTTGGAATATAACACAGAAACAGATAATAACAGAACAGAATTAAATAAATACACCAGATAATGCACAAAAGAATATACTGGATAAACGTAATCATCAGAGTTACACAATATACAGGATCATACTTAGTACAAATACAGTTCAGCTATACATAAATGTCTACAGCGGAAAATAAACATAATGTACAATAGGAGCTGAACAGCATAAAAAGAGATAAATAATAGAATCCATCTTCAGCTCCAGCTATCCAGAGAAAGCCAGCTAAAACCTGAATACAAGGCTGCTCGTGTAGAAAAAGGGGCACCCGAGTTTGAAAGTGAAACAAACTACGAGTCAGTCATGGGACTGGTATGAGAAATCTACTCAACACATCTCAAATATGGCTAATCACAGGACCACGCCACTTCCGTGGAATGGGTTTACTCCATTGGATTGCCAGTGCTTTAAAACAAATCATTATTTTAAACATCGCAATGCTTTTTATAAAAATGAAGCCATTATAAGACTCAGTTCCCATCACACAATGCAACGCAAACCGGAGGATAGAGTTTTACCTTATAATAGCCAAAATAAGCTTGATACGAATAAAACAAAGGCATTTGATATTATTGCTAGTGTTTATATGTTTTGAAAACAATTTCGAATCATAACTATCAATCATAGACGGCATTAATGCCCCATACACTATGTCGCCATATATAGGTATACAATCAAAATCGCACAGTCACGTATTTGGAAATTGGATTTCTGTCATGAACCAAGGCAAAAGATAGTCCTTACCGACTTCGAGACGCTCTAGCCCGCCCCTCAGGACCCAGACTCAGGTGGGCCCTTGGATCGTCAGGGCCGGTTCACCGATGTGGATTAAAATTCCTGAACAATGCGTTTCCCCGCCCTATGGGGCGTAAGTGAGCCAACGAATGACTCCATCGGACCCGGATCGTCCGATCAAACCGAGGCGCCTCGCAACAGTAACAACCACATAAGTCAAACTCGTCAGGGCGTGTAAAACCACTGACGCCACTTCTAGCTAGAAAGAAACGCATGTCCTCCCTGAGGTCCTTCCTCCCGTTTCTGGTTCATACCAGGTGTGAGGCTCGCGATTTCACGTTACACACAAAGCTACGCCACACAGGCGGTGCTTTGATCATCTCCACAAGACTTTGCTTTTCAACAGAAGCCCTGATCACTGCATCTTAGCATGCCACACAGGCTATTCACACCGTGCAACTGATGGCTATCAATCACACAGAATAAACTCCAATGTCAGACACATTGTCCATTTGCAAGTCCATTCTGGGTCTGAACGAAACTGGAGGCACTATATACCTCGCAAACCCATCGATCACCACATACGTCTGGACGATCACCACTCATTATCCATATTTCGGGATGCCTCCCAATCAGGACCTCGGTTACCATCCAAACGAGGTGAAGATCTCCGGTCTTCGACCACCGTCTTCATCTTCGATTTCTTATCGTCGATTCAGTTATTCAGAATGGGATAAACCCGGTCTTTCTGAGCAACTCGCGTATATAATAAACAAGTGCAAAACTAACATACATACGCATCATTTCAATTCATTAGTCACTAACCGTCAATCAGTAAGAGAACGATTTCCCAAATATTAACCCCGAAGGCCGAAACCAACATCAGATCAACACCCAGGAAACCATTCGACTTAGCCAACCTTCAGTTAATTTCTAAATTTCACATCCATATCGTTTATAATATTTTATAACGATTTATTGCTATTTTTATTTATTTTAAAATAGCCCATTTATTCAAAACGACGCTTCGGGCCATAACGCGGCCGTGGCGCTGTTTTTCTTCAGATTTGATTTACACATATCTGAAAATCTAACTGTTGGATCTTCACAAAATTTACATCATTAGAAAGATCTTTTCAAAATGAATCCAACTGTTCCAATTTCGGGAAAATCCGACGGTCGGAACTCCCGGTACAATCGTTTGAAGTTTCGATATCAAAATACGAACTGCAGCGTCGTTATTCGGTTAAATATATATATATATATATATATAATCGATTCTGGCGCTGTTTTTACAAAGCGAACCCAACGGTTGCGATTTCAGGAAAATCCGATGGTCGGATCTCCCGGTATAATCATTTGAAATCACGGTTTCAAAATACGAACTGCAGCGTCGTTATTCGATATATTTTAATTCTATTTATGTATATATATATATATCGATTCTTCGATTTCAAAGCTATATTCTTTTCATACATTTGATAAAAATGATATTTTTATCTAACTGTCTTCTATTTCAACACTTCACTGTTTTTAACAATTCATTTATATAATAAAAATGTGATTTTTATTATAAAACAATTCATTTCAAAACACGATTACTTTCTATAGTTCATATAGGTGATAAAAATGTGATTTTTATTATAAAACAATTTATTTCAAAATATGAATACATTCAACACATGAATTTCAATTCAACGAATGAATTTCGGTTCAACACATGAAGGTTTTCTATAGTTTATATATATAGATAAAAATGTGATTTTTATATTTTAAAACACGAATACCATTCAACACATGAATTTCAATTCAACGAATGAATTTCGATTCAACACATGAAGGTTTTCTATAGTTTGTATATATCGATAAAAATGTGATTTTTATATTTAAAACACGAATACCATTCAACACATGAATTTCTATCCAACGAATGAATATCGATTCAACACATGAAGGTTTTCTATTCAACGAATAAATATAGTTTCAACAGATGAAAATAATTCAAACACATGAATATTATTCAAACTTTCGGCAGCATAACGGCAGGGTAGTTAAAACCGGGACCGTCCTGAAACACCCCACCTCCGTTAGGGTCACTCTCAAAGGGAATGCCCTAATTTTGGTGGAGGTTTATAAGTATAAGTCACAGATATACAAGACAGATATAAGAACACATATTTTTGAACAGCGGAAAAACAACAACTTTTATTTCATTAAAAATACGTGTTACAACAACCATACCATAATTGTCTTACAATACTTCCAAAAACATAACATCTTCATAACTGTCTTGATTACATTATTTAAAGAAGCATAAAGAAAACATAAATAAACTGCAAAAGTCCCATAGTTGCTGTCCAAAGCCATAGTCCAAAACGAAAAGATCCAAGCAATACATTCTTTCTCTTCAAGCTGGATATGAAGGCTGGTCAAGCTGCGGTATTCCCTCCCTGTGGACCTGGGGGGGGGGGGAAACGGAAGAAAAGAAGACGAAAGAAAAGTAGAGTCAGACATAAAGCCTGAGTAAGTCTAGGACTATTCAGTCTATGAATAAAGAACTGGGTATGATAAGTATAAACTAGAAATGGGAAAGCACCATATACTTAGTTAAGTTGTCTAGGGTCGAATATACTATCGTACCCCATATTAATCTCTATACCCGTATAAACTAGTCCCCAACAGGCACCCCATAATCAGGGTGAAGTGATCCATTGCATGATGATCGGCTCCTACTCGCATAGTTACATGTGTCTTACGGCCCCTGATGTTGTAGTTACCTATGCTGGTCCCACCATGGGGTGTATCAAGTCCCATGGCGGCGGCCCGACACAACCCTAGAATGCACAGGTATGCTACTGGTGCCCAGTGCCTTATTTTTCTACGCCGGAGTGAGTGCACGCCCACACCCCGTTAGAACCTACACTGCTGCACCACCGCCGTCGATTTGACCTCTTACAGTCAGCCCAGTAATCGTGCCCCACCCTGCCTAGTTTCAGGGTATCATGATACCTTATAGGGTTACTGCTGAAAAGGGTCCCCCGCTACTAGGTTTTTCTATTTCTAGCCAACATGCTAAGTTGGTTAAGTGTTTTATAAACCTAACCCCCAATCAGTCTGTTTAGTTTAGCATGTTCCATCTTGATTAAGTATTAATATAATTTACTTAATCCTATCAATCCTGACTCAGCTTTAATTGTCTTATTAAAGCCTTGACCTCTCACATTAGACAGGTATTGTTGTGGCTGCCTGTTGCCGGTTGGGTCCGGGAAGTCTTACGCCACAACTCAGTCTAACCTCGGGTCCTTATTGGGCTCCATGTTTAACCACCCACATTGGATAGGTGTTGTTGTGACTACTGGACAACCGGGCGGTTCCGGGCAGGTTTACATCACAACTCAATCCAACCTCGGGTTAAACACATCGTATTTTCTATATTTACATATTTTGTCTTTCTTCTTTATTTTCTTATATGTAAATATTTGCGGCCCATTATTCAAAATCAATTTAAGCTAATGGTGTAAGGGTTTACACCAATCATGGGCCCAACCCATTCTTGAATTTGGGCCCCTCTACTTTTATATTTTCATTTATTAATTAATTTGGCCCAACACTATTTCCCCCGTTTAATACGTTCGTTTATCATAATATATGTTGGGCTTAGCATTTTAAGCCCAACTTGGCCACGTGAAAAAGGGGAGGCTTAAAACGTGATTATATACACAAAAAGGGGAATGTGAACGCATGAACTTGCAACATAACGTTGGAACTACAAAATAGAAACTGGTGTACTTGCATTGTGGTAACATATACTTTGGTCATAAAGCATAAGTGACATGAATCAAACCATGTAAACTTGTAGTTAAGTTAAGAATCTAACTAAATTAGATATCATTATTGACACATAGTCTTAACTACAACATAAACCTATATTTTTACTTAGGCATAATGTCAAACATAAGCAAATCATGTTTATAAAGTTACTATATGTTTACAAAGGTGCTTACTTTTGTTACTAATACAAAAGTATAGTTCAACTAGAATTATTCCAACTTAATCATGATTTTTAATCTATTCACATAATCATGGCACAAATATACCCAAACATGAAATGATGGTTTTTGATCTATTCATGTAATCATGGCATAAATATTCCTAAACATGAAATCATGGTTTTTACTTTATTCATGCAAACTTGCAATTGGAATGTAAATCTAACTTAGCTATGTGTCACATATATTATCATATAATTCTTGTTAACAATATAAGCCTAACATGTTTTTCAATTAGGCATAATACCAAACATAGCCTAGTCATATTCATAAAATCAACATAAGTTCACAAAGAGGCTTACTTTTGTTTCTAATACAAAAGTATGGTTTTATACATAGATCATGATGCCAATTCCAACATAATTTCATATGAATCATAATACCCCAAATTTGATCCAATTACACACAAAGTGATTTTGTACAAAAATATACATTATGTTGGCATAGTAGCAAAACCACATACTTGCATGAATCTCAATTAAACAACCACAAACATGTAGCTTCAACATGAATTACATACTTGCGAATATCCAATCGTATACTTGCATGAATCTCAAATAAACTACCGCTAACATGTAGTTTTTATCATGAATTACATACTTGCGAATATCCAATCGTTATATCACAACATTCCAAATCGATTAGAATCATAGCAACGCACAAATATGAATTACTATCACCACAAATCAAGTGTAATTATCATTTTACACAAATCAAACACAGTTATTTAATTCATACCGGAATAGTACTCTACTTACAATCGTGTGACGAATTCTTCAATTCAGGAATCTGAATTCTGGATTTGGAGATGCTATTCCTTTGATGTAGGCGTTGATTTGATTTGTTTAAGTTTAACTTGTAGTTGCTTTATGCTTTAGAGTTTGTCTCCTAATTGTCTCTCAAATTGGTGGCTACTCCTAGTCGTTCCTCAGCAGCATGATGGCCTCATTCTTATTTTTGAATGAATAGATTAGGTAGAGTCTAGGGTCATTTTTATAGAGTTTATGAATTGATTAGGACCGTCGATGTAGCTTGGGTTAATCGTAGCCATTCATTCGAAAGAGAGACCAATCAGGAGCTGACACCTAGCCCTAGTGACAAGGCAAGGCTCAGAAAATCGACCAAACACAGACCTGGCCAGCCAGGATGGGCTGGGTTCGACCTGGCTCTGGGGCCAGGTCGACAGCCCAGTCGACACCCAGGTCGACAGCCCTGTCGACCTGGCTAGCCCAGGTCGACTGCCAAGTCGACCTGGGTGCCTTAGGCGGGAATTTTCCCGCCCTGGACAATTGGGCCCGATTTTGAATTTTAAACTTGTTTTTCTGAGCTGTTTTCGTCTGTTTGAATTTTAACCTGAATTCTGAAACTTCCGGAGGCCATATCTTCTTCATACGGACTCCGTTTTTCGAAAACTCGGACTCTATTTCGCGTATTTTTCCGAGACGAACACAATGGCGTATCCCGTTTCCCTTAATTCTTTGATTTGAAATTAGTTATACTTTAATTTATGAATTTCAATGTTATAGAATACACGGGGTGTTACATTCTCCCCCACTTAAAAGGATTTCGTCCCCGAAATCTTCAAGTTAGGAAGAACGTATATCCTAACATCCAAACATCCATCTACTCATCCATCAAACACGAGCATCCATTGTCCTTAAAAGACTTCTAATGCTTCATGATCATATGCGAAGTGTGTGTACATGTACTTATCTAATGCAAAATCAGGCGGTCTACTGATTCAGTTGACCTCCTTAATGCGAATTATGTAAGTGCTATGAATCCATTATGTATGCAAATCCTCCTATTCATGATTCTACATGAGTGCACAATCATTCATATAAATGCAACATCCATATGACAACACATTAAAGTTCAACCATATACGAATGCAAACATATATGCATATGCAATATGAAGTGACTGAGCCGATCTAAGACCTAGATTGTGTGTGTGTATGCAACCACGAGCAACCACTAGCAATCACTTGCAACCACTTGCAACCATCATCCATAACATGTTTCAACTACATGTTTTCATCCAAAGAGTTTCTACCTATGGTTCTCAAGATAGGATTGAGGAGAGAAATAGGATAAAACAAAGCATCTAGAATAAGTTAACGATGTACCGCCAGAAGGTCCGGTCTGATTCTCAGGGCAGTCTTTGCTGATGTGTCCAGTCTTCCCACAATGAAAACATTCACCTTGCTTTCTCTTCCTCTTTCTACAATCCTTGGCTATGTGCCCTTCCGTACCACAGTAATTGCATTTCCTTTTATCACGTGAGTTGTTATTTTTGCCTCCTTTCTCGGGGTCTACCTTCTTATTCTTAGAATCATTGGGCTTGACCTCTTTCTTCCCTTGAGAGTTTTCTGCCTCTGTCTCCTTCTTGTCCTTATCTTCCTCGTTCAGCAATGCCATCTGCACCAACCTTTCGTACGTAGCTCCCATGGGTATATGGGTCATGGCCAAACTGTATAATGGCTCATTCAACCCTTTGACAAAGCGGAGAGCCTTCTTGTGCGGGGTGTTGACTAGGTCCAGCCCAAACCTAGCCAGCTCATCGAATTGATTAACATACTCTTTGACTGTCATATTCCCTTGCTTAAGAAATAAGAATTTTTCCAACTGAAGACTCCTTTCAGCTTCTGAGAGAAATTTAGCCTCAAACCTTGCCCTAAAGTCCTCCCATGTTTCCACCGGTCTTTCTGCATTAGTGACTTCCCACCAGTAGGAAGCCTCACCTTTTAGTAGCCACACTGCCAGTTGTACCTTCTGCCTATCTTCTACCTCAAAGATGACGAATAAGTCCTCGGTTTCCTTTAACCAATTCCTAGCTGCCACGAAGGACTCAGTTCCATGAAAGTCCTTTCCTCCCATAGCCTTAAAATCTTTACATATCTTAGCAAACATGTTTCCCCGTGGAAGAGGTGGAGGAAGAGGTGCTGCTGCAGCTGGATGATTTCCTGCAGCTGGGGGAGGAGGAACGGTAGGACCTGGCTGAGTGGCCCTTGCTTCTAAGAACCGTCTAAACCAACCAGGTATTGGTACACCCTCTGGCAAGTTAAGTTCTTCGGACATGCTGAAACAAAAAGGATAGATTCAAAACGAAGGATAAGAGATAGTACCTATGGCTTTGGGGGGACTTTGCCTTTTAAAATAAAATAATATTTTATCTCTTTAAAAAAAATGCTTCTTTAAATTTCCTTTTTGAAAATAATTTTTCAAAACTTTTTATCTTATCTGGTAAACCTATGCTCTGATACCAAGTGAAACACCCCACCTCCGTTACGGTCACTCTCAAAGGGAATGCCCTAATTTTGGTGGAGGTTTATAAGTATAAGTCACAGATATACAAGACAGATATAAGAACACATATTTTTGAACAGCGGAAAAACAACAATTTTTTTTCATTAAAAATACGTGTTACAACAACCATACCATAATTGTCTTACAATACTTCCAAAAACATAACATCTTCATAACTGTCTTGATTACATTATTTAAAGAAGCATAAAGAAAACATAAATAAACTGCAAAAGTCCCATAGTTGCTGTCCAAAGCCATAGTCCAAAACGAAAAGATCCAAGCAATACATTCTTTCTCTTCAAGCTGGATATGAAGGCTGGTCAAGCTGCGGTATTCCCTCCCTGTGGACCTAGGGGGGGGACGGAAGAAAAGAAGACGAAAGAAAAGTAGAGTCAGACATAAAGCCTGAGTAAGTCTAGGACTATTCAGTCTATGAATAAAGAACTGGGTATGATAAGTATAAACTAGAAATGGGAAAGCACCATATACTTAGTTAAGTTGTCTAGGGTCGAATATACTATCGTACCCCATATTAATCTCTGTACCCGTATAAACTAGTCCCCAACAGGCACCCCATAATCAGGGTGAAGTGATCCATTTCATGATGATCGGCTCCTACTCGCATAGTTACATGTGTCTTACGGCCCCCGATGTTGTAGTTACCTATGCTGGTCCCACCATGGGGTGTATCAAGTCCCATGGCGGCGGCCCGACACAACCCTAGAATGCACAGGTATGCTACTGGTGCCCAGTGCCTTATTTTTCTGCGCCGGAGTGAGTGCACGCCCACACCCCGTTAGAACCTACACTGCTGCACCACCGCCGTCGATTTGACCTCTTACAGTCAGCCCAGTAATCGTGCCCCACCCTGCCTAGTTTCAGGGTATCATGATACCTTATAGGGTTACTGCTGAAAAGGGTCCCCCGCTACTAGGTTTTTCTATTTCTAGCCAACATGCTAAGTTGGTTAAGTGTTTTATAAACCTAACCCCCAATCAGTCTGTTTAGTTTAGCATGTTCCATCTTGATTAAGTATTAATATAATTTACTTAATCCTATCAATCCTGACTCGGCCTTAATTGTCTTATTAAAGCCTTGACCTCTCACATTAGACAGGTATTGTTGTGGCTGCCTGTTGCCGGTTGGGTCCGGGCAGTCTTACGCCACAACTCAGTCTAACCTCAGGTCCTTATTGGGCTCCATGTTTAACCACTCACATTGGATAGGTGTTGTTGTGACTACTGGACAGCCGGGCGGTTCCGGGCAGGTTTACATCACAACTCAATCCAACCTCGGGTTAAACACATCGTATTTTCTATATTTACATATTTTGTCTTTCTTCTTTATTTTCTTATATGTAAATATTTGCGGCCCATTATTCAAAATCAATTTAAGCTAATGGTGTAAGGGTTTACACCAATCATGGGCCCAACCCATTCTTGAATTTGGGCCCCTCTACTTTTATATTTTCATTTATTAATTAATTTGGCCCAACGCTATTTCCCCCGTTTAATACGTTCGTTTATCATAATATATGTTGGGCTTAGCCTTTTAAGCCCAACTTGGCCACGTGAAAAAGGGGAGGCTTAAAACGTGATTATATACACAAAAAGGGGAATGTGAACGCATGAACTTGCAACATAACGTTGGAACTACAAAATAGAAACTGGTGTACTTGCATTGTGGTAACATATACTTTGGTCATAAAGCATAAGTGACATGAATCAAACCATGTAAACTTGTAGTTAAGTTAAGAATCTAACTAAATTAGATATCATTATTGACACATAGTCTTAACTACAACATAAACCTATATTTTTACTTAGGCATAATGTCAAACATAAGCAAATCATGTTTATAAAGTTACTATATGTTTACAAAGGTGCTTACTTTTGTTACTAATACAAAAGTATAGTTCAACTAGAATTATTCCAACTTAATCATGATTTTTAATCTATTCACATAATCATGGCACAAATATACCCAAACATGAAATGATGGTTTTTGATCTATTCATGTAATCATGGCATAAATATTCCTAAACATGAAATCATGGTTTTTACTTTATTCATGCAAACTTGCAATTGGAATGTAAATCTAACTTAGCTATGTGTCACATATATTATCATATAATTCTTGTTAACAATATAGGCCTAACATGTTTTTCAATTAGGCATAATACCAAACATAGCCTAGTCATATTCATAAAATCAACATAAGTTCACAAAGAGGCTTACTTTTGTTTCTAATACAAAAGTATGGTTTTATACATAGATCATGATGCCAATTCCAACATAATTTCATATGAATCATAATACCCCAAATTTGATCCAATTACACACAAAGTGATTTTGTACAAAAATATACATTATGTTGGCATAGTAGCAAAACCACATACTTGCATGAATCTCAATTAAACAACCACAAACATGTAGCTTCAACATGAATTACATACTTGCGAATATCCAATCGTATACTTGCATGAATCTCAAATAAACTACCGCTAACATGTAGTTTTTATCATGAATTACATACTTGCGAATATCCAATCGTTATATCACAACATTCCAAATCGATTAGAATCATAGCAACGCACAAATATGAATTACTATCACCACAAATCAAGTGTAATTCTCATTTTACACAAATCAAACACAGTTATTTAATTCATACCGGAATAGTACTCTACTTACAATCGTGTGACGAATTCTTCAATTCAGGAATCTGAATTCTGGATTTGGAGATGTTATTCCTTTGATGTAGGCGTAGATTTGATTTGTTTAAGTTTAACTTGTAGTTGCTTTATGCTTTAGAGTTTGTCTCCTAATTGTCTCTCAAATTGGTGGCTACTCCTAGTCGTTCCTCAGCAGCATGATGGCCTCATTCTTATTTTTGAATGAATAGATTAGGTAGAGTCTAGGGTCATTTTTATAGAGTTTATGAATTGATTAGGACCGTCGATGTAGCTTGGGTTAATCGTAGCCATTCATTCGAAAGAGAGACCAATCAGGAGCTGACACCTAGCCCTAGTGACAAGGCAAGGCTCAGAAAATCGACCAAACACAGACCTGGCCAACCAGGATGGGCTGGGTTCGACCTGGCTCTGGGGCCGGGTCGACAGCTCAGTCGACACCCAGGTCGACAGCCCTGTCGACCTGGCTAGCCCAGGTCGACTGCCAAGTCGACCTGGGTGCCTTAGGCGGGAATTTTCCCGCCCTGGCCAATTGGGCCCGATTTTGAATTTTAAACTTGTTTTTCTGAGCTGTTTTCGTCTATTTGAATTTTAACCTGAATTCTGAAACTTCCGGAGGCCATATCTTCTTCATACGGACTCCGTTTTTCGAAAACTCGGACTCTATTTCGCGTATTTTTCCGAGACGAACACAATGGCGTATCCCGTTTCCCTTAATTCTTTGATTTGAAATTAGTTATGCTTTAATTTATGAATTTCAATGTTATAGAATACACGGGGTGTTACACGTCCCTAGTATGGCTCCTCGCTCTACCTTAAAACCTCGCGGTTTTTGACAATGGGGAATCATGCATCTAGTTCGCACGCAGGCGGCATGTATGTTTATTTCATTTCCACCAACTAATCCTATGTGGTTTCAACCAAATATTTCTCAACCACAAACGGGTATTTTTCAACCACAATCAATCAATATCAACCACAAACAATTCCAATCAACCATTCGCTATCAATCAATTTTCACACCAATCACAACCAATAAATATCGTCCATGGTTTGTGGACGAGGGGCGTATATATATATATATAGCAATTCACTTCTATTTCAACACATATATAATTTTTACAACGCATATATAACTTATACATCGAACGTACAACTTATACAACGCTTATACAAGGGGTGTACAACGCATATTTAACTCATACATTGACTATATAATTGATACATCGCAGTTTTCCATATTGTTTATAAATTAGAAATCTCACATTGGGTTCGACTCCACCAAAAATAGCAGAAGGCTCAGAAAAATATGCGGTCTCTTCTAGAAGGTAGAAGACGTCCACACGAGTCCACTGTCTCTTGTTTCACTGGATTTCGTCAACATAGCAACAAGATATGTAATTTTAAATATCAAACAATTTAAAAACGTAATTAATTAAATTTATAGCGCCTAAAAAACGCTACCTTTTCCCTATTAAAAATCAACAGCCGATGTCAACCTCCCCCCTTCAAAACTAGGGTTCAGACTTGCGCGCAAAATAAAAGGCTGGCCGTCGATCCACTGCTTCCACGAGCTCCGTCTTGGAGAGTGCTCCCCGACAATACCCCCTCTGGCCAACTCGAGCAGCTCCTCCCACCGTATTTCGCATCGCAACGGCGAGTCTTTGAGCTCGAGACTTGAGCTAGAACCACTATGAAAATCGATCTCCTCCGTTAGATTTATAGATGAGGGGGAGAGCTTCAGAAAACTCAACTACGGCAGGGGGTTTCGAGGATCGAGGAGGCCGGAAATTGGACGGAAAGAAGGGAGCAGTGGCCGTCGTCGAGAGCTGAAGGGTAACGGGTTTGACCTGGGAAGAAGAAAGAATGTGATTGGTCGGGATTTATAATTATTTTTAATTTATTTAATTTTCGAAAATACCCCTCTTCACACACGAACACCAATCCAAACCCAATGACTGTCGTCCCTAGCGTTTTACCCCCATTCCGAACACAATGGGATATGTTTCGTAGGCCCATTCGACTGTTTCAGTCAGTTTTCCTTCAAATTAAATATAAAACATTCAATATTTGATTTGAACGTGCATTTCAATTTGCCAGGGCCACAAACTGATTCGAAAAATTCCAGAAAAATAAATTTGGCTATGTTTTGACGATGCGGTCCCAACAAAACTAGTTTCGTCGAATTCTGAGACCGTTTGCAAAAAGGCCCATTTCTGGTCGATCCAATTTAACTTTAATTGATCAAAACACGTTTTCCTTTGCCACGCTCACATACTAGCTTCAAAAATTATGAAATTTGAAACCTAGCAATAACTTCACATCCCGGATCCAGCAAAAGAGGTTTCGTCGAATTCCGAGGTCGTTTGCAAAATGACCAATTTCACGGGCTATATAAATTCCATAGCGACCTTTCTGAAAATTCATTTGGCCATAACTTTTGCTTTCCGCTATGAAACTTCGATTTTTTAGATTCATTAGAAAGGTATTCACTAACAGATTTAAATATTTTTGGTTTCACTCAAATCCGTTTTGTTTTGCACCCGGTACAGTCCGACAAAGTTTGAATTCAAATTTTGAAACTGTAGCGCCATTTCAGGCCTTGTTTATAATTTGAATTAATTATATTCGTTTTCAATTGTCGATTCAAACTCAGTTTTCATTGCTATTATTTAATTTTTTTTTTAAATATTTAAAATCCAAAATTTTTAGCAAATTTAAAATTTTTAAATTGGTTCAGATTTTCTGGGTCGTTACAAAATGACTGTGACCAATTGAGTATGGCAGAGTATACAAGGAAATAAGGTTTAACTAAGATAACGTTAAAGGCGCACCTAAACCACTATAAGATATTTACTATACTGCACCACCACTAGTTACCCTAAGGTTGATCCCGCCTACAGAACTTAAAAATGATAATGGTAGTTTCGTGCACCCCTAGTTTCCTTCATAGGTGCCGCCTGCCCCTATCTCCACTAGGAGTACCCACTATCCCCATGCGATCGGCTCCCTAACTCGTAGATACCCGTGCTGGCCCCACAGTGGGGTGTATCACTCCCCAAAGTGGCAACCCGATACCACCAATAATGCACGACTTATACCTACACGATGCAACAACGTCTTACCTACTAGCCCAGGCCCACACACGCATATGAACCCGTTGAACTTGCGTTGCCACAGCTAACCCGTTTTGGCCTCTTACAGTCAAGCCCAATATGCGTGTCCCGTCCTCGACTTGGGTCGAGCCCACAAAGATACATATGGGTTACTGGTTGAAACGGGCCCCCATTACTTGACACAAGCTTGGTCCCCTCTAGTACATCCCACTTAACCCTCTTCTTATTCATGTTCACTTACATGTTTCAATTTTGGTTAAGTATTTCTAAACGTATTTCAAATGCCACCCAAGGCACCCACTAGATTCCACATGCCACCCAAGGCACCCACTTAACCCCCTCATGTTCCACTACATGTTTATTTGGTTAAGTGTTTCTTAATTCATTAAGATCGTAACCTTATAAAGACCTCTCACATTAGACTGGCATTTGTGGCAGCTAGATTTGCCGGGCGGGTTCGGGCAGTCTTACACCATAAACGAGCCTAACCTCGTGTCTTTACAACCGTTACACATTTAATTTATGCCTAAGACCTCCCATATTAGACTGACATTTGTGGCAGCTGGATTTGCCAGGCGGGTCCGGGCAGTCTTACACCACAAAAACCCTAACCTCGTGTCTTAGACGATTAATTACACCTAATTAATCATTCCCCAATTTGAATTAATTTCCCTATTCAAATTATCAATCAATTCCAAATTTAACTATGGCCATAATTGACTCAATTACGTCCATCTATTTATGGTATGAAAAATCATACCCATTTTCATCACAAATTTATTTTATGCCATTTAAGGCATTTATGCCAATTCTCCATATTAAATCTTTTAATATTATCCTCTTTACCCCACGTTGTACGTTCGTTCGTTTAATGTAAAATATACGTTAGACTCGAATAGTCTAACTCATAGAATAAAGAGAAAACATCACAACATACATATAGATAAAACTAGATCTAAACATAAGGGGTGAACTTGCATGTGTGAATGAGGTTCTACATAAAAACTTGCATAGGCCAAAGTCACAACTTGCATAAAACTACATATGTCATAGATCCAAATCTAAAGGTGTGAACTTGTTTAGGCAATAGTCATAAACTTGCATAAATCATGTATGTCATAGATCTACATGTAAAGGTGTAAACTTGCATAGGCAATAACCACAAACTTACATAACATGATTCATACTCCAAACACATATATTTATATAAACTTGCATATGTGATTTATGCAAGATAACGATGGTGTAAACTTACATCTAAACATATAAACTAGCATGTAGAATTTACCATAGAACTCACACATGTCATAGCCTAACTTTAGATCAAATTTTCACATAAACTAGATGTCATGAAACATGTAAGGTTACATACAATTTTCCCCAACTTGCATATGATTCATGTCTAAATCAAAATCTAAACTTGCATACATACATATGATTTATCATATGAATCAACATAACCAAACTAGCAATGAACAACATGATGATTTGATTATACATAAGCCAATCATAGAATTACAACATAGATGGTAGCATCATAACTTTACAACATAGACGATAACATCACAACATAACATCATAGAAATTACAACATATATGATAACATCACAATTTTACAACATAATTATAACATGCGGTCAATAATTCACATCATATCCATATAATCCACATCATAACTTAATCCAATTAAATTGCTAATTATTTTATTAAATAAATCGAACTCACAACTCAAAGAAGGTCTTGAGTTATGAATTCTGAGTACTGAAGTTGTATTAGCTTTCCTTTGAAGAAGATTCGTTGTTAGAGTTGAATAGAATTGAATTTGATTTGCTTTCTTCCTCTCTAATTGGTGGCGGCTATTCTGAGTTGCTAGGTGACGGCATGGAGGCCATGAATCTAATTTTAATTTGATTTTAGGGTTTGAGTCTACATGTCTTTTTATAGAGTTTAGGATTAGTTTAGGCCGCCCGATCAACCCAGAATTAATCCCAGCCAATCAAAGAAGATCAGAAACCCTAATGAATCAGCACACAGTCATTAATAGGTCACCAATCAAATATGCCCTGGGGGGGGGAGGGGCAGGTCAACCCCCAGGTCAACCCTATGGTCGACCTGGTCAGGGTAGGTAGACCCCCAGGTCGACCCTTTGGTCGACCTGGCCCTGGCGGGAAATTTCCCGCCTAGCCCATCTGACTCTGAAATTTGAATATTTTGAAATCTGTTTTAAATTTTCTTCCGATGGCCATAACTTCTTCATACGAAGTCCAATTCACGCAAACTCAGACTCTATCTCAACCAGAATTCCGAGATGAACACAATGGCACAACCCGTTTCCCTTAATTCTCACATCTGAGATTAGTTATTCTTTAATTTGTTACTATAGTGTTAACAGAAATACGGGGTGTTACATTCTCCCCTCCTTAAAGGATTTCGCCCCCGAAATCTCCAAGTTAAGGAGAATGTGTATCCTAACATCCAAATAACCATCTACTCAACCATCAAACACAAGCATCCATTGTCCTTATAAAATTCCTAATGCTGTATGAACATATGCAAGAAGTGTGTGTATATGTTCTTTATCTAATGCAAAATCAGGCGGTCTACTGATTCATTTGACCTCCTTAATGCAAACCATGATAGTGCCATGCGTCAATTATGTATGCGAAAGAATCCTATCGATACATATTATTTCTATATGTGTGCACAACCATTTACCAAATTGCAACATCCATATGATAGCACAACCATTATACATCCATTAACTTAAATATGCACACACATTTATATGCAATATGCAATATGAAGTGACTGAGCCGATCTAGTGCCTAAAGTGTGTGTATATGCATCCACGAGCAGCCACTAGCAACCACTTGCATCCACACACATCCATCATACATAACATGTCTCAAACACATTTTTCAACCATAGGACTACCCTATCTAAAGGTCAAAGATACTAGCGAGAGGACATACTAAAGATAAAACAAGTACAAGCTAAGCGATAAAGGAGAAATTAAAAGAAATACCCTCGAAAAGAAAAGGGTACAATGAACGTATCTTCTCTTCCATCTCCTAAGTAGCGTTTCTCTCATCATCTCCCCATTGCACTTTGACTAGCCTGACCTCTCGATTCCTCAACTTCTTAATCTCCAACCCAAGAATGCACGTAGGAGCTCGTCGAATCGTCGCATCACGCTCTATCTCCACCCCTCTAAGCAAGCTCGGCTCTACCACTTCCGCGGTCTCGTGTAAGCACTTCCTCAAATGTGATACATGGAATACATCGTGTACACCACTAAGTCTCTCGGGCAACTCCACTCTATACGCCATCTGTCCAATCCTCTCTTTAATAGGAAATGGCCCTACGAACCTTGGTGCTAACTTCCCAACGGACCCAAAGCGAACCACATTCCATAATGGAGACACCTTGACAAAGACCATGTCCCCAATATCAAACTCAAGATATGTCCTCCTCTTGTTCGCATAAGATTTTAGCCTATCTTGCGCCGTCTTCATCCTCCTTCGAATCAAATCGATATTTTCCGAAGTCTCTCTAATCATATCAGGTCCAAGTAAGATTTTATCTGTCGATTCCCACCAACATGTAGGCGAACGACACGGTCGTCCATAAAGAGCCTCGAACGGTGCCATGACAATGCTAGACTGAAAGCTATTATTATATGCGAACTCTACCAACGGAAGATGTTCCTCCCATGTACCTCCAAAGTCTAAGACACATAGCCTCAATAGGTCCTCTGAAATACGATTCACCTTCTCGGTCTGGCCGTCCGTCTGAGGATGATGTGCGGTGCTCAAACATAACTGAGTCTCTACCGCCTCTTGCAAGCTCTTCCAAAATTCGCTAGTAAAGATAGGATCGCGGTCGCATACTATGCTAGAAGGAACACCGTGCAAATGAACTCTCTCTAATGTATACGGAGGCTAACCATGGAGCAGTCCTCTTACTCTTTACGAGAATGAAATGGGCGCTCTTAGTAAGTCTGTGTACCACGACCCAAATCCTCGTATTACCCTTCCTCGATCTCGATAACCCATCAATAAAGTCCATCGAGACACTTTCCCATTTCCATTGTGGAACCTCCAATGGATGAAGCAACCCACCGGTCTTCTTTTGCCCTGCTTTTACTTGTTGGCACACCAAGCATCTAGCGACAAACTCGGCCACATCCCTCTTCATGCCGGCCCAAAAGTAAACTCGTCTCATGTCCATGTACATCTTGTCCCCGCCGGGATGGATAGTCATCTTCGAACGATGTGCATCATTAAGAATGGTCTTCCTCAAATTCTCGTCCCGTGGTACACAAAGTCTACTGTCCCTATGTAACCAACCCTTATCATCTAGGGTATACCTATGGAGATGGCTCGATGACTCCCCTCTTTTGAACTTCTCTACTAACTCAATCAACTGTGGGTCATCTCGCTGTGCCTCTCCAATTCGTCCCAAAAGCGTAGGTCTGACCTCTAAGGATGCTAACAAACCGGGTACAAAGTCAATGGAAGTTCTAAAGTCAAACGTAGAGATGAACTCTAAGCTTCGCCGCTCAACAAACAACGGACTCAAGGATAACCTTTTCCTACTTAAGGCGTCTGCTACCACGTTACCCTTGCCAGGGATATAAGCTATTTCAAAGTCGTAGGATGCTAATAATTCCATTCACCTTTGCTGCCTTAAGTTCAAGTCCTTTTGAGAGAACAAGTATTTTAGCGATTTGTGGTCAGTGAACAATTCGAATTTATCGCCAAGAAGATAATAGCGCCAAGACTTAAGCGCGAAAACAATAGCGGCCCACTCTAGGTCATGTGTAGGGTAATTTCTCTCATGCACTCTCAAATGCCTTCCACCATAGGCTATTACCCTTCCGTCTTGCATTAAGAATGCGCCTAGTCCTGTCCCACAAGCATCGGTATAAACGGTAAATGGCTTACTCCCATCTGGCAACACTAAGACTGGGGCTGTGGTCAAAGCTCTCTTTAAACATTGGAACGCATCATCACAATCTACGTCCCATGTGAACACTAAGTTCTTCTTCGTCAAGCGTGTTAATGGGGCTAATATCCTTGCAAAGTCTTTGATAAATTTCCTATAGTAGCCAGCCAACCCTAAGAAACTCCTCACCTCGGTAGCAATTTTAGGGACCTTCCAATCTTGGATGGCCACTACCTTCGCGGGATCCACAGCTATCCCTTCTTTGGAAACCACGTGCCCTAAGAATCACACTTCCTTCCTCCAAAAGTGACATTTAGAAAATTTAGCTTTAAGGCTATGCGCTCGAAGAGTCTCCAACACTTCCCTAAGATGTAGGGCATGCTCTGAGACGACCCCAAACCCCATACTGACGGTGGCAAGGTTAATCCTTGGAATATACACATAAACAGATAATAGCAGAACAAAATTAAATAAATACACCAGATAATGAAAAATAGAATATACTAGATAAACGTAATCATCAGAGTTACACAGTATACAGGATCATACTTAGTACAAATACAATTCAGCTATACATAAATGTCTACAGCGGAAAACAAACATAATGTACAATAGGAGCTGAACGACATAAAAAGAGATAAATAATAGAATCCATCTTCAGCTCCAGCTATCCGGATAAAGCCTGTTAAACCTGAATACAAGGCTGCCTGTGTAGAAAAAGGGGCACCCGAGTTTGAAAGTGAAACAAACTACGAGTCAGTCATGGGACTGGTATGAGAAATCTACTCAACACATTTATAATATGGCTAATCCCAGGACCACGCCACTTTCGTGGAACGGGTTTACTCCATTGGATTGCCAATGCTTTAAAACAAATCATTCTCTTAAACAACGCAATGCTTTTTATAAAAAATGAAGCCATTATAAGACTCAGTTCCCATCACACAATGCAACGCAAACCGAAGGATAGAGTTTTACCTTATAATGGCTAAAATATGATTGATACGAATAAAACAAAAGCATTTGATATTATTACTAGTGTTTATTTGTTTCAAAAACAATTTCAATCATAACTATCAATCATAGACGGCATGGGTACCATATATCATGTCGCCATATATATATATACAATCAAAACCGCACAGTCACGTAATTGGAAATTGGATTTCCGTCATGAATCAAGGCAAAAGATAGTCCTTACCAAATTCGAGACTGCCTAGCCCGAGTCTCAGGATCAGAACGCATCGACCCTTGGATCGTCAGGGCCGGTCCACATGGAGTGGATTAAAATGCCTGAGCACTACGTTTCACCGCCCTTTGGGGCGTAAGCGAGCCAACAAATGACTCCATCGGACCCAGATCGTCCGATCTAACCGAGGCGCCTCGCAACAGCAACAACCACATAAGTCAAACTCGTCAGGGCGTGTAAAACCACTGACGCCACTTCTAGCTAGGAGGAAACACAGGCCCTCCCTGAGGTCCTGCTCCCGTTTCTGGTTCATACCGGGGTGTGAGGCTCGCGATTTCACGTTATACACAAAGCTATGCCACACAGGCGGCGATTTGATCATCACCACAAGACTTTGCTTTTCAACAGAAGCCCTGATCACTTCATCTTAGCATGCCACACAGGCAATTCACACCCTGCAACTGATAGCTATCAATCACACAGAATAAATCCCAATGTCAGACACACTGTCCATTTGCAAGTCCGTTCTGGGTCTGAACGAAACCGGAGGCACTATATACCTCGCAAATCCATCGATCATCACGTACGTCTGGAAGATCACCACTCATTATCCATATTTCGGGATGCCTCCCAATCAGGACCTCGGTTACCATCCAAACGAGGTGAAGATCTCCGGTCTTCGACCACCGTCTTCATCTTCGATTTATTATCGTCGATTCAGTTATTCAGAATGGGATAAACCCGGTATTTCTAAGCAACTCGCGTATATAATAAACAAGTGCAACACTAACATACACACACATCATTTCAATTCATTAGTCACTAACCATCAATCAGTAAGAGAACGATTTCCCAAATATTCACCCCGAAGGCCAAAACCAACATCAGATCAACACCCAGGAAACCATTCGACTTAGCCAACCTTCAGTTAATTTCTAAATCACATCCATATCGTTTATAATATTTTATAATGATTTATCGCTATTTTTATTTATTTTAAAATAGCCAATTTATTCAAAACGACGCTTCGGGCCGTAACGCGGCCGTGGCGCTGTTTTTCTTCATATTTGATTTACACATATCTGAAAATCTAACCGTTGGATCTTCACAAAATTTACATCATTAGAAAGATCTTTTCAAAACGAATACAACGGTTCCGGTTTCGGGAAAATCCGACGGTCGGATATCCTGGTATAATCGTTTGAAGTTTCGATTTCAAAATACGAACTGCAGCTTCGTTATTCAATTATATATAATTATATTTATATATAAATATAAATATAATCGATTCTAGCGCTGTTTTTCTTCAGATATGAATTAAACATTCCAGACAATCCAACCGTTGGATTTTTACAAAGTTGGTGCCGTTGGAAAGATTTTTCCAAAGCAAACCCAACGGTTGCGATTTCAGGAAAATCCGATGGTCGGATCTCCCGTACTAATCGTTTGAAATCACGGTTTCAAAATACGAACTACAGCGTCGTTATTCGATATATTTTAATTCTATATATATATATATCGATTCTTCGATTCCAAAGCTATATTCTTTTCATACATTTGATAAAAATGATATTTTTATCTAACTGTCTTCTATTTCAACACTTCACTATATTTAGCAATTCATGTATATAATAAAAATGTGATTTTTATTGTAAAACAATTTATTTCAAAACACTATTATTTTATATAGTTCATATAGGTAATAAAAATAGGATTTTTATTATAAAACAATTTATTTCAAAAGGAGATTATTTTATATAGTTCATATAGATGATAAAAATGTGATTTTTATTATAAAACAATTTATTTCAAAATATGAATACCATTCAACACATGAATTTCTATCCAACGAATGAATATCGATTCAACACATGAAGGTTTTCTATAGTTTATATATATAGATAAAAATGTGATTTTTATATTTAAAACACGAACACCATTCAACACATGAATTTCAATTCAATGAATGAATATCGATTCAACACATGAAGGTTTTCTATTCAACGAATAAATATAGTTTCAGCAAATGAAAATAATTCAAACACATGAATATTATTCAAAATTTCGGCAGCATAACGGCAGGGTAGTTAAAACCGGGACCGTCCCTAGTACGGCTCCTCGCTCTACCTTAAAACCTCGCGGTTTTTGACAATGGGGATCATGCATCTAGTTCGCATGCAGGCGGCATGTATATATTTATTTCATTTCCACAAACTAATCCTATGTGGTTTCAACCAAATATTTCTCAACCACAAATGGGTATTTTTCAACCACAATCAATCAATATCAACCACAAACAATCCCAAACAACCATTCGCTATCAATCAATTTTCACACTAATCACAACCAATAAATATCGTCCATGGTTTGTGGACGAGGGGCGTATATATATATATATATATTTATATATAGCAATTCACTTCAATTTCAACACATATATAATTTTTACAATGTATATATAACTTATACATCGAACGTACAACTTATACAATGCTTATACAAGAGGTGTACAACGCTTATATAACTCATACATCGACTATATAATTTATACATCATCGTTTTCCATATCGTTTATAAATTAGAAATCTCACATTGGGTTCCACTCCACCAAAAATAGCAGAAGCCTAAGAAAAATATGCGGTCTCTTCTAGAATGTAGAAGACGTCCACACGAGTCCACTGTCTCTTGTTTCACTGAATTTCGTCAAGAAACGAAAAAGATAAGATTTTTACAGTGAAATCAAAAACCGTAGCGCTTTAAACTGCTATAATATAGTTAAAATAAAAATAGCCGTATACCTGTCTGAAACGTTCAAAACTAGGTCACGCGATTTCGTGAAATCCGTGAATCGATAGCTCGATCGGGCTACGCAGTGTCGTAGGGGAAGGAGAGAGCATCTCGACGCTGGTGGTGGGGTCCAGTTCGACACTGGCAGGAGGGTGCGGCGGCGGTTGGAAGTCGCTAACTTTGAGGCGTTGGATCTCGACGATGGCGCAGCTACAGGGGTCGAATCAGGTATGGATGTGGAGAGGGGATCGAGACCTTCAAAAAGTTCAACTGGAGGGGGTGGCGAAAACGCCTGTGGCGGCGGCGATCGGCCTGGGAAGCTTCGAAGGCTTTTCCGCCTTCAGATCGTATCGGGGAGAGAGAATATTAGGATTTTCTTTTATTTATTTATTTTAAAAAAAAATTATGATTGGTCGGGGAAGTTTTAAAGGGGTTTTCTGACACGACCACCAATCTAAACCCAACGACTGTCGTCCCTAGCGTTTTACCCCCATTCCGAACATAATGGGATATGTTTCGTAGGCCCATTCGACTGTTTCAGTCAGTTTTCCTTCAATTTAAAATATATAACATTCAATATTTAATTTGAACGTACATTTCAATTTGCCAGGGTCACAAACTGATTCGAAATGTTCCAAAAAAATAAATCTGGCTATTTTTTGACGATACAGTCCCAACAAAACTAGTTTCGTCGAATTCCGAGACCGTTTGCAAAAAGGCCCATTTCTGGTCGATCCAATTTAACTGTAATTGACCAAAACACATTTTCCTTTGCCACGCTCACATACTAGCTTCAAAAATTATGAAATTTTAAACCTAGCAATAACTTCACATCCCGGATCCAACAAAAGTGGTTTCGTCGAATTCCGAGGTCGTATGCAAAATGGCCAATTTCACGTGCTATATAAATTCCATAGCGACCTTTCTGAAAATTCATTTGGCCATAACTTTTGCTTTCCGCTATGAAAAATCAATTTTTCATATTCGTTAGAAAGGTATTCACTAACAGGTTTAAATATTTTTGGTTTCGCTCAAATCCGTTGTGTTTTGCACCTGGTACAGCCCGATAAAGTTTGAATTCAATTTTTTGAAACTGCAGCGCCTTTTCAGGCCTTGTTTATAATTAGTATTAATTATATTCATTTTCAAACGTCGATTCAAACTCACTTTTCATTGCTATGATTTAAAATATTTATTTTAAATATTTAAAATCCATTATTTTAGCCAATTTAAAAATTTTAAATTGGTTCAGATTTTCTGGGTCGTTACAATCTCCCCCACTTAAAACTTTTCGTCCCCGAAAAGGAACAAAGTCGAAAGTGGTTTGATTAATCAACTCTACGTTCAATTTGGCTTCAATCCTCCAACTTTTCAGTTTTTGAGAATTTTCAAATTCTTCAAAAATTTGGCTAACACTCGGAATTTTCGAAAAATTTCGCCATAACCTCCTTTGTACGGGGAGAGGTTTGGAAATTTATTGGGCCGTATTAGGTACCCAATAAAT
This sequence comes from Allium sativum, assembly GCA_030737875.1. NCBI lineage: Eukaryota > Viridiplantae > Streptophyta > Magnoliopsida > Asparagales > Amaryllidaceae > Allium > Allium sativum. The sequence continues at coordinate 501,147,417 of CM060920.1, forward strand.
CCTAATAAGCATGCACATATTTATAGTGATATATTCTGGTGTTTACAGGGGAGCGTGTATAGATAATAACTCCAGAGAATAAATTCTCGTCACCCTGTCAAAGCCTGAGGGAGTGTGTATTTTAAATGCTCCAGAGGATAAATCCTCGTCACCTCGTCCCGTGTGGGAAATAAATAGTCCATGTGCCGTATCTAATAACTAGAGAGACGTGGTTATTGTCAACTCCAGACCCGTGTTGGGGTTTTTATTAATCTGGCAATTTAATCGTTACAATTTAAATAGTCCATATCAGTCATCAGTTCAACCTGTAAAATATAGTCATCGCCATACAAGCCTCTCGCTCGTATGGTAGATCTTCCACCTCGTCACACAAGCTCCAAATGCTTATGTGGTATATGATGAAGTATGCCTATCTTCTGAAGTATGCCATGCGGTGTAGTTCAAAATTAATTGTTACTATCCTATGGCGATATTTATTATTTCACACAGAATAACCAGCACTCCGCATCCAATGGCATTCACAGGAGTTGATATAATAATATTTCGCATCCAACTCATTAAGGTTTACCTATTTGTCGGGCATGCAAATAAAATCTTTACTCAACAGCTAATCCATTTACCTGTTCAAATATATAAAATGAACATGTATATATTTATATCTATTTTCTAATCAGTTAAATGTGCGATATAATCGAATAAATTCTACCATTCATTCTCTTATTAATTAAATTAACTATCGTTTTAATAATTTAATTAATCAAATCTACTATCACACAACACAAACAACAATCAAATTGTTTTTAACTTTTCAAAAATATACTAATCAATTCCTATATTCTTTTTTAAAATCATTCAGACTATAGAATTAACAATGCACATCCATGGAAAGAAAATAACAACAGAGTAGAGAACTAATTGGTAATGCAAAGTATGGTAAATGTACCTGGCAGCGGAGTCAATCAGAGATATCCATTCGGCATCTAGGATAGGCTTTCTGAATGCCCTCCTCAGTTTCCTAAGTACAATCTCGCGGATCTCCACTCCATTGCACTTTGACTAAGTGAACCTTCTTGTTCCTCAGCTCTTTGGTTTCTTTGCCGATGATCTTTAGCGGCTCTCTTCTCACAGCCAATTCTGGGGTAATTTCAATATCCTGTTGAGCTGCTTCTTCCACGATCAAGTCTGGGTCATGAACGTGCTTTCTAAGTTGAGATATATGAAATACATCATGCACTCCAGGCAACCAATCAGGCAATTTAACCCTATAAGCGAGCGTTCCGATCCGTTCCAGAATAGGAAATGGGCCAATGAATTTGGGCGCCAACTTTCCAGTTTTACCGAACCGGATAACTCCTCTCATCGGCGATACTTTCAAATATACATAGTCGCCAACAACAAAGGATATATCTCTTCTTCTTCTATCGGCATAGCTCTTTTGTCGGCTTTGAGCGGCCAGTAATCGTTTCTTAATAAAGTCGACTTTGTCGGTAGCTTCTCGAATCATATCAGGCCCCAACACAAGTCTATTATCGGGTTCGACCCAACAAGCAGGAGATCGGCACGGTCTACCATATAATGCTTCGAATGGCGACATTGTCAGGCTCGCCTGGTAGCTGTTATTATATGAGAATTCAGCCAAATGCAGATGGTCTTCCCATGATCCACCGAAATCTAGAACACAAGCCCGCAATAGATCTTCTAAAATACGATTCACCCTCTCAGTCTGACCGTCTGTCTGAGGATGATAAGCGATGCTTAAGTTCAACTTCGTTCCCAGCTCTACTTGAAATGCCTCCCAGAATTTAATAGTAAATATTGTATCTCTATCACTGACTATACTGAGCGGCACTCCATGTAGCCTAACTATTTCCTAGAAATATATTTGCGCCAGACTCTGAGCAGTTCTGTTTGATCTGACAGGTATGAAATGGGCGGTCTTCGTGAAGCGATCTACGATCACCCAAATACTGTCATTTCCTTTTCTAGTTCTGGGCAAACCATCAATGAAGTCCATGGAAATATGTTCCCACTTCCAGCTTGGAACGTCTAACGGTTGCAATAATCTAGCCAGTTTCTGTTGGTCGCTTTTGACTAGCTGGCAAGTAGGGCATTGGCTAACATATAAAGAAATGTCCCTCTTCATCGACTTCCACCAGAAAGTGCGTTTGATGTCATTATACATTTTGCTTACTCCCGGATGGATACTAAGTTTTGACTTGTGGCATTCATCCAGTACTTCCTTTCGAAGCTCAGGAATGTTAGGGACACAGATTCGACCTTTGAGCCTTAGAATCCCATCATTATCAACTTGAAAACTCGAGGGTTCGCCTTGTTGAATTATCTCTCTGATCTTCTGAATGAAGTGATAATCCTTCTGAAGAGCAGATATTTTATCTATCAATGAAGTCGTGATAATAAAATTGGCGATCATTTCATTCTTTCGGCTTAACGCATCGGCCACGACATTGGCTTTCCCTGGAGTGTATATAATCTCAAAATCGTATGCTACAAGGAACTCTAGCCAACGTTGCTGCCTCAGATTCAAGTCCTTCTGGGTGAACAGATACTTTAACGACTGGTGATCTGTAAACAGTTCAAATCTCTCACCCAGGAGATAGTGTCTCCAGATTTTCAAGGCGAATACTATAGCCAACAACTCAAGATCATGAGTGACATAGTTTTTCTCGTGCGGCTTCAGCTGACGGCTAGCATAAACAATCACTTGTCCCCTTTGCATTAACACTGCGCCAATGCCTTCTCTAGAGGCGTCTGTCCAGACTTTTAAATCCTGATTGCCATCGATGATAGTTAACACTGGAGCAGTTGTTAATCTTAACTTTAGCTCTTCAAAAGCATCCTCACTTTCTGGAGTCCATTTGAATTTAGAGTGCTTCTTTGTGAGCTTCGTTGTAACACCCCACGTCCATTAATGTCACTCACAAAGGGAATGCATTAATTTCCATGGAGGTTTTAAGTGAATATAGAACAGTAAAATTACAACAAGACAGATATAAAATAGTACTTGGAAATTCAAAAACTTTATTTCATTGTAGCAGAAGTCAAAACATGTTTGATTACATCATAACACCATATTCAATGTCAAGTACAATATCTATCTTGATAAAACAAGTACATAATCCCATTACATGAATAGCCATTAAAAAGAAAGATAACAAGCTGGACTTTACTTCAGCAGTCCAAGCTTTCCAGAAGATAAGCGATCCAACTAGACTCCACTAGAACTTGGCCCAACCTGCGGACCTGAAGGGAGAAAAAGGATGGAAAAGAGGGGGTCAGACATAAAGTCTGGTGAATATGATAATTCTACAATACTATTACCAAAATAACTGGACTAAGGCATAAGCTGGAAAACAAGAAAATGTCTATGAAGAGCAGATTAAGGACATAGACAATCGCTAAAGGCAACGTTATAGGCGCTCCTAAATACTAAAGGATAAACACTATACTGCACCACACCAGTCACCCTAAAGATTCATCCCACTTAGCTTCACTTAGAAACTTTCCCAATGGCTTTACGTACCCCTAGCTGACTACATAGGTGCCGCCTGCCCCTATCTCCACTAGGTGTACCCTACTTCCCATTATTCGATCGGCTCCCTAACTCGTAGATACCCGTCCCACAGTGGGGTGTATCACTCCCCTAAAGTGGAAACCTGATACAACGGACATGCACGGCTTATACCTACACGATGCAACAACGTCTTACCTACCAGCCCGGGTCCACACACGCATATGAAACCCGTTGGACTTGCGTTGCCACCGCTCCCTGTTTTGGCCTCTTATAGTCAAACCCAGTATGCGTGTCCCGTCCTCGACTTGGGTCGAGCCCACAAAGATACGTTTTGGGATACTGGTTGAAATGGGCCCCCACTATTTACCACAAGCATTCCACCTAAGCTTGTCCCCATTAGTCCATCCCACTTAACCCACTTAGTCATGTTCATTTACATGTGTGTTTGGTTAAGTCTAATCGTATTTCAAATGCCTCTAAAGGCAACCACCAGATTCCTCATGCCACCCAAGGTACCTACTTAACCCCCATGTCCCACCTTACATGATTATCTGGTTAAGTATTTCTTAGTTCATTAAGGCCATAACCTCATAAAGACCTCTCACATTAGACTGGCATTTATGGCAGCTGGATTTGCCGGGCGGGTCCGGGCAGTCTTACACCATAAAAGAGTCTAACCTCGTGTCTTTACAACTGTTATGCTTTAGTTTGGGCCTAGGACCTCTCACATTGGGCCGACATTTTTGACTACTGGATTTGCCGGGCGGGTCCGGGCAGGTTTACATCACAAACGGGTCCAACCTCGTGTCCTAAGCATTGATTATTAATAATAGTCCACTTTCCCCCAATTTTAATAATTCCCTACTTGAATTATTAATTACTTCCAATTTTTAACAATGTCCATAATTGACTCAATTATGGACATTCATTCATGGTATGCAACATCTTACAAAATTGCACCCAATTTATTAATTCCTAATATTACCCCTACCCCACGTTTGAACGTTTATTCGCAAAATATATGTTAGACTCGAATAGCCTAACTCATAGCATAAAAGAGATTATCATAATAACAACATGTATATGTGACCAAATGAATCATAATAAGGGGTGAAACTTGCATATGTCCAACTTGCATAGATTATACATGTCATGGATCTAAAGGTGTCAACTTGTTCAAAATTCACCTAATATGATCTCAATCAATTTTCATAAACTTACATATGAACATGTGTGAATCAACATCATCTAATTTTTTAACAACATGGTTTTATATGGGTATACCTAACTCAATAGGCAAATTCCCATAATCAAGTTTTATTTAATTATAGTTTCAAGTTTATGGGTACACCTAACTCAATAGGCAAATTCCCATAAACAAGATCCATTTAAATTAAGAAGAAAAAAACATAACTTTAAGCATGATCCAACAACATGATTTTTCAACATAATATAGCATGATTTATAACATGGCATAGTATGATAGTATAACATAGCTTGACATGATTCTCAACATAGCACGACATAGCATAAGAGAATTTACAACATAGCATGACATAGCATATATAATTTACATCATACGACAACATAATAACATAATAAGAGATCCACAATATATAGAATTTACAATTACAAATCACATCACTTTCTTGTGATCCATTCATAACTGAGTCAAATTAGTTTGTAATAGTCTTGTGAGAATCATCATACTCACCAACAAAAGAAAAGAATTAGAGAAAGAGAGATCTTTTGATTTGATTTGTGTAGATTTAGTTGTAGATGATTAGGCTTCCTCTTCTTAGTTTGTGACGGCTATGCTGAACTCCATGGCAGCAGCATGACGGTAGCTTCTCTAATTTTACAAGTAATTTAGGTCTAGGGTCTACCCACTTATTTATAGATTTTAGAATTCATTTAGGCCATTAGATTTAACCTAGAAATAACCGCAGCCGTTCAGACAAGATGGGGTTTATCTTGTTGACTCAGCAATGAGTCAGAAGTGACTCAGCAAACACTCTGCATATTAATAAACTTCTATTCATGTCATAAATATATATATATATTTTCTACAATGTACATATTAGATACATCCCCCTTTACTTATTATTGTTTTTATATACATATTAGATATATCCCCTCTCTCACACACTTATTAATATTTTTATATTCATATTAGATACATCCCCTCTCTTACACACTTATTAATATTTTTATATTCATATTAGATACATCCCCTCTCTTACACACTTATTAATATTTTTATATTCATATTAGATACATCCCCTCTCTTACACACTTATTAATATTTTAGCAACTTTAGTGTTAATAGAAAATTCGGGGTGTTACATTCTCCCCTCCTTTTAGGATTTCGTCCCCGAAATCTTCAAGTCTGGAAGAATGTATATCCTACCATCCAAACGTCCATCTACTCATCCATCATACACAGGCATCCATTGTCCTTAAAAGACTTCTAATGCTTTATGATCATATGCAAGTGTGTGTACATGTCCTTACCTAATGCGAAATCAGGCGGTCTACTGATTCAGTTGACCTCCTTAATGCAAATTATGTAAGTGTCATGAATCCATTATGTATGCAAAAGATCCTAATTGCTTACATACTACTTCTATATGCGTGCACACCCATTCAACCGAATGCAGCATCCATATGATGGTACAACCATTATACATCCATTATACTAAATACATCCATATATATGCAATATGCAATATGAAGTGACTGAGCCGATCTAGTGCCTAAAGTGTGTGTATATATGCATCCACGAGCAACCACTAGCAAACACTTGCATCCATTTTGCATCCATCATACATAACATGTCTCAAACACATGTTTCAACCATAGGATTATCCTAACTAAAGGTCAAAGATACTAATGAGAGGACATACTAAAGATAAGATAAGATAAGCTAAGCGATAAAGGAGAAATTAAAAGACATACCCTCAAAAAGAAAAGGGTACAACGAACGCATCTTCTCTTCTGTCTCCCAAGTTGCGTTGCTCTCATCATCTCCCCATTGCACTTTAACCAGTCTGACCTCTCGATTCCTCAACTTTTTGATCTCCGACCCAAGAATGCATGTAGGAGCTCGTCTAATTGTTGCATCACGTTCTATTTCCACCTCTTTAAGCAAGCTCGGCTCTACCACCTCCGCGGTCTTGTGCAAACACTTCCTCAAATGTGATACATGGAATACGTCGTGTACTCCACTAAGTTTCTCAGGCAACTCCACCCTATATGCCATCTTCCCAATCCTTTTTTTTACAGGAAACGGCCCTACAAACCTTGGTGCTAATTTCCCCACGGACCCAAAGCGAACAACATTCTGTAACGGAGATACTTTGATAAAAACCATGTCCCCAATGTCAAACTCAAGATCTATCCTCCTCTTATCAGCATACGATTTTTGCCTATCTTGTGCTGCTTTCATCCTCCTTCGAATCAACTCAATCTTCTCCGAGGTTTCCCTAACCATATCGGGCCCAAGTAGGATTTTATCGGTAGATTCCCACCAACATGTAGGCGAACGGCAAGGCCTTCCATAAAGAGCTTCGAAAGGTGCCATGCCAATACTAGACTGAAAGCTATTATTATATGCGAATTCTACTAACGGAAGGTGCTCTTCCCATGTACCCCCAAAGTCTAGGATACAAAGCCTTAAAAGATCCTCTAGAATGCGATTCACCCTCTCGGTCTGGCCGTCTGTCTGAGGATGATATGCGGTGCTCAAACATAGCTGAGTCCCTACCACCTCTTGTAAACTCTTCCAAAATTCGCTAGTAAAGATGGGGTCACGGTCGCTTACTATACTAGAAGGAATACCGTGCAAACGAACTATCTCCTTAATGTATACAGAAGCCAACCACGGAGCAGTCCTCTTACTTTTCACGGGAATAAAATGGGCACTTTTAGTAAGTCTATCTACTATAACCCAAATCCCCGTGTTACCCTTCCTTGATCTTGGTAATCCATCCACAAAATCCATTGAGATGCTTTCCCATTTCCATAGTGGAACTTCTAATAGGTGAAGCAACCCACCGGGTTTCTTTTGTTCTGCTTTAACTCGTTGGCACACCAAGCATCTAGCGACGTACTCGGCCACATCCTTTTTCATACCGGCCCAAAAGAAAACCCGCTTCATATCTTTGTACATCTTATCCCCGCCGGGATGAATGGTCATTTTTGAGCGATGAGCATCATCAAGAATGGCCTTCCTTAAGTCTTCGTCTTGTGGTACACAAAGTCTATTATCCCTTCGTAACCAACCCTTATCGTCTAGGGTATACCTACGAAGATGGCTTGACGACTCCCCCCCCTTTGAGCTTTTCTACTATCTCAACCAACTGTGGGTCGTCTCGCTGTGCCTCACCAACCCGTCCTAGAAGTGTAGGTCTAACCTCCAAGGATGCTAACAGACCGGGTACTAAGTCAACGGAGGGTCTAAAGTCAAACATAGAGATGAATTCTAAGCTTTGTCGTTCAACAAACAACGGACTCAAGGACAACCTTTTCCTACTTAAGGCGTCTGCCACCACGTTACCCTTGCCCGGGGTATATGCTATTTGAAAATCGTAGGAGGCTAAGAATTCCATCCACCGTTGCTGCCTTAAATTCAAATCCTTCTGAGAGAATAAGTATTTTAATGATTTGTGGTCAGTGAACAGTTCGAATTTCTCACCAAGAAGATAGTGACGCCAAGACTTAAGCGCGAAAACAATTGCGGCTAGCTCTAAGTCATGCGTGGGGTAATTCTTTTCATGAACCCTCAACTGCCTTCCACCATAGGCTATTACTCTTCCCTCTTGCATGAGGACCGCGCCAAGTCCCGTCCCACAAGCATCAGTATAGATGGTAAACGGTTTATTCCCGTCTGGCAGCACAAAGACTGGGGCTGAAGTTAAGGCTCTCTTTAAACGTTGGAACGCATCATCGCAATCTTTGTCCCAAGTAAAAACCAGGTTCTTCTTCGTTAACCGTGTTAATGGAGCTGATATTTTTGCGAAGTCTTTGATAAACTTCCTATAATAGCCAGCCAACCCCAAGAAACTTCTTACTTCGGTTGCATTTTTAGGGACCTTCCAATCTTGGATGGCCACCACCTTTGCGGGATCCACTGCTATCCCTTCTTTGGAAACCACGTGCCCTAAGAACCGTACTTCCTTCCTCCAGAAGTGACACTTAGAAAATTTTGCCTTAAGGTTATGCGCTCGAAGGGTTTCCAACACTTCCCTAAGATGTAGGGAGTGCTCTTCTTTATTCTTAGAAAAGACTAAGATGTCATCCACAAAGACTACCACGAATTTGTTAAGGTATTCCCTAAACACCCTACTCATCAAATCAACAAAATATGCAGGGGCGTTTGTCAAACCAAAGGGCATCACTAGCCATTCATAGAATCCGTCAGGAGTCCTAAAAGCAGTCTTATCTATACTATCCTCAGCCACTCTCAGTTGATGAAAGCCAGTGGCTAAGTCCAACTGCGAAAATACTGAGGCGCCAACTAACTGATCAAAGAGATCGTCAATCCTCGGCAGTGGGTGTCGGTTCTTTTTAGTAAGCTTGTTTAGTTCTCTATAGTCCATACAAAGTCTAAGAGACCCATCCGCCTTTGTGGCAAAAACTACTGGAGCACCCCACTCCGATATACTACGTCTTATGAACCCCTTCTCAAGCAACTCCTTTACTTGCTTATTGAGTTCCCTCCTTTCACGAGGAGCCATGTGGTGCACTGGCAAAGATACGGGTTTAGCATTATCCACAAGATAAATTCGAAAGTCTATCTCCCGCTTTGGAGGTAAGCCCTTCACCTCCTCAAACACATCCGGATATTCCCGGACCACTTCTACCGATCGCAGGTTCTCTACAGACGCGTCAAGCGATTCAAGATAACTTAGCATAACGAAATTTATGGGATTACAAAAGATGTCGAGAGCATTACCAAGGCGAGTCACAAGCCTAACTACTCTCCTTTCACAATCAAGAATGGCCCTATTTCTAGACAACCAATCCATTCCTAAAATTAGCCCATAGCCCGTGAAGCCCAATACATAAGCATCACATCTAAATTCAACGCTAAGTATAGAGATTTTCAAATCCAAACATATCATGGTCAAATGAGCCGAACCCCCAATTGGATTTGAAACGACCAAGGGATCCTCTACTAAACTGGTGTTCAAGTGCAGTGATTCAACTAATGATGCAGAGATAAACGAATGAGATGCGCCAGAATCGAATAAGGTACGGACAGGATGATCAAACAGAAAAACTAAGCTTTCAACAGAAATTGTTCTACCTCTTTCTTGCAGCGGTGGGGCCGCAATAGCCTGAACTTGCCCCCTTGCCTGCCCTGGTGCCATAAGAGCCTGCACCTGTCCTCCCGAGGTAGACCCTGCCCTCTGCCCCTTCTTTGGACAGCCCTTCACTAAATGTCCCGCATCTCCACAATGAAAACAACCAGCCTTCTTTTTCTTTCTACAATCTTTGCTGAGATGGCCAGGCGTCCCACAATTGAAGCATTTCTTCTTCCCTTTGCCATTATTGATTTTACCACCCTTCTTATTTTGCTGTTGGGGTTTCTTCTGATCCCCTTTCTTTTCAACTGCCTTATCCTCATGCATAAGTGCCATTTCTACTAGCTTTTCAAAGGTGGCTCCCATAGGGATGTGGGTCATAGCCAACCCTTGCAACGGTTCATTCAAGCCTCTAACGAACCTCAAAGCTTTCTTCTCTGGCGTGTTCACCAACTCCAAGCCAAACCTTGCTAACTGATTAAATTTATTGACATATTCCTTTACTGATGAGCTCCCTTGCTTTAGTGCCAGGAATTTTTCCATATTTAAGTTCTCCTCTGCCCTTGAAAGAAACTTTGCCTCAAACCTTCGTCTGAAATCCGCCCATGAATCATCTGGACGTTCCCCGTTAGTGACCTCCCACCAAAACGAGGCCTCTCCCTTCATTAACCAAGCAGCTAAACGGACTTTCCTCCCATCTTCCACTTCAAAGATATCCAACAATTCCTCAGTCTCCTTAAGCCAATCTCTGGCCTCCACAAACGTCTCAGTCCCTTGAAAAGTTTTTCCTCCCATAGCCTTGAATTCCTTGCACGTCTTTGCAAAAGTGTCAACACGAGGAGGAGGAGGAGGAGGAATGGGTGCAACTAGGGGTGGAGGAGTATCCGCTGGGCCTGCAGTGGTGGCCCTAGCCTCCAAGTATCTCCTAAACCACCCTGGAATCGTCACACCTTCTGGGAGATTAAGATCTTCAGCCATGCTGAAACGAAAAAGGAAAGATTCAAAATGGAGAATTCGAAAGATAAAGATAAGGATGTGGCTATTTGGGATTATGTTTTTCATAAAAACTCTCTTTAAATAACATGTTTTTTTTTGAAAACACTTCTTCCAAAAATACTTTAGAAAAAAAATATTTTTCTAAATTTTTTTTTTATCTGTTCTGGTAACCTTATGCTCTGATACCACGTGTAACACCCCACGTCCATTAATGTCACTCACAAAGGGAATGCATTAATTTCCATGGAGGTTTTAAGTGAATATAGAACAGTAAAATTACAACAAGACAGATATAAAATAGTACTTGGAAATTCAAAAACTTTATTTCATTGTAGCAGAAGTCAAAACATGTTTGATTACATCATAACACCATATTCAATGTCAAGTACAATATCTATCTTGATAAAACAAGTACATAATCCCATTACATGAATAGCCATTAAAAAGAAAGATAACAAGCTGGACTTTACTTCAGCAGTCCAAGCTTTCCAGAAGATAAGCGATCCAACTAGACTCCACTAGAACTTGGCCCAACCTGCGGACCTGAAGGGAGAAAAAGGATGGAAAAGAGGGGGTCAGACATAAAGTCTGGTGAATATGATAATTCTACAATACTATTACCAAAATAACTGGACTAAGGCATAAGCTGGAAAACAAGAAAATGTCTATGAAGAGCAGATTAAGGACATAGACAATCGCTAAAGGCAACGTTATAGGCGCTCCTAAATACTAAAGGATAAACACTATACTGCACCACACCAGTCACCCTAAAGATTCATCCCACTTAGCTTCACTTAGAAACTTTCCCAATGGCTTTACGTACCCCTAGCTGACTACATAGGTGCCGCCTGCCCCTATCTCCACTAGGTGTACCCTACTTCCCATTATTCGATCGGCTCCCTAACTCGTAGATACCCGTGCTGGCCCCACAGTGGGGTGTATCACTCCCCTAAAGTGGTAACCTGATACAACGGACATGCACGGCTTATACCTACATGATGCAACAACGTCTTACCTACCAGCCCGGGTCCACACACGCATATGAAACCCGTTGGACTTGCGTTGCCACCGCTCCCTGTTTTGGCCTCTTATAGTCAAACCCAGTATGCGTGTCCCGTCCTCGACTTGGGTCGAGCCCACAAAGATACGTTTTGGGATACTGGTTGAAATGGGCCCCCACTATTTACCACAAGCATTCCACCTAAGCTTGTCCCCATTAGTCCATCCCACTTAACCCACTTAGTCATGTTCATTTACATGTGTGTTTGGTTAAGTCTAATCGTATTTCAAATGCCTCTAAAGGCAACCACCAGATTCCTCATGCCACCCAAGGCACCTACTTAACCCCCATGTCCCACCTTACATGATTATCTGGTTAAGTATTTCTTAGTTCATTAAGGCCATAACCTCATAAAGACCTCTCACATTAGACTGGCATTTATGGCAGCTGGATTTGCCGGGCGGGTCCGGGCAGTCTTACACCATAAAAGAGTCTAACCTCGTGTCTTTACAACTGTTATGCTTTAGTTTGGGCCTAGGACCTCTCACATTGGGCCGACATTTGTGACTACTGGATTTGCCGGGCGGGTCCGGGCAGGTTTACATCACAAACGGGTCCAACCTCGTGTCCTAAGCATTGATTATTAATAATAGTCCACTTTCCCCCAATTTTAATAATTCCCTACTTGAATTATTAATTACTTCCAATTTTTAACAATGTCCATAATTGACTCAATTATGGACATTCATTCATGGTATGCAACATCTTACAAAATTGCACCCAATTTATTAATTCCTAATATTACCCCTACCCCACGTTTGAACGTTTATTCGCAAAATATATGTTAGACTCGAATAGCCTAACTCATAGCATAAAAGAGATTATCATAATAACAACATGTATATGTGACCAAATGAATCATAATAAGGGGTGAAACTTGCATATGTCCAACTTGCATAGATTATACATGTCATGGATCTAAAGGTGTCAACTTGTTCAAAATTCACCTAATATGATCTCAATCAATTTTCATAAACTTACATATGAACATGTGTGAATCAACATCATCTAATTTTTTAACAACATGGTTTTATATGGGTACACCTAACTCAATAGGCAAATTCCCATAATCAAGTTTTATTTAATTATAGTTTCAAGTTTATGGGTACACCTAACTCAATAGGCAAATTCCCATAAACAAGATCCATTTAAATTAAGAAGAAAAAAACATAACTTTAAGCATGATCCAACAACATGATTTTTCAACATAATATAGCATGATTTATAACATGGCATAGTATGATAGTATAACATAGCTTGACATGATTCTCAACATAGCACGACATAGCATAAGAGAATTTACAACATAGCATGACATAGCATATATAATTTACATCATACGACAACATAATAACATAATAAGAGATCCACAATATATAGAATTTACAATTACAAATCACATCACTTTCTTGTGATCCATTCATAACTGAGTCAAATTAGTTTGTAATAGTCTTGTGAGAATCATCATACTCACCAACAAAAGAAAAGAATTAGAGAAAGAGAGATCTTTTGATTTGATTTGTGTAGATTTAGTTGTAGATGATTAGGCTTCCTCTTCTTAGTTTGTGACGGCTATGCTGAACTCCATGGCAGCAGCATGACGGTAGCTTCTCTAATTTTACAAGTAATTTAGGTCTAGGGTCTACCCACTTATTTATAGATTTTAGAATTCATTTAGGCCATTAGATTTAACCTAGAAATAACCGCAGCCGTTCAGACAAGATGGGGTTTATCTTGTTGACTCAGCAATGAGTCAGAAGTGACTCAGCAAACACTCAGCATATTAATAAACTTCTATTCATGTCATAAATATATATATATTTTCTACAATGTACATATTAGATACATCCCCCTTTACTTATTATTGTTTTTATATACATATTAGATACATCCCCTCTCTCACACACTTATTAATATTTTTATATTCATATTAGATACATCCCCTCTCTTACACACTTATTAATATTTTTATATTCATATTAGATACATCCCCTCTCTTACACACTTATTAATATTTTTATATTCATATTAGATACATCCCCTCTCTTACACACTTATTAATATTTTAGCAACTTTAGTGTTAATAGAAAATTCGGGGTGTTACATTCGTTAAGTGACTAGATATCTTCAAAAAGTTTTTAACGAACTTCTGGTAATAACTAGCCAATCCGAGAAAACTGCGGACTTCCGTAGGGGTACTGGGCTGTTTCCAGTTTTGAATAGCTGTAATTTTGCTTGGATCCACAACAATTCCTTCTTTCGATACGACGTGGCCCAGAAATTTCACTTCATCTTGCCAGAATATACATTTGGACAGTTTGGCTTTCAATACATTCCTTCTCAGAATTTCTAGAACCTGTTCCAAATGCTTTTCATGTTCGGCCTTTGATTTAGAGAAGATTAGAATATCGTCAATAAAAACCAGAACAATTTTATTCAAAACTCCTCTGAACATTCATCAAATCGACGAAGTATGCTGGAGCGTTACATAAGCCGAACGACATTACTAACCACTCGTAGAATAAGTCGGGACCTCTGAATGCTGTCATTGGAACACACTCTTTGGCAATTCGAAGTTGATGGAAACCTGTAGCTAGGTCCATCCTTGAAAATACCTGTGCTCCATTCAGACGATCCAGTAAGTCATCAATTCGCGACAATGGATATTTGTTTTTTATTGTCTGTTTGTTCAAATCATGATAATCCACACATAGCCGTAGAGTACCGTCAAATTTTGGGACAAACACCACTGCTGCTCCCCAATCAGTGAAACTAGGTCTGATCAGACCCTTCCATACGAGCTGTCGTGTTTGATTGTCTAATTCCTCTTTCTCTTTCAAGGACATTCTTCGAATAGCGTGAACTACCGGCCTTGCATTCGGAATTAAAGCAATTTTGAAATCTATTTCCCTCTGCGGAGGTAAGCGAACAACTTCTTCGAACACATCCGCTTAGTTTTTGATGACAGGAATATCTTTCACTAGGTCGGGAATATTCTCTGTGACTTCAGGGACATTTTCTATTTGGGCTGGAGAAACATCGAGAGCTGCCCAGAAGTCTTTTCTATTAGCATTCTGACCTTCACAGGGAATGGTTATATAATCACCTGATTTAATCTTCGCCTTTACGACTCTGTCGGCGCATTTAACTTCAGCTTCATATTTGGTCAACCAGTCTAACCCCAAGATAAGATCAAACTCTTTAAAATTCATGACGACCGCGATGGTAGGGAACCGATAACGAGAAAAGGAAACCGGCACTCCACAAACCCAACTGAGATCAATGGAACCCCCAACCGGATTCTGGACAGTCATTGGTTCCTTGAGCTTCTTCAAATTCAAATCTAGTTTCTTAGCTGCATTTTTGGCAATGAAGCTTCGTGACGCGCCTGTGTCAAACAGTACTTTAACTGGAATATCTTTGACATTGAGCGTGCCTTCTAAAACATCAGACCTTTCCTGAGCAGACGAAGATGTAGGTACTTCTACCACTTCATTTACACGCGCTGCTTTGGATTTCTTAAATTGCCTGCAGTCCTTTTCAAGATGGCCAGTCCGACGGCATTGAACGCACTTTCTATTCTCTCGAAACTGGTTATCGGGTTTAAACCCCTTCTCTCGTTTCTTCGAGGTTTTACACTTCCTGGTCAGATGCCCCTGTTTATTGCAGTTAGAGCATGTGGTAGTTATTACTGGTTCCTTCTTAGATTTAGCCCTTTTCCTCTTGGCACTGGGCTTTTTACTGACCTCAGGCGTTGTACTGGCCTCAGGACGATCAATTTTAGACTCATTTTTATTGCTAGAGCTGACTTCCTCTTCGTCGTGCAACATGCCTTTCTTATGGAGATCTTCATACTGATAAGCCATATAAATCATTTCTGAGAAAGGAAGCTTCACATTCCTCATCACACTATTCTGATATTTTCTTTGCAGGCCATGAATAAATCTCAGATTCTTCCTCTTTGGGTCTTTAATCAGATGAGGAGCAAAGTGAGAAAGTTCGTTGAATTTCTTATGATATTCTGGGATGGTCATATCACCTTGTATCAGATAAGAAAATTCGTCGCATAATCGCTCAGTCGCTTCTGGAGGAGTAAATCTTTCTAAGAAAATCATTTTAATTCTATCCCAGGTGATATCACCTTCTGGATTATTCTCAATTACCGAATCCCACCAGAACAAAGCTTCATCTTTGAGTGCCCAGGATGCCAGTAATCTTTTCTAGTCATCCCTCAGCTTTAAACCATCAAAGATTTTCTCAGCAGAGCGAATCCAAGCCTGTGTCTTCATAATAGATTCTTCACCAGAGAACGGTATTCCACCCATATTTCGATATTTGATTAATAGGGCCTCAATATCCGGTTCTGCATTTCTTCTGTTTCTAACACTCATTTTCTAGTACGTCTGCAATTAGCAGACAAAGTGTCAGGTCAACAGACTGGGGTGTATTTCATTCTGCTTTACTCATACTAGGATATTATTGATCCTATCTGTATAGAGTTACCCGTCCTAGAACACTACTGGTTCTATTTCTGACGAGTTCGTTAATATGTTATAATCCAGAACTAAGCTTAACCAAAGCTCTGATACCAAATGAGACGACCCCAAACCCCGTACTGACGGTGGCAAGGGTAATCCTTGGAATATACACATAAACAGATAATAGCAGAACAAAATTAAATAAATACACCAGATAATGAACAATAGAATATACTAGATAAACGTAATCATCAGAGTTACATAGTATACAGGATCATATTTAGTACAAATACAGTTCAGCTATACATAAATGTCTACAACGGAAAACAAACATAATGTACAATAGGAGCTGAACATCATAAAAAGAGATAAATAATAGAATCCATCTTCAGCTCCAGCTATCCGGATAAAGCCTGTTAAACCTGAATACAAGGCTGCCCGTGTAGAAAAAGGGGCACCCGAGTTTGAAAGTGAAACAAACTACGAGTCAGTCATGGGACTGGTATGAGAAATCTACTCAACACATTTATAATATGGCTAATCCCAGGACCACGCCACTTTCGTGGAACGGGTTTACTCCATTGGATTGCCAGTGCTTTAAAACAAATCATTCTTTTAAACAATGCAATGCTTTTTATAAAAAATGAAGCCATTATAAGACTCAGTTCCCATCACACAATGCAACGCAAACCGGGGGATAGAGTTTTACCTTATAATGGCTAAAATATGATTGATACGAATAAAACAAAAGCATTTGATATTATTACTAGTGTTTATTTGTTTCAAAAACAATTTCAATCATAACTATCAATCATAGACGGCATGGGTACCATATATCATGTCGCCATATATATATACAATCAAAACCGCATAGTCACGTAATTAGAAATTGGATTTCCGTCATGAACCAAGGCAAAAGATAGTCCTTACCGAATTCAAGACTGCCTAGCCCGAGTCTTAGGATCAGAATGCATCGACCCTTGAATCGTCAGGGCCAGTCCACACGGAGTGGATTAAAATGCCTGAGCACTACGTTTCGCCGCCCTTTGGGGCGTAAGCGAGCCAACAAATGACTCCATCGGACCCGGATCGTCCGATCTAACCGAGGCGCCTCGCAACAGCAACAACCACATAAGTCAAACTCGTCAGGGCGTGTAAAACCACTGACGCCACTTCTAGCTAGAAGGAAACGCAGGCCCTCCCTGAGGTCCTGCTCCCGTTTCTGGTTCATACCTGGGTGTGAGGCTCGCGATTTCACGTTATACAAAAAGCTACGCCACACAGGCGGCGCTTTGATCATCACCACAAGACTTTGCTTTTCAACAGAAGCCCTGATCACTTCATCTTAGCATGCCACACAGGCAATTCACACCCTGCAACTGATAGCTATCAATCACACAGAATAAATCCCAATGTCAGACACACTGTCCATTTGCAAGTCCGTTCTGGGTCTGAACGAAACCGGAGGCACTATATACCTCGCAAATCCATCGATCATCACGTACGTCTGGACGATCACCACTCATTATCCATATTTCGGGATGCCTCCCAATCAGGACCTCGGTTACCATCCAAACGAGGTGAAGATCTCCGGTCTTCGACCACCGTCTTCATCTTCGATTTATTATCGTCGATTCAGTTATTCAGAATGGGATAAACCCGGTCTTTTTGAGCAACTCGCGTATATAATAAACAAGTGCAACACTAACATACACACGCATCATTTCAATTCATTAGTCACTAACCGTCAATCAGTAAGAGAACGATTTCCCAAATATTCACCCTGAAGGCCGAAACCAACATCAGATCAACACCCAGGAAACCATTCGACTTAGCCAACCTTCAGTTAATTTCTAAATCACATCCATATCGCTTATAATATTTTATAACGATTTATCACTATTTTTATTTATTTTAAAATAGCCAATTTATTCAAAACGACGCTTCGGGCCATAACGCGGCCGTGGCGCTGTTTTTCTTCAGATTTGATTTACACATATCTGAAAATCTAACTGTTGGATCTTCACAAAATTTACATCATTAGAAAGATCTTTTTAAAACGAATCCAACGGTTCCGGTTTCGGGAAAATCCGACGGTCGGATCTCCCGGTATAATCGTTTGAAGTTTCGATTTCAAAATACGAACTGCAGCTTCGTTATTCGATTATATATAATTATATTTATATATAAATATAAATATAATCGATTCTGGTGTTGTTTTTCTTCAGATTTGAATTAAACATTCCAGACAATCCAACCGTTGGATTTTTACAAAGTTGGTGCCGTTGGAAAGATTTTTCCAAAGCGAACCCAACGGTTGCGATTTCAGGAAAATCCGATGGTCGGATCTCCCGTACTAATCGTTTGAAATCACGGTTTCAAAATACAAACTGCAGCGTCGTTATTCGATATATTTTAATTCTATTTATGTATATATATATCGATTCTTCGATTCCAAAGCTATATTCTTTTCATACATTTGATAAAAATGATATTTTTATCTAATTGTCTTCTATTTCAACACTTCACTATATTTAGCAATTCATGTATATAATAAAAATGTGATTTTTATTGTAAAACAATTTATTTCAAAACACTATTATTTTATATAGTTCATATAGGTAATAAAAATAGGATTTTTATTATAAAACAATTTATTTCAAAAGGAGATTATTTTATATAGTTCATATAGATGATAAAAATGTGATTTTTATTATAAAACAATTTATTTCAAAATATGAATACCATTCAACACATGAATTTCTATCCAACGAATGAATATCGATTCAACACATGAAGGTTTTCTATAGTTTATATATATAGATAAAAATGTGATTTTTATATTTAAAACACGAACACCATTCAACACATGAATTTCAATTCAACGAATGAATATCGATTCAACACATGAAGGTTTTCTATTCAACGAATAAATATAGTTTCAGCAAATGAAAATAATTCAAACACATGAATATTATTCAAAATTTCGGCAGCATAACGGCAGGGTAGTTAAAACCGGGACCGTCCCTAGTACGGCTCCTCGCTCTACCTTAAAACCTCGCGGTTTTTGACAATGGGGATCATGCATCTAGTTCGCATGCAGGCGGCATGTATATATTTATTTCATTTCCACAAACTAATCCTATGTGGTTTCAACCAAATATTTCTCAACCACAAATGGGTATTTTTCAACCACAATCAATCAATATCAACCACAAACAATCCCAAACAACCATTCGCTATCAATCAATTTTCATACCAATCACAACCAATAAATATCGTCCATGGTTTGTGGACGAGGGGCGTATATATATATATTTATATATAGCGATTCACTTCTATTTCAACATATATATAATTTTTACAACGCATATATAACTTATACATCGAACGTACAACTTATACAACGCTTATACAAGAGGTGTACAACGCTTATATAACTCATACATCGACTATATAATTTATACATCGTCGTTTTCCATATCGTTTATAAATTAGAAATCTCACATTGGGTTCCACTCCACCAAAAATAGCAGAAGGCTCAGAAAAATATGCGGTCTCTTCTAGAATGTATAAGAAGTCCACACGAGTCCACTGTCTCTTGTTTCACTGAATTTCGTCAAGAAACGAAAAAGATATGATTTTTACAGTGAAATCAAAAACTGTTGCGCTTTAAACTGCTATAATATAGTTAAATAAAAATAGCCGTATACCTGTCTGAAACGTTCAAAACTAGGTCACGCGATTTCGTGAAATCCGTGAATCGATTGCTCGATCGGGCTACGCAGTGTCGAAGGGGAAGGAGAGAGCTTCTAGGCGCTGGTGGTGGGGGTCCAGTTCGACGCTGGCAGGAGGGTGCGGCGGCGGTTGGAAGTCGCTGACTTTGAGGCGTTGGATCTTGACGATGGCGCAGCTACAGGGGTCGAATCAGGTATGGATGTGGAGAGGGGATCGAGACCTTCAAAAAGTTCAACTGGAGGGGGTGACGAAAACGCCTGTAGCGGCGGCGATCGGCCTGGGAAGCTTCGAAGGCTTTTCCGCCGTCAGATCGTATCGGGGTGAGAGAATATTAGGATTTTCTTTTATTTATTTATTTTTTTAGAAAAAATTATGATTGGTCGGGGAAGTTTTAAAGGGGTTTTCTGACACGACCACTAATCTAAACCCAACGACTGTCGTCCCTAGCGTTTTACCCCCATTCCGAACACAATGGGATATGTTTCGTAGGCCCATTCGACTGTTTCAGTCAGTTTTCCTTCAATTTAAAATATATAACATTCAATATTTAATTTGAACGTACATTTCAATTTGCCAGGGTCACAAACTGATTCGAAAAATTCCAGAAAAATAAATCTGGCTATGTTTTGACGATACGGTCCCAACAAAACTAGTTTCATCGAATTCCGAGACAGTTTGCAAAAAGGCCCATTTCTGGTCGATCCAATTTAACTGTAATTGACCAAAACACATTTTCCTTTGCCACACTCACATACTAGCTTCAAAAATTATGAAATTTGAAACCTAGCATTAAATTCACATCCCGGATCCAACAAAAGTGGTTTCGTCGAATTCCGAGGTCGTATGCAAAATGGCCAATTTCACAGGCTATATAAATTCCATAGCGACCTTTCTGAAAATTCATTTGGCCATAACTTTTGCTTTCCGCTATGAAAATTCGATTTTTCATATTCGTTAGAAAGGTATTCACTAACAGGTTTAAATATTTTTGGTTTCGCTCAAATCCGTTGTGTTTTGCACCCGGTACAGCCCGACAAAGTTTGAATTCAATTTTTTGAAACTGCAGCGCCTTTTCAGGCCTTGTTTATAATTAGTATTAATTATATTCGTTTTCAAACGTCGATTCAAACTCACTTTTCATTGCTATAATTTAAAATGTTTATTTTAAATATTTAAAATCCATTATTTTAGCCAATTTAAAAAATTTAAATTGGTTCAAATTTTCTGGGTCGTTACATGTTCTTCCTCGTTTTTAGAAAAGATCAAGATGTCGTCCACAAAGACTACCACGAATTTATTAAGGTGCTCCCTAAACACCCTATTCATAAAGTCAACAAAGTATGCGCGGGCGTTTGTCAAACCGAAGGGCATCACAAGCCACTCGAAGAAGCCGTCTGGAGTCCTAAAGGAAGTCTTGTCTATGTTATCCTCAGCCACTCTCAACCGATGGAAACCCGTGGCTAAGTCCAACTGCGAAAACAATGAGGCGCCAACTAACTGATCGAAGAGATCGTCAATACTCGGCAGTGGGTGTCTATTCTTCTTAGTAAGCTTATTAAGTTCTCTATAGTCCACACAAAGTCTAAGGGACCCATCTGCCTTTATGGAAAATACTACTGGAGCACCCCACTCCGATATACTACGTCTGATGAACCCCTTCTCAAGCAATTCTTTCACCTGCTTACTGAGTTCTCTCCTCTCTCTTGTAGCCATGTGGCGCATTGGCAATGCAACTGGCTTTGCATTATCTACTAGATATATTCGAAAGTCTATCTCACGTTTTGGGGGTAAACCCCTCACCTCATTAAAGGCATCAACATATTCACGGACTATACGAACAGAATGTAAATCATCATCGGATGCGTCAAGGGATTCTAGGTAGCTAAGCATTACTGGACCTCTAGGGTCACAAGAAATATCAAGGGTCTTTCCACCACAAGCCATCAATCTAACCACCCTTCATTCACAATCTGGGATGGCCCCATATCTAGTTAGCCAATCCATACCTAGAATTAAACCGTAGCCCATGAAACCAAGAACAAAGGCGTTGCATTCAAACCCAACGCCCAAGATATACACTCTCAAATCCCGACAAATGATAGAAAGATGAGTCGAACCACCAATAGGAGTTGAGACTACTGAGGGATCCGTTACTAGACTAGTATCTAGGTGTAGTGTTTCAACTAATGATTTAGAGATAAACGAATGTGATGCGCCAGAATCGAATAAAGTACGGACAAGATGATCAAACAGAAAAACTAAACTTTCAACGGAAATTGCTCTACCTCTTTCTTGCAGCGGTGGGACCACGAGAGCCTGAACTTGCCCCCTTGCCTGTCCTGGTGCCATAAGAGCCTGCACCTGTCCTCGCAAGGTAGACCTGCCCTCTGCCCTTTCCTTGGGCAGTCCTTAATCAGATGTCCCGCTTCGCCACAGTGGAAACAACCAGTCTTCTTTTTCTTCCTACAATCTTTGCTTAGATGGCCTGGTGTCCCACAGTTAAAGCATCTCTTCTTCCCCTTACCATTGTTGCCTTTACCACCTTTCTTGTTCTATTGTTGCTGTTGCGTCTTCTTTTGATCCCCTTTCTTCTCGGGTGCCTTATTATTCATGCATAAGCGCCATGTCAACTAGTCTCTCAAAGGTGGCCCCCGTAGGGATGTGGGTCATAGCTAACCCATAAAGCAGCTCGTTCAAACCCTTAACAAATCTTAGGGCCTTCTTTTCTGGTGTATTCACCAAGTCTAAGCCAAATCTTGCCAACTGATTGAACTTGTTGACGTATTCTTTCACTGATAGGTTCCCTTGCTTCAACGCCAAAAATCTTTCCATATATAAATTCTCTTCAGCCCATGAGAGAAACTTTGCTTCAAACCTCCGCCTGAAATCTGGCCATGTATCAACTGGACGTTCTCCATTAGTGACCTCCCACTAAAACGAGGCCTCATCCTTCATTATCCAGGCAGCTAACTGAACCTTTCTTCCATCTTCCACTTCAAAGACCCCAAAGAATTCTTCCACCTCCTTTAGCCAATTTCGAGCTTCAACAAATGTTTCCGTCACATGAAAAGGTTTTCCACCCATTGCCTGAAAGTCCTTACATATCTTCGCAAAAGTATCGACACGAGGAGGAGGAGGAGGAGGAGCATTTGCTGGACCTGCGGTGGCGGCCCTAGTCTCCAAATACCTCCTAAACCATCCTGGTATCATTATCCCCTCGGGTATCTCGGGAATTCCAGACATGCTGAAACGAAAAAGGAAAGATTCAATACAAAAGAACCGAAGGAAAGATATATGGCTCTTGGGGTTATGCTTTCAAAAATAAGCTTTTCTCTTGAAAATACTTTCCTTAAAACATAATTTTGAAGGTACTTCTTTATAAAAGCTGTTTTCAAAAACACTTTTCAAAATTCATATCTGTTCTGGTAACCTTTAGCTCTGATACCACGTGTAACACCCCACGTCCATTAATGTCACTCACAAAGGGAATGAATTAACTTCCATGGAGCATTTTAAGTGTGTATAGAACAGAAACTTAACAACAAGACAGATATAAACAGTACCTAAAAATTTAAAACTTTATTCATTGCAGCGGTAAACACATAAGTTTGATTACATCATCAAAAACCAGAGTCAAAGTACATAATATCCATCTTGACTAAATCAGAGTACATAAATTGAAAGACATAACCCCAATACAAGATAGCCATAAATAAGATAGGTTGAACTTTACTTCAGCGATCTAAGCAACTTCTAAAAGCAGAGATATAGCTGTCCAAAATCAAGCTCCACTGGTGCTAGTTCCAACCTGAGCACCTGAGGGGGGGGGGGAGGAAGAAAAGAGGAGGAAACAAAGGGGTCAGACACAAAGTCTGGCGAGTGCAACAACTTTAACAATATAATTACCAAAATAACTAGGCTAAGGCATAAGTTGGAAAATAAGGAAATGACTGTGAACAATTGAGTATGGCAGAGTATACAAGGAAATAAGGTTGAACTAAGATAACGTTAAAGGCGCACCTAAACCACTATAAGATATTTACTATACTGCACCACTACTATACTGCACCACCACTAGTTACCCTAAGGTTGATCCCGCCTACAGAAGTTAATAATGATAATGGTAGTTTCGTGCACCCCTAGTTGCCTTCATAGGTGCCGCCTGCCCCTATCTCCACTAGGTGTACCCACTACCCCCATGCGATCGGCTCCCTAACTCGTAGATACCCGTGCTGGCCCCACAGTGGGGTGTATCACTCCCCAAAGTGGCAACCCGATACCACCAATAATGCACGGCTTATACCTACACGATGCAACAACGTCTTACCTACCAGCCCGGGCCCACACACGCATATGAACCCGTTGGACATGCGTTGCCACCGCTAACCCGTTTTGGCCTCTTACAGTCAAGCCCAGTATGCGTGTCCCGTCCTCAACTTGGGTCGAGCCCACAAAGATACGTATGGGTTACTGGTTGAAACGGGCCCCCATTACTTGACACAAGCTATCCACCTAAGCTTGGTCCCCTCTAGTACATCCCACTTAACCCTCTTCTTATTTATGTTCACTTACATGTTTCAATTTTGGTTAAGTATTTCTAATCGTATTTCAAATGCCACCCAAGGCACCCACTAGATTCCACATGACACCCAAGGCACCCACTTAACCCCCTCATGTCCAACTACATGTTTATTTGGTTAAGTGTTTCTTAATTCATTAAGACCGTTACCTTATAAAGATCTCTCACATTAGACTGGCATTTGTGGCAGCTGGATTTGCCGGGCGGGTACGGGCAGTCTTACACCACAAACGAGCCTAACCTCGTGTCTTTACAACCATTACGCATTTAATTTATACCTAAGACCTCCCACATTAGACTGACATTTGTGGCAGCTGGATTTGCCGGGCGGGTCCGGGCAGTCTTACACCATAAAAGAGCCTAACCTCGTGTCTTAGACGATTAATTACACCTAATTAATCATTCCCCAATTTGAACTAATTTCCCTATTCAAATTATCAATCAATTCCAAATTTAACTATGGCCATAATTGACTCAATTATGTCCATCTATTTATGGTATGAAAAATCATACCCATTTTCATCACAAATTTATTTTATGCCATTTAAGGCATTTATGCCAATTCTCAATATTAAATCTTTTAATATTAACCTCTTTACCCCACGTTGTACGTTCGTTCGTTTAACGTAAAATATACGTTAGACTCGAATAGTATAACTCATAGAATAAAGAGAAAACATCACAACATACATATAGATAAAACTAGATCTAAACATAAGGTGTGAACTTGCATGTGTGAATGAGGTTCTACATAAAAACTTGCATAGGCCAAAGTCACAACTTGCATAAAACTACATATGTCATAGATCCAAATCTAAATGTGTGAACTTGTTTAGGCAATAGTCATAAACTTGCATAAATCATGCATGTCATAGATCTACATCTAAAGGTGTAAACTTGCATAGGCAATAACCACAAACTTACATAACATAATTCATACTCCAAACACATATATTTATATAAACTTTCATATGCGATTTATGCAAGATAACGATGGTGTAAACTTACATCTAAACATATAAACTAGCATGTAGAATTTATCATAGAACTCACACATGTCATAGCCTAACTTTAGATCAAATTTTCACATAAACTAGATGTCATGAAACATGTAAGGTTACATATAATTTTCCCCAACTTGCATATGATTCATGTTTAAATCAAAATCTAAACTTGCATACATACATATGATTTATTATATGAATCAACATAACCAAACTAGCATATGAACAACATGATGATTTGATTATACATAAGCCAATCATAGAATTACAACATAGATAGTAGCATCATAACTTTACAACATAGATGTTAACATCACAACATAACATCATAGAATTTACAACATATATGATAACATCATAATTTTACAACATAATTATAACATGCGGTCAATAATTCACATCATATCCATATAATCCACATCATAACTTAATCCAATTAAATTGCAAATTATCTTATTAAAGAAATTGAACTCATAACTCAAAGAAGGTCTCGAATTACGAATTCTGAGTTCTGAAGTTGTATTAGCTTTCCTTTGAAGAAGATTCGTTGTTAGAGTTCAATAGAATTGAACTTGATTTGCTTTCTTCCTCTCTAATTGGTGGCGTCTATTCTGAGTTGCTAGGTGACGGCATGGAGGCCATGAATCTAATTTTAATTTGATTTTAGGGTTTGAGTCTACATGTCTTTTTATAGAGTTTAGGATTAGTTTAGGCTGTCCGATCAACCCAAAATTAATCCCAGCCAATCAAAGAAGATCAAAAACCCTAATGAGTCAGCACACAGTCATTAACAGGTCACTAATCAATTCTGCCTTGGGGGGGTGGGGGTAGGTCGACCCCCAGGTCGACCTGGTCACGGTAGGTCGACCCTATGGTCGACCTGGCCCTGGCGGGAAATTTCCCGCCTAGCCCATCTAACTCTGAAATTTGAATTTTTCGAAATCTGTTTTAAATTTTCTGAAACTTCCGATGGCCATATCTTCTTCATACGAAGTCCAATTCACGCAAATTCGGACTCTATCTCAACCAGAATTTCGAGACGAACACAATGGCACAACCCGTTTCCCTTAATTCTCACATCTGAGATTAGTTATTCTTTAATTTGTTACTATAGTGTTAACAGAAATATAGGGTGTTACAACCTGGGTCTTATAATAGCTTCATTTTTCCAAAAAGCATTGCGCTGTTTACTCTATGCACTGGTATTCTTAGGAGGAAACCCGTTCCGTGTTATACGGCATGGTCCCTTGACTTACTTTATTTTTAAAGTAAAGATTTAATAACAGTTTTAGTTCTCACACCAGTCACATGACTGACCTGGAGTTTATTTTTTTGACCTAAACTCTGGGTGCCCCTATTTTCCACACGGGCAACTAATAGTTTTGGTTTTCCAGATTTAATATTCACATGATCCTGGTTTATAGCTGGAATGATATTAAGAATTTGTGTATCTCTTTCAGTTGGGTTTTGTATTATTTTCCGCTGCTTTGTAACTTGAATCTCTGATATTTATCAAATGTATATTATTTGTTCATACTATGTATATTCTTGTACTCTGATGTAAATTGTTGTAATAAGCAATGAAATGTTATCTGTTTATGTTTTGATTTGTCGTGTTCTCAAACAGTCCGTTCTTTCTCTTCTTTTCGGAGACCGAAAAGTTCGGGTCGTTATAGTTTGGTATCGGAGCTTTGGTTTACAGAGCTCAAGAACAAGACACATTAGAACCAAACGAAAGAATTCATCAGAGATTGGATTAGTAATATCCAATAAGAATGACTCGTTAAAGATGGTATCAGCAGTATCCTAGAATGATTCTGAAGAGTATTGTTTATAAAATGAAAAACAAATTTTGTTTTGAAAATTTAATCTTACTATACGTATTTGAGTATATTATTTTATTTTATTTTGGACAATCGAGTATATGAGATTTTGCATATACGCGTCATGAACATATATTCAAAGTCTCAAATATGCTGGATAGATATAGAGTCACACTCTAGTAGCCCGAGAATGATTCTGATGATGCGTATCCATCATCAGTGTTGTGTTCGAGTTTCGAAAGTGGGATTTCTATATATTTCCAATTGACTCGTGTGAGAACCAGAACTAGATAGGGTTTATTGTTGTGAATTGTCATCAAAAATATGATTTTTGGACAGTATATTATAGTTATGTGTTTAAAAATTTAATCAACTAATTGATTGCTAATTATTGATTGCATGGTGTGATTATTCATTTAACCAACATGTAAATGAAAGGCAAATTTAGCCAAATTGTATCAAATATTGAACTAAATAGTAATTTGATTCAAATTGCATGCATGTACATATATATATATATATGTGTGTGTGTGTGTGTGTGTGTGTGTGTGAATAGGTCATAGCAAGGAGGCTAGAGAAGAGGAATAAAATTGTATGCCCGACAAATAGGTACATATTTACAAATTCATTGGGTTTGGATGATTTTATGAGTCTTGGCTAGCCGCTTGGCTTTTTCTTTTTCTTTTTGGATGATGAGGGCCCTGCGTGGCTAGTTGTGGTTTTAAATGTCTCCCCGTACAAAGGAGGTTATGGCGAAATTTTTCGAAAATTTAGGGTGTCAGCCAAATTTTTGAAAAAATTGAAAATTCTTAGAAACTGAAAAGTTGAAGAATGAAAGCCAGAATGAAAGTTGAGTTGGTTAGTTAAACAACTTTCAGCTCCGTTCCTTTTCGAGGACGAAAAGATTTTAAGTGGTGGAGATTGTAACAACCCGAAAAATCAGAACCATTTTAAATTTTTTATTTTGTCAATTTTAATGAGCTTTGAATATTTAAAATGATTTATTTTAAACAATAACGACTAGAAATTTATTTTGGATAAAATTAGAACGTATAAATTTATTTAAATCGAAGTTAGAATATAAATATTTATTTTAATTATAAAAGGAATTGGAAATGGCGCGGTAGTTTGAAAATTCCATTTCAAATTTCAATTAAATGTACAGGATTCAAAATAAACCGAACTTTAGTGAAACCAGAAATATTTGAATCTGTCTGAAAATATCTTTTCAACGAATGTGAAAAATACAGATTTCACAGCGGGAATAAAAAGTTATGTCCAGTTGAAAATTCAGAATAGTCGCTATGGAATTTATATATATAGCCCTTAAAAATAGCGATTTTACAAATGACCTATGTTTTCGACGAGACCATTTTTGTTGGATTCAGAATGTCATGTTATTGCTAGATTCAAATTATCAGAATTTTTGGAATTAATATGTGAGCGTGGCGGATTTAAACGCGTTTGGTCAATTTAAATTTAATCGACTGGAAAATTACCGTTTTTCAAACAATCTCCAAATTCGACGAAATTAGTTTTGTTAAGACCATATTGTCAATACATAGCTAGATTTATTTTTCGGGAATTTTTGGAGTCCGTATGTGACACCAGTAAATTAAAACGTACGTTTAAATTAAATATATATTGATTTATATTTTAATTTAAAGGAAAACTGATCGTAACGGCCGAATTGGGTTACGAAACATATCCCATTGTGTTCGGGATGTGAGTATTTGGGTAGGGGCGACAGTCGTTGGGATTCATTTAGAGTTCAGACGAATTAGAGTGAATTAGAGTAATATATATAATTATAAATACCACGTTCTAAAAACCCTAGTCCCCCTTTTCTTTTTGAAACCCGCCGCCATCATGGATTTCACGTCCAATAAAATCCAGATTTTCTTCCTCAATTGCTCCTAGTCCCTGCAATAATTTATAAAACAAATAAAGGGAAAATTATCGTGCTCTTCGAGAGCTTCCTATCTATACGGCCTTGATGATGTATCGTATGAAGATTAGTGAGCAATCTCAGCTCAAAGCGCCATCATTCGCACGCAATTCAAGGCCAAATGGAGGCTCGAATTCGATTTGGTGACTGGAGTAGGGCGACGAAGGTCCGACGAGTCATGTGGGATGGTCTGATCAGTCTCCGGCCAACTGTAGGGTTGCGGCGCAGCGGGTTGTTCAAGTTGATGTGGGTTTCTTTGGTTACAGTAAAGAACGCAGGAGGAAGACGCGGGTTTGATTCCCTAATGAAAGTGATTAGCGATTAACTACGGTAATTAGTTAATTAATTATTTTAAATTTGTGCTACCAACATTTAAAAATGAATTTTTTTATATATAACATTAGTTTAAAAATGAATTTTTTTATATACAACATTAGAATAAAAAAATATAATTTTTATATATAAAGCATTGTTTTAAAAATGTGATTTTTATTAAATAGAAATGTTTTAAAAATATAAATAGAAATGTTTTAAAAATAGAAATGTTTTAAAAGTATAAATAGAAATGTTTTAAAAATATAAATAAATATGTTTTAAAAATATAAAAATAGCTTTGTAAAATAAAAATATGATTTTTATAAATAATTTTGATTTAAAAATGTATATAGCACAATAAAAATGCAATTTTTATATGAAATACCATAGTTCAAAAATCAAATTTTAATATATATAACATTGTAGAAATGTGATTTTTTTTAAAAATTTAATTAGCATTGGTTGGAAATGTGATTTTTGAATATAAATAGCGTTATTTAAAAATTTGATTTTTAATATAAGCTGCATGAAACAGATTTTTGGGAACACGGTGAAGAACTCTACGTGCTGTAAATAAAGCGGAAATCCAAACCGTCCAATAAAGAATGGCGGAGTGGAAACCAAATATGAGAACTCCTTCTCACTCAAACTTTTTACAGTTAAATATATATTAGGTTGCAAACGGGGCTTAGTAGCTCTTGACACCGTCGTCCACAGACCATGGACGACTTGTTTGATTGTATTGTGTGGTGGAAATTGATTGAGATTATATTGTGAAATGGAAAATAAAATATTCATGTGATGAATAAAATGTTAGGACAATGAAAATATCATTTTTATTGTATAAATGAACTGTATAAAATATTCATGTGTTGAAATAAATATTTTATAGTTAAAAATATAATTTTTAACATGTATATGAATAAAATAAATATTCATTTACAAATCGGACGATTTGTTTATGTACACACATTTGACTGATATTGACTGGGATGATATATTTTACACATCGCCCCACTGCACAAATAATAATCAGTGTTTGTTGTTTGTAAACCCCACACGGGTATTGGGATGATATTGGACATACACTAATCCCAATATTTAGTTGTATGTCAACTGATGGGTTGACAGACTGTTGTAAGCGTTAATTATTTATATTTAACACTTATGCAGTTGTGTAATGCACTCTGGATGATGGTTGACTATGTTTGATTATTGTTGTCTACATGTGTGTATGAAATCCATATAAATAAAATTATATGGTAATTGACTGTGTCTGATTCCAATTCGGAAAGAATGAGTATTTTAAATTAACGAATATTTTTAAATGACGAGTAATGAATATTTTAAAATAACTAATATTTTAAAATAATATTCAATAATGGATCAAAATATGTTTTTGATGTCCGATTTGGGATGGACATGAATTTTTTTAAATATATGAAGCCGTGTTGATTAGACTAATACCATTTAGACGTGAATGATATTTATATCGATTTTATTCATTTTTATAATGAATATCGAAATGGAAGTGATTTCAAAATCTAATGTTTTGAAAATATTATCATTTATATATTAATGATATAGAATATTCAATTTTGTTTTAAAATTGAATATGAAGTTGAAATCATTTTGAAAACGAATTTAAAACGATTTATAAAATACGTTTTAAATAGAAACCGATGAAATATATATAATATATATTATATATATTTAATGGCCTGAATAGAACGCGCCGCGCCGCGGCAATTCTCGAATTTCGACCATTGACTTCGAATTGACATTACGGGAGATCCGACCGTCGGATTCTCCTAAAATCAGAACCATTGGGTTCGTATCAAAAAGATCTTTTCAACAAAAAGATTTGAAATCTAACGGTTGGATTTGGAATTATGTCCAAATCAAATTTGGAAATGGTCGATGTAAGTGCAGTTCGATGACCGTTTATGGAAATCGACTGTATGGCCCTGATAAAATTATTAAAAATATTAATAATTTGTGTAAAATCATAATAAATGATTTGGAATGAAATGGGATTAAAAATTCCAAGTTTGTAAAGATAAAAAAATACTTTTATCAAAATGAACTTGTTATGAACTAGAATTATAATCCAATATTTTTAAATAAATAAATTGGATCTGAAATGGTTTTAAAAATAATCAGAATTTCCAATATGTGAATTGGAATGGATTTGAATCGAAATTATCTTTGGAATATTTCGATATTGGATTACGTGATTTTACAAATATTATGGAGGAATTTGGAAGATATATATCGTTATTCCCAATACAATATTTGTTGATTTCAGAATTTGATATTGAATATAAGCCAATATAATTTCTATTCAGAGCCTTGTATTTAATATTGAATTGGATTTTGGGTTTGTCGTGAATGGTGTCTTCAGTAACACTGTTCTTAAATCCAGTTAAGAAAAGAATAAATCTTTAATTAAGATTTAGTGAAGTTTTCCATTTAATTAATATTTAATTGGAATTGAATAAAAGAATTGGATTTTGGGTTTATCGTGAATGGTGTCTTAAATAGCACTGTTCTTAAACCCCGTGTGAAAAGAATAAATCTTTTAATTAAGATTATTAGTGTTTCCAGTTAATACATTTAATTGGAACAATTAATGGAATGTGAATTGGGTTCATTGTGAACTGTGTTTTAAACGACATTTGTTCTTTAACCCGATTTACAGTGAAATGTGATTTGGAATTTATATTTTTTTTTATTAAGATTTAACAGGAATTTTCCAAAGTAAAGTTTTCCAATTTAATATATTAAATTGGAATTGATTGGAATTTGATTTTATAATAATCGAAATGAGTTTCTGTGGAGGAAGACTGTTAATATATATTGAATTTAACAGGCTTTCCGTTATTCCATTTATTTTATTAGTCAGATATAGAAATTGATATCGATTATACATATTGATCCGTTTTCCGTGAAGATTCCATAATTAATGGAATGTGATTTTGGTTTATTATGAACTGTGTTTTAAATGACATTAGTTCTTTAACCTAGTTAATGACAGGATTACATGTATAACATTGTATTTCGAACTGTATGGTTAATCTCTGCTAAATATATATCTGTTTGGTGGTGGAGAATTTATTCTCTTGCTTAACACCCTTCTCTAAGACGTACGAGCTTAGAGGTTATATATCGGCAAAAATCAATAGTACGGTGTAGATTGTCGATGCGGCATGTTTGTGTTTCTAAAGTTAAATAATCATTAATATTAATTTTTAGGAAGATTAAGACTAAGTGGAGTTTTAGTGAATCTTTAATTAGAATGAAATGGGAATTGATAATTTAAATTATCAAATTTGGGAAATGGTCGAGAATGGAGTATCACCAGTTTTGCTCCTAGCGATAGTTAAATCTTTAATTAGATTTGAACGTGAAATGTTAATTAAATTTACCGATAACACCATGGTGTTATATATGGAGTATGACCAGTTTTGCTCCATGGGATGAATAGGTTGGGATTGGGAAATAAAATAAATGATTACTTCGGTGAGGATCGCTAATCCTAACTAGTTTGGAAAACCTTAATATGGTTTAAATGATATCTAAAGGAAGATTAAAGAATAAATTTTAAAGAATTTATCTTTGATAAAATTAATGGGAATCTTTCCCAAAGGATATGAATATTTGAATAAAAGAATATTCAGAATTGGAATGAGGCGTATGTTGTGTTCTTGTAGCACTTGTTTACAAAATACGCAAGTTATTCGAAAAGGCTGGGTTTATACCCATTCTGAATAACTGATTCGACGTCGACGATGAAGGCGGTGGTTGAAGACCGGAGGTCTTCATATCGTTTGGATGGTTACTGATGTCTTGATTAGGATGTACACCCAAGACGAGGTAATGAGTGTTGATCGTCCAAACATACTTAGAGATCGACCGGATATGCGCGGGCCTCTCTCTTGTATTGGACACGGGACAAGGAATAAGGTGCCTCCGGTTTCGTTTATACCAAGAACAAACTAGTAAATGGATGTGTGTCTGACATTGGATTTTATTCCAAGTTGATTGATCTCTAGTAAATATATATTTGTTTGGTGGCGGAGAATTTATTCCCTTACTTAACACCCTTCTCTGAGACGTACGAGCTCAGAGGTTATATCTCGATAGCCATCAGTCACATTGCGTGAATTGCCAGTGTGGCATGCTGAGATGCAAATGATCAAGGCTTCTGTTGAAAAGCAGAGTCTTGTGGTTGATGATCAAAGCATGGCTTTAATATAGCATATCTTTGTGTATAGCGTTAATTCGCGAGCCTCACACCGTGGTGTGAACCAAAAACGGGAGAGGACTGCAGGGAGGACATGCGTTTCTTTCTAATTAGGAGTGGTGTCATGGTATGGAGCCCAGACATTTTTACTTATGTGGTGGTTGGATTGCAAGGCGCCTCAGATATATCGGTTACTATGGAACCGATAGATATTGAGTCATCGGGCTCATTTACGCCCATAGGGCGGGGAAACGTATTGTTCAGGGATTATTAATCCACTTAAAATGTGGACCGGTCCTGAAGATCCAAGGGACGATGCGTTCTATCCCTGAGGCTCGGGCTAGAGAGTCTCGAAGCGGTAAGGATGATCCCTTGCCTTGGTTCACAGATGGAAATCCAACTTCTAATACGTAACTTTGCGGTTTTAATTGTAGAACTGGTATGGCGACATGATATATGGTACCCATGCCGTCTATGATTGATACATTTATATTTGAAGTTGTTATTAACACTATGCACTTATAATAGTATCAAATGATTTGTTTTAAACGTACTAGGCATGTTGGGCTATTATAAGGGAAAACCCTATCCTCCGGCTTGCGTTGCACTGTGTGATGGGACTTGGGTCTTATAATATCTTCATTTTTCCAAAAAGCATTGCGCTGTTTACTCTATGCACTGGTATTCTTGGGAGGACACCAGTTCCGTGTTATACGGCATGGTCCCTTGATTTACTTTATTTTTAAAGTAAAGATTTAATAAATGTTTTAGTTCTCACACCAGTCACATAACTGACATGGAGTTTATTGTTTTAATCTAAACTCTGGGTGCCCCTATTTTCCACATGGACAGCTAGTAGTTTTGGTTTTATAGATTTATATTCACAGGATCCTGGTTTACAGCTGGAATGATATTCAGAAAGCTTTGTATCCATGTATCTCTTTTAGTTGTGTTTTGTGCTATTTTCCGTTGCTTTGTAACTTGAATCTCTGATATTTATCAAATGTATATTATTTGTTCATACTCTGTATATTCCTTTACTCTGATGTAAATTGTTGTAATAAGCAATGAAACGTTCTTCTGTTTAAGTTCTGATTGGTCGCTTCTTAGACAATCCGTTCTTTCTCTTCTCTTCGGAGACCGGGGAAGTTCGAGTCGTTATAGTTTGGTATCGGATCTTTGGTTTACGGAGCCCGAGAATAAGACACGTTAGAACCAAACGAAATAATTCATTAGAGATTGGATTAGTAATATCCAGTAAGAATGACTCGTTAGAGATGGGATCAGCAGTATCCTAGAATGAGTCTGAAGAGCAGTGTTTTTAAAATGAAAAACAAATTTTGTTTTGAAAATTTAATCTAATTATACGTATTTCAGTACATTATTTTATTTTATTTTGGACAATCAAGTATATGAGATTTTGCATATACACGTCATAAACGTATATTCGAAGTCTCAGATATAGAGTCACACTCTAGTCGCCCGGGAATGATTCTGATGATGGGTACTCATCATCAGTATTATGTCCGAGTTTCGAAAGTAGGATTTCTATATATTTCCAATTGACTGATGTGAGAACCAAAACTAGATAGGGTTTATTGTTGTGATTTGGCATCAAAAATTTGATTTTTGGACATTACTTTAAAGTTATGTGCTTAAAATGTTAATCAACTAATTGATTGCTAATTGTTGATTGCGTGGTGTGATTATTCATTTAACCAACATGTAAATAAAAGACAAATTTTGCCAAATTGTACCAAATATTGAACTGAATTGAAATTTGATTGAAACTGCATGCATGTACACATATATGTGTGTGAACAAGTCATATCAAGGGGGCTAGAGAAGAGAAATAAAATTGTATGCCCGACAAATAGGTACATGTTTACGAATTTATTGGGTTCAGATGATTTTATGAGCTGCTTGGCTTTTTATTTTTATTTTTGGATGATGAGGGCCCTGCGTGGCTAGTTGTGGTTTTAAATGTCTCCCCGTACAAAGGTGGTTATGGCGAAATTTTTCGAAAATTTAGGGTGTTAGCCAAATTTTTGAAAAATTTGAAAATTCTTAGAAACTGAAAATTTGAAGAATGAACACCAGAATGAATGTTGAGTTGGTTAGTTAAACAACTTTCAGCTCCATTCCTTTTCGAGGTCGAAAAGATTTTAAGTTGGGGAGATTGTAACAACCCGGAAAATCAGAACCAATTTAAAATTTTTATTTTGTCAATTTTAATGAGTTTTGAATATTTAATATGATTTATTTTAAATAATAACAACTAGAAATTTATTTTGAATAGAATTAGAAAGTATAAATTTATTTAAATCGAAGTTAGAATATAAATATTTATTTTAATTATAAAAGGAACTGGAAATGGCGCGGTAGTTTGAAAAAATTCAATTGAATGTACAGGATTCAAAATAAATCGGATTTTAGTGAAACCAGAAATATTTGAATCTGTTTGAAAATATCTTTCCAACGAATGTGAAAAATCCAGATTTCATAGCGAGAATAAAAAGTTATGTCTAGTTGAAAATTCAGAATTGTCGCTATGGAATATATATATATAGCCCTTAAAAATAGCTATTTTGCAAACGACCTCCATTTTCGACGAGACCACTTTTGTTGGATCCGGAATGTCAAATCATCGCTAGATTCCAATTTTTTGAATTTTTGGAATTAATATGTGAGCGTTGCGGATTTAAACGCGTTTGGTCAATTTAAATTTAAGTTTATTCGACTGGAAAATGACCGTTTTTTAAATAGTCTCCAAATTTGACGAAATTAGTTTTGTTAGGATCGTATCATCAAAACATAGCTAGATTTATTTTTTGGAAATTTTTGGAGTCCGTATGTGACCCCGGTAAATTAAAATGTATGTTTAAATTAAATATATATTGATTTACATTTTAATATAAAAGAAAACTGATCGTAACAGTCGAATTGGGTTACGAAACATATCCCATTGTGTTCGGGATGAGGGTATTTGGCCAAGGGCGATAGTCGTTGGGATTCATTTGGATTTCGGACGAATTAGAGTGAATTAGTGAATTTAATATTATTAAATAATATATATAATTGTAAATACCACGTTCTAAAAACCCTAGTCCCTCTTTTCTTTTTGAAACCCACCGCCATCGTGGATTTCACGCCCAAAAAGATCCGAATTTTCTTCCTCAATCACTCCTAATCCCTGCAATAATTTATAAATCAAATAAAGGGAAAATTATCGTGCTTTTCGAGAGCTTCCTATCTATATAGCCTTGATGATGTATCGTATGAAGGTTGGAGAGAAATCTCAGCTCAAAGAGCCATCGTTCACGCGTAATTCAAGGCCAGATGGAGGCGACGAATTCAATGTGGTGACTGGAGTGGGGCGGCGGAGGCCCGGCGAGTCGTGTGGGCTGGTCTGATCAGTCTCCGACGAAATGTAAGGTGGCGGCGCAACAGGTTGTTCAAGTCGATGTGGGTTTCTTTTGGTTACAGTAAAGAACGCAAGAGGAGGACGCGAGTTTGATTCTCTAATGATAGTGATTAGCGGTTAATTACGGTAATTAGTGAATTAATTATTTAATTATTTTAAATTTGTGCTACCAACATTTAAAAATGAATTTTTTTATATATAACATTGGTTTAAAAATGAATTTTTTTATATATAACATTAGAATAAAAATATAATTTTTATATATAAAGCATTGTTTTTAAAATGTGATTTTTGTTAAATAGAAATGTTTTAAAAATAGAAATGTTTTAAAAATATAAATAGAAATGTTTTAAAATAGAAATGTTTTAAAAATTTCGAACACCCTGGAGAGGTTCGAAATTGATAAAGGATGAGGTTGAAACCACATTGCTGAGGGAGTTGAAATTCCTAAATGCGAAGTAAGGGAACCTGCGGTTTTACCGGTCCGAAGTGAAGGAATCAGAGCTTCTGGCATGGAGAAAATCGGATGAAACGGGCCCCGGACCCTCATCGGCGCTGCGCCCAGACCCGCTTGACGGCTCGCCTTCGGCTCGGAGCACAGTTCGACTAAGAGTTCACTGGGCCCGACAGGGGCCACCTGATAGAGGCTTTGGGTCTCCTTGCATTTACGATGCGACTTCGACCCAACTGCTTTGTGCTTTTTGACGCTTGAGCACGTCGCTCACCAAATACTGTGACATCTTCGACAAAAAAGCTTGTCAACATATATTGTGAGTTATGTTTAAATCAAATCTTCAAATAGTCTCTATGAAATCGTTTATAAACCATAACGTTTATTTAATAAATTAAAAAAAAGATTTTTATATAATTTGGATATTGTTTAACTCGAAAATGTTAATGTTGAGTTTTAAATTCATATTGATTCATATTTAAAGCTATATATATAATTACATTTGGATATATATAATGATAATAATTTATTATTATTATTTAATTGGATTGTTTTGGAATTTATTATATTTTATCAATATATATAAGCCTTAAGAATGGCCATTTTTTAACAGTCACGGTTTTCGATGAAATTAGTCTCATTGGATCCATAATGTTAAATTATTGTACGAAATCAAATTTCGTAGTAATCCGATGTCGTATCTGACAACGGCAACCATAAATGCTTAGTCATTTTGTATAGCATGTAATTAAATGAATTTAATTTAATTAAATGAGTATTCGCGTATAACTTGGGCAAACGTTCAAATTAAGCTGTAAAACCTATTTCATTGAATTCGTATCGATGTTTAGAGTCTGGATAGGTAGGTAGATCGTCATTTTTGGATATCAGTATTTTGGTGTCCAAAGTAGCGTTGTTTTACGTAAAAAATATCATTCTGGGGAAACAGCCTCGAAATGGGACGAAGCTTGTGTTGTTGGAACCGTATAAGTAAGTTATTATAGAATTTCAATTTTCGTACAGATCGAACTTACCGTTTGATCGTGCGAACGATAAACGCCTAGATTTTTTTTAATCGTTTTATTGATCTAATTTGGAAAAACCAATTTTCAAACGAACTTGAATTTTTACAAAACTAATTTTATTAAATCCATAGTGATTGATTTTTGTCGGATTTCAAGTTAATTGGATTTATCTTGTGATCGTACGCAATTTAAAAGCATGTCGATTCATGTTGTAAATTATAAAGGAATTTTTACAAACGATCTCGGAATTCGACGAAACCTGTTCCATTGTGTCCGAAATATTATTTTATGATAGGATTATGATTTTCATCGCGATCGAAGGTTGTACATGGTAGTTTTATCACGTTACTTTAACGATAAGTTTCCTTAAATAATATTTTATATAAACCGGTCCCTATAAATACCATACTCGGTCCAGCATACCCTAATTTTTCGAAGTCAACTATCGTGCGTGGTCAATACTTCTACTAGCCTCCTCCACACAAATGGACGACCTAAATCGTTCAAATATTCTTCCACGTTTATTTGCAAATCCGTACCTTTAAATGAAAAACTTCCAACTATGAAAATAATGAGCTTGAAGAGAGCTTTAATTTGATTGGCAGTGATCTGTTCTCGAGCTTCATGGTGGCCATATCAGGTCTGAAAGGTAATGCCGTTTGTGGGTGAACTGGAGGTGATCGGCTGACCTAGGTGCAACGATACTTTGGGCAATGGCAGAGGACGGTTGAACGCATCGATTGGTGGCTACTGATGGAGGTCTAGTGGTCGGGATTGGTTGCTGCAGCGGTGAGATAGGTCGGTGCGGGGTTGAAGAAAGGACGGGGTGAATATGCTGAACGATGAAGGAATGTTCGGGCATGACAATTTTAAACCAAAAAGATTAGCAAAGTAATTAATATAATTAATGAATAATTAAGGAATTGTAAGTTTAATTTAATCATATATATTATAATGGTTATAACTTTTACATATATTTACATAATTGAACCCAACAAGTTGCGTTACGATCGTGGTGATGAGACCTACATTTTAGAACAGTTTGGACAAAACTGGAAGCAGTTGGAATTATTGGTTAAACTTAACACTTTTTTAATTTAACCACAATCGAATCGCTTTAGCGACAAATGGAATTAAAGTGAGTATACCTCACTCAATTTTGACCCAATTATATTTTATATAAGTCGGTATTTATTTTATGTGTTATTGTTGATAATTTTTGTTGCATGCTATATATATATATATATATATATATATATATCAGATGAATTGTTAAAATTAAACATTTTTTTTAATTTAATTGAAACCAAATCGCCATTTTAACGATTGGAACCAATTGAGGTAACTTACCTTAGTGGTCACATTTATAATAATATAAACGTATTAAATTTAAAAATGGATGCTTGAATTGCTGTTATTAGTTGTTGTTGAATTGATTATTTCCGTCTATCGTGATGAATGATAATAAATATATTGTCGTATTGAATTGAATGATTTTATTTGAGGTAACCTATTTGGATGCAGGAAATAACAAGTTGGAGGATCCAACTAGATTCTTCACCAGTAGTTAAATTTTTATATATTATAATATATGTTGAAATCAGAATTTGTGATGCGGGAATTGATAGGTTGGAGGAATCCAACAGGATTCCTCACTAATACTGATAACGTTTATTAATATATTCTGTTATGTTGGTTCTTTCTCTTCTTATTCGTTTATTCTTAAATTTCTTTCTATTCATCATCCTTTTATTTTTTTCCTTTTAGCTTTCTGGATCTTGTGTACTCGAGTTTCGACACGTAAATACAGTGGAGGTATTAGTATCAAAAATTCGAGCATCTAATTTTTCCAGGACGTTACATGCTATATATGATAAATCATATTTGCAACATGCACACACACACACACAGATATATATATATATATATCAATATATATATATATATATATATATATATATATATTTAGCCCATCAACATTTACAAAGAAGGTTGCAAATTATATGTTTGTATATATTATTAAATGTGTTTGCATATAACCCAAACTAATGATAAAAAATAATCTCACTGTCCTGGAATAATATGCGATATTATTAAAATCATGCCCTTGTTTCTAGGTTAGCAAGAGAGAACCAGGCCTGTATATATATATATATATATATATATACATACACATCTAAATGTAATATGCATAACTATATCAGCTCATAACAGGAGATGAAAGGGTAAAATATTAGTCCAGGTGGTAATCAAATTGTATAGAATATGAACATTGATTCATTTTTGCTTGTATGGTTTAACAGAGTGTATATACCCATATACTCAATACTGCATGCAATCAATAATTTAACAGTCAGCTTTGTATGAAGGAACAAAGTGATTCGAGCATAACTACCCATATAAAGACATATTGATTTAATGGTGTATACATCTATATGCATTAGTATTGTACATTTATATTGTATGTTCAAACTGTAACACCCCACATCCATTAATGTCACTCACAGAGGGAATGCATTAACTTCCATGAGCGTATTTAGTGTATAGAATAGAATATATTAAGACAGATATAAATAATGGTACTTGAAAATTTTAAAACAACTTTTATTGCAGCTGAGAAATAGTTTGATTACAACAACTTCATAAACCAAGTACACTTAATATCCATCTTGATAAATTGTTTCAGAGTACATAAAATAAAAAGCATAAACCCCAACACAAGTAGCCATAAAAGAGATGAGTTGAACTTTATTTTCAGCAATCCAAGCACTTTCAAAAGAGAGAGAAAGAGATCCAAGATCAAGCTCCACTAGTACTAGTCCCACCCTGAGAACCCGGGGGGGGGGGGGGAGGAAGAAAAGAGGCGAAAACTAGGGGGGTCAGACATAAAGTCTGGCGAGTATAATAACTTTAACAATATAATTATTAAAGTAACTAGGAAAAGGCATAAACTGATAAGATAAGATATGACCATGAAACAAGTGGGAATGACAAAGCAAATAAGAGGAATATTCTGGCGTTAATCTCATTCCTAATCACTATAGGATAATTACTATACTGCACCAATGCTAATTACACTGCACCATTACTAGTTACCCTAAAAGTTGATCCCGTCCACCGAACAAAATAATATTAATGATAGTTTCGTGTACTCCTAGCTGTCTTCATAGGTGCCGTCTGCCCCTATCTCCGCTAGTCGTACCCCCTACCCTCCCCATTCTAATTACAATGTTTATTCATAATATGGTAGTTATACTCCTAGCTATCTTCATAGGTGCTGTCTGCTCCTATCTCCGCTAGTCGTACCCACTACCTTCCCTATTCGATCGGCTCCCTAACTCGTAGATACCCGTGGTGGTCCCACAGTGGGGTGTATCACTCCCCAAAGTGGCAACCCGATACCACTAAATATGCACAATTTATATCTACATGATGCAACAACGTCTTACCTACTAGCCCGGGCCCACGCACACACATGACCCCGTTGGACTCGCGTTGCCACTGCTAACCCGTTTTGACCTCTTACAATCAAACCCAGTAAGCGTGTCCCGTCCTCGACTTGGGTCGAGTTCACAAAGATACTAAATGGGTTACTGATTTGAAAAGGGTCCCCACACAAGCTTTCCACCTATGCTTAGTCCCCACTAAGATTCCCCACTTAACCC
This sequence comes from Allium sativum, assembly GCA_030737875.1. Taxonomy (NCBI): domain Eukaryota; kingdom Viridiplantae; phylum Streptophyta; class Magnoliopsida; order Asparagales; family Amaryllidaceae; genus Allium; species Allium sativum. Next base: position 501,190,009 of record CM060920.1, read on the forward strand.
CTTCTTATTCATGTCTTCTTACATGTTTTCAACTTGGTTAAGTGTTTATAATTATATCCCACATGTCCCCCATGTCATCTACTTAACAAATCAACATGTGTTATTGGTTAAGCTTGTCTTAACCCTACCCACTTATATATTATTGGTTAAGCTGGTCATAACCCTATCCACTTACCATGTGTTTCTTGGTTTATGATTAAGTACATCTTAGTCCACAGATACATTGGTTAAGAGAATAGCTCCCTAAGTACTAACCCCGAAGACCGAAATCAACATCAGATTGTTACTCAGAGAATCACTCACTCAACCAAACTTCTGTTTGGCATTCATATTTGTCTTTAATCAGCATTAATTAATTATTAAGGCACCTAATCGTATTTCACATGCGACCCAAGGCACCCACTTAATTTCACATGCCACCCAAGGAACTCACTTAACCCCCCATGTCCCACCACATGTTTATCTGGTTAGGTGTTACTTAACTCATTAGAACCGTAACCTTGTAAAGACCTCCCACATTAGACTGGCATTTGCGGTTGCTGGATTTGCCGGGCGGGTCCGGGCAGTCTTTTACCGCAAACGAGCCTAACTTCGTGTCTTTACAACTATCACGCATTTAATTTGTGCCTTTGACCTCTCACATTAGACTGGCATTTGTGGCTGCTGGATTTGCCAGGCAGGTCCGGGCAGTCTTACACCACAAAAGAGTCTAACCTCGTGTCTTAGGCGGTTTATTATTACACATCTTTATTTAACCCCAAATTGGATTAATATCCCTATTCAAATTTGTCAATAATTTCCAAATTTATTTATGTCCATAATTGTCTCTTAAAATTATGTTTATAAATACCAATTATGCCAATTAATATCTCAAATTAATTATATGCCTTTTAAGGCCATTTTATTGCCAATTCACAATTTTACGTATATTCAATATTATCCCTTCATCCCCACGTTATTCGTACGTTTTCATATGACATATGTTAGACTCGCAAATAGTCTAACTTATAAAAAGAAAAACAACATCACATAAAATAGATCTAAGGATTATGACATAAACTTGCATATGAATTTCATTCGAACTAGCATATGATAGGAAACTAGCATAGGTAATGGGCATAAACTTGCTTGACTTATGTACTTTTATAGATCCAAACATAAAGGTGTGAACTTGCAGATGGATCTAAACATAAAGATGTAATCTTTCATATAGATCTAAACATAAAGATGTAAACTTGCATATAGATCTAATCATAAAGGTGTAATCTTGCATATAGATCTAAACATAAAGGTGTAATCTTGCATATAGATCTAAACATGTAGATTAATGTCACATAAACTAGCATATGCATATACATGTTTCACATATATTTCAACAACCCAAACTTGCATAAGATTCATACATGTATATATGATCCAATCATCACAAACTTACATAGGATAGATGATTCAACTTGCATAAGATATATGATTCAACTTGCATAAGATATATGATTCAACTTGCATAAGATTCGCATATGTCCAACTTGCATAAAATTCACATAAGAACTAACATATGATTCAACACCACAAACATACATATAATTTACATCACATGATTCAAAATCATATTCTTATGATCCCACTTATATCTTATCAAAATTAAATTAACGAATTATCTTATGAAAGCTATCATGCTCACAATTAAAAGAATAGTCTTGTCTTTCTGGGATCTGTGTTATGAAATTGGATTGCTCGCCTTTGATGTAGACTTAGTTGTTATTTAGATTTGATTTGATTTTGATTCAAGCCTCTATCTTGCTTTAGGGTTGAAAGTGTATGGCGGCAACTCTAGGTTCTACATTGACGGCATGGCGGCTCTTGTTATGAATTTGTGTGATTAGGGTTAGGGGTTTTAGGGTGTTTCTATATAAGATTAGTTAATTAAGAGCCGTCAGATTAACCTAGAATCAATCAAGACCATTCAGTCAAGATAAAGTGACACCTCAGCTCTAATGACTCAGCACTAAGTCACAAAATCATCATCTTTCAGATCTGCCCGGGGGAGGGGGGCAGGTCGACCTGTGTAGGGGAAGGTCGACACTATGGTCGACCCCCTGGTCGACCTGGTCCCTGTTTTTTTTTTTCTGAACCTGAAGCTATTTTTAATTTAACTAATTTCTGAAACTTCGGAAGGCCATAACTTCTTCATACGAAGTCCAATTCACACAAACTCGGACTCTATCTCAAGTAGAATTCCGAGACGAACGCAATGGCGCAACCCGTTTTCCTTATTTCCCACATTTGAAATTAAGTACTCTTTAATTTGCTAAATTTATATTTAAAATTTCGGGGTGTTACATTCTCCCCTCCTTAAAGGATTTTGCCCCCAAAATCTTCAAGTTAAGGAGAATGCATATCCTAACATCCAATCATCCATCTACTCAACCATCAAACATAGGCGTCCATTGTCCTTACAAGATTTCTAACGCTGTATGAACATATGCAAAGAGTGTGTGTATATGTTCCTTATCTAATGCAAAATCAGGCGGTCTATTGATTCAGTTGAACTCCTTAATGCGAATCATGATAGTGCCATGCGTCCATTTTTATGCGAAAGAATCCTGTCGATACATATTATTTCTACGTGTGTGCCTAACCATTCATCAAAATGCAGCATCCATATGATAACACAACCATTATACATCCATTAATTTAAATATGCACACACATTTATATGCAACATGAAGCTGATTGAGCCGATCTAGTGCCTAAGGTGTGTGTACATGCATCCACGAGCAACCACTAGCAACCACTTGCATCCATTTGCATCCACCAAACATAACATGTCTCAAACACATGTTTCAACCATAGGGTTCTTCCTAACTAAAGATCGAAGATATCATCACAAAGATAATACTAAAAGATAGGACAATTGTCAACAAAGCGATAGAAAAAGGAGAAATTAAAACATACCCTCAAAAAGGAAAGGGTACAACGTACACATCTTATCTTCCGTCTCCAAAGTCGCGTCTCTTTGATCATCTCCCCATTGCACTTTGATGAACTTGACCTCTTTGTTGCGAAGCTTTTTGACCTCCGATCCGAGAATGCGTGTAGGTGCTCGTATGATCATAGCATTGCGCCCTACTTCCACTTCTTCGAGCGTGCTCGGCTTTACCACTTCTGTTGTATCGTGTAAACACTTACGCAAATGCGAAACGTGGAATACGTCATGAAATCCACTGAGATTTTCTGGTAACTTTACTCTATATGCCATCTACCCAATCTTCTCTGTAATTGGAAAGGGTCCTACGAACCTTGGTGCCAACTTCCCTACTGATCCAAAACGGACTACGTTTCTCAATGGTGACACCTTAATAAAAACCATGTCCCCAACATTGAATTTAAGATCGGTTCGTCTCCTATCAGCATATGACTTCTGTCGGTCCTGTGCCGTCTTCATTCGCCATCGAATCAGGTCTATCTTCTATGAAGTCTCCCTGATCATGTTGGGTCCAAGCAAAACCTTATCAGTGGATTCCCACCAATATGTAGGTGATCGGCACGGTCATCCATAAAGAGCCTCAAAAGGTGCCATACCAATGCTAGCCTGAAAACTATTATTATAGGCGAACTCCACAAGTGGAAGGTGTTCTTCCCATGTTCCTTCAAAGTCTAGGATGCATAGTCTCAGAAAGTCTTCTAGAACCCGATTTACTCTCTCGGTCTGGTCGTCCGTCTAAGGGTGATAAGCGGTACTTAAGCATAATTGCGTTCCAACCGCCTCTTGTAAGCTTTTCCAAAATTCGCTTGTGAAAATGGGATCTCTATCACTCACAATGCTGGAGGGTATGCCATGCAAACGAACTATCTTTCAAAGGTAAACTGATGCTAACCATGCGATAGTCCTTCTACTTTTAACGGGAATAAAATGGGTACTTTTAATAAGTCGGTCTACAATTACCCAAATCCCCGTATTACCCTTCCTTGATCTTGGTAACCCATCTACAAAATCCATGGAAACGCTTTCCCATTTCCAAAGCGGAATCTCTAAAGGATGGAGCAAACCTCCAGGCTTCTTTTGCTCCGCCTTGACTTGTTGGCACACTAAGCATCTAGCAACGAACTCGGCCACGTCCTTCGTCATTCCGGGCCAAAAGAAAACTCTCTTCATATCCCTATACATCTTATCACCACCGGGATGTATGGTCATCTTAGAGCGATGTGAGTCTTCAAGAATTGCCTTCTTCAAACTCTCGTCTTGTGGTACGCAAAATCTTCCATCTCTACGTAGCCAACCTCTCTCATCTATAGCATATCTATCAAGATGACTTGATGTAACACCCCGTATTTTCTGTGAACTTAAGAATTACAAATCTAAGTGTAATTAAAATATAAAATAAGAATCAGGGAAATCGGGTTGGGCCATTGCGTTCGTCTCGAAATTCTGCTTGAAAATGAGTCCGAGTTTGCGAGAATCGGAGTCCGTATGACCAAGTTATGGCCCTCCAAAGTTTCAGGAATTTTCAGAGTTCAAAACAGCTCGAATTCGAATTCAAATTTCGAATTCAAAACCCAGAACAGACTGGGCGGGAAATTTCCCGCCCAGTACCCAGGTCGACTGGGGAGTCGACTAGGCAGTCGATCCCCTCCGACCAGGTCGACTGGGCAGTCGACCTGGGGTTCGACCTGGTCCCCGAACCTGGTTTTGGGCCTGGGTGCATTCTTATGTATCTGGTCTCGTTTTCTGCCTAGATTCGTCTGCCTAAACCTATTTAAACAGCCCCAAACCTAGCCTTCTCTACACACAATTCTATTCTGCTTCTACTCTGCCTCTGTTCTAAATAAAAATAAAAATGGCGTCGCTACTCTGTTGGAATCAAAACTAGAAGCTAATCAACATCAACCTAAGCAACTCAATTCAAGCTTGAAACTTCAACAACGGTTAAAGAAGATCAACTAACGTCGCTACAACTATCTTTCTTTTAGAATCCAATCAAGGCAAGTACAGTTATTTTCTGATATAAACGTTAATTCTGATTGTGACATGAATTGTAAATCTGAATCTGAGATTATGTCTGTTCTGTTCTGTTTAGATCTACCTTATTCTGTATTTCTTTCTGCTTTCTGTTCTATAGCCAGGCTACCACGAGCCTAAGCCAATCTCATAAGAGATTAACATACGCTAAAATATTAGGGACAATAAAATGAATAATGCATGAAATGGGCATGACCGATATGTGACTGATTTGAGGAAAGAACATAGGTTGAACTTGGAACTTAGGACATAAATCTAAGGCATATAATTGAACCTATGACTTGAGTTTTGTGGCATAAAGAATATTGAACATACAACTTGAGAAGTTGAGGCATAAAATTTACATTGGACATATGACTTAGGAATTGGGGCATAAATTTGACCGTAGGCATGTAATTAGTTTAGATACATATTACATGTTGTAAACTAGATCTAGATCTGAGCAAGCTATGTATGATAATCTGTGATTTGGGGACATAATTCAATATCTGATTTTAAGAATAGGATACATGATTAAAACCTAGATTTGTGGCACATTTTAAGAAGGGGAAGATATGTGACTTATGTGTAGAAATTAAAATCTATAATAAGATTTGAGGACTATTAAGTGTGAATACACCTAAATAGGGATTTTTGGATATATGGCATGCATTGTAATATTTGGTATAATGTATAGATGAATCTGCTGTACAATGCTAGTTTAACCAAAATGGGAACATATGTTATATGGTAAATTATGTCCATATTCTGTGTTATGTAAATTTATGCAAACATGGGGTATATGATCATATTGTGAATCATGATAATTATTTAGGCCTAATTTATGATTAAGCAAGGCATGTAAATAGAACCTTTAGAAATATTAAATCTGCTAAATCTGTCATCTGCTAAGTCTGTTTAAAATGCCAAATCTGCTAAACTAAATCTGTTGAGATGCCTAAACTGCTAAATCTGTTGAGATGCCTAAACTGCTAAATCTGTTATCTGCTAAATCTGCTAGTTTGCTTAATCTGCTAAATCCGTTAAGTCGCCTAATCTGCAAAATCTGTTATCTGCTATATCTGTTGAGTTGATATAATTAGTCTGTTATTGATATAATCTGAATTGGCTATAGTTATGAATAATTGACATGTATATTAGGCATGGGCATAAATGGTAAATTATTAATTAATTGGCCGCAAAGATGAACATGGCTAACTCGAGGTTAGAATGAGTTTGCGGCGTAATCCTGCCCGGAACCGCCCGGCACATCCAGTGGCCGCAAACAATAGGTTATAATGTGAGAAGTTAGTCATAATATGCTTAGACACGAGGTTAGGTCTGGCTTGTGGCAGAAGTCTGCCCGGAACCGCCCGGCCCATCCAGCGGCCACAAGCTAGCGACCTAATGTGAGAGGTCTGTGCATTAATAATTAATTAATGCAAATCTGAGATAAAAATGATGTCCAAAACGTGTTGGGTGGATAGGGTTAAACCAACTGGACTAATATATATAATAAACCCGTTCATGAATCTGTAGGCCCAATACAAAGTTAGACAAATCTGAAATTCTGTTAAATCTGTACATCTGATCCGTTAGTCTGAAAACTTGTTGATTTGATTTTCTGATCTGTGAACTAGTAAATCTGATCTCTGTATGTCTGAACTTGTAAACAAGTTAATCTGAAATCTGTTAGTCTGGGGACACAAGGTTAGGAGGGAATTTACTTGTGCCATCTGTTGTTTAGGACCCATATTAGTCAGTAACCCTTTCTGGTATCAAAACTTTGACCCAACAGTAGGTAGGGTCCAGGCACGCTTACTGAACTAATTATAAGTGGTTCATTCTGATAATGGCGAGGGGTGTTGATGGTGCGTTCCAACCGGGTCATGTGCGTGCATGGATCACGACCTGCCTCTGTGGATGTAAGACGCCGTGACATCTGTAAATAGGTCTGTGCCAATTGGTTGTCACTTTAGGGAGTGATACACCCTACTATGGGGCCGACACAGAGTATTTATGTTTAGGGAGCCGATCGCTTGGGGTAGGGTTTTAGGGTACATTTAGTTCTGTCTGTTTCTGTTGGTACCGTCTGTTTCTGTTGGGTGGCAACACCCATCTGTTTCTGCGTGGTACCGTCTTTTCGGGTGGTAAAGGCCCAATTACTAGTGTACACCTAATTCTACATTCTGTTTCCGTAGGGATTAATCTGACTGTTTTTGTTCGGGTGGTAAAGGCCCATTATTAATATTCTGTTTCTGTCTGTTTCTGTTCGGGTGGTAAAGGCCCATTATCAGCATCCTGCTTCTGTCTGTTTCTGTTCAGGTGGTAAAGGCCCATTATTAGCTTTCTGTTTCTATGGAAATTATTTTGTTCCTGTTTCTGCTTCAGTTTAGACATTAGGGTGACACCTAATCCTGTTATACTAGTATTAGTGCAGAGAAGTGTAAAGAAATAGCTTATGTCATTCTGTTCTTCTGTAATATCCGCTACACCTGTTACTGTTATCTCTCATCCAGTTTTATTTTCATGTCATGTTATTATTATCTGTTCATAACTGAAAATCACTAGACTTGCCAGACTTTTTGTCTGACCCTTGTTGTTTCGCCTCCTTTCTTCCGTTTCCCCCCAGGTTTTGTAGAAGGGAGTACTCTAGCTTGATCCAGATTTCTTCCGCTTGAAGTGCTTAAAGTACGGCTTGTCTTCTTCTGTGGGGATTATGATTTTAAACTATGCATTCTGAAGGCTTTTGTACAAGACTGATATTTTGTACTTGAATTCTGATATTGTGATTTGAAAGGATGTAACCAAGCTTATTTCGGTTTCTGTTGTAATAAAGTTATAAATTTTTCAAGTACTATTTTATCTGTCTTGTAAGTTTCTGTTCTGTTTACTAAAATGCTCCACCAAAGTCAAGGCATTCCCTTTGTGAGTGACCTTAACGGAGGTGGGGTGTTACACTTGGTATCAGAGATGAAGGTTACCAGATTGGGTAAAGTTTTTGAAAACTATTTAAAAAAAAGGTTTTGAAAGGAAATATTTTCAAAAATAAAGCTTATTTTGATAAACATAATCCCCAACAGCTATATACCTTTCCTTCAGTCCTTTTTGTAATTGAATCTTTCCTTTTTCGTTTCAGCATGTCTGAAGCATCTGAGATACCAGAGGGTGTTCATTACCCGATTGGTTTCGTCAATATCTTGAGGCTAGGACCGCCGCCGCAGGTCCAGCAAATGATCCCCCTCCTCCACCCCCTCCTCGTGCAATTTCTTTCTCAAAGATCTGTAGAGATTTTAGGGCCATGGGTGGAAAGGATTTCAGGGGAACTGAATCATTCGTAGAAGCGAGGAACTGGCTCAAAGAAACTGAGGATCTGTTCGTTATCTTCGAGGTGGACGATAGGCAGAAGGTACAGTTGGCGGTATGGCTGCTCAAAGATGAAGCTTCCTATTGGTGGGAAGTCACTAACGCCGAGAGGCCAGTTGAAACATGGATGGATTTCAGAACAAGGTTTGAGACAAAATTCCTCTCGCAAGCTGAACGAAGTCTACAATTGGAAAAGTTCTTATCTCTTAAGCAAGGAAGTATGACGGTCAAGGAATACGTCAACCAGTTCAACCAACTGGCTAGGTTCAAATTGGATTTAGTCAACACTCAGCATAAAAAGGCTCTTCGCTTTGTTAAAGGATTGAACGAGCCACTGCACAGCCTTGCCATGACCCATGTACCCATGGGAGCGACTTACGAGAAATTGGTGGACATGGCACTACTGCACGAGGAAGACAAGGGCCCGAAAGAGACAAAGAAGGAAGAACCACAGAATAAGAAAGCATGGCCCAAAAAGGAAACACAAAAGAAGGATGAGAAGTCTGAAGATAAGAAGGGGAAAAAGTTCTTTACTTGTGGAAGCTCGACTCATCTGAACAAGGATTGCAGAAAAAGGAAGGGCACTTGCTTCAACTGTGGTGAGATGGGACACTTCACTAGGGACTGCCCGAAGAAACGAGGGCAAGGGCAGAGGGCAGAACCCACTTCTGGAGGACAGACAAATGCTCAAGGGACTGGTAGATAGGGTAGAAATAAGAAAATTTAAGTAGAAGGTTTAATTTTCTTACCTGATTGTTGAGTTAAAACTCTTTCTGATTCTGGCATTTTGATTCTGTAATCGATACTCTGCACTTTAATACTAGTATTGTTTCTGATTCCGCTGTAGACCCAAATCCATAAGGGTTATGACTCATCTGTTTGTGATTGGGGTTTGAGAGATATTCGTGTTAGGCGTCAAGTAGGATGCATACATTCTTGGATTTATCATGCTTAATTTCCTAAGAATCATTCGGTAATCTGATCTATACCAGTAATCTGTAAATATCGGAATATTTCTGATAAGGTTAAGATTTCCAGTTTTGACATTATCTAAAGAGGGTAATCCTATGGGTGTCAATCTGATGTTGGTTTCGGTCTTCGGGGCCGATACTTAGGACCCATGTCTAATGGGAACCAAGTTTTTGTTTTATCTGTACTCGCTTCCATCATTCGACTGTATCCTATCGATCGAATCTTCGAACTTTAGGTAGAAACTAATGGATGTAAACATGTGTTTGAGACATGTTATGTTTGATGGTTGCAAGTGGATGCAAGTGGTTTCTAGTGGTTGCTCGTGGATGCATACACACACACTAGGCACTAGATCGGCTCGAAAACACTCTCATACTGCATATGGATGTGTGAGCATTTTTAATTTTGTGGATGCAAAATGATTGACTCAGCACATGGATGTTGCATATGACTGAATGGTTGTGCACTCATATGGAAATGATATGTATTGAGTAGGAAAATTGCATACATGTTGGGCTCATGGCACTGGCATAATTCGCATTAAGGAGGTCAACTGAATCAGTGGACCGCCTGATCTTTGCATTAGATAAGGAACATATACACACACTTTTGCATATGTTCATACAACATTAGAAGTTTCTAAGGACAATGGACGCCAGTGATTGATGATTGAGTAGATGGATGTTGGATGGTAGGACACATTCTTCTTAACTTGAAGATTTAAGGGACGAAATCCTTTAAGGAGGGGAGATTGTAACACCCCGTATTTTCTATGAACTTAAGAATTACAAATCTAAGTGTAATTAAAATATAAAATAAGAATCAGTGAAAGCGGGTTGCTCCATTACGTTCGTCTCAAAATTCTGCTTGAAAACGAGTCCGAGTTTGCGAGAATCGGAGTCCGTACGACCAAGTTATGGCCCTCCAAAGTTTCAGGAATTTTCAGAGTTCAAAACAGCTCGAATTCGAATTCAAATTTCGAATTCAAAACCCAGAACAGACTGGGCGGGAAATTTCCGCCCAGTACCCAGGTCGACTGGGGAGTCGACTAGGCAGTCGATCCCCTCTGACCAGGTCGACTGGGCAGTCGACCTGGGGGTCGACCTGGTCCCCGAACCTGGTTTTGGGCCTGGGTGCATTCTTATGTATCTGGTCTCGTTTTCTGCCTAGATTCGTCTGCCTAAACCTATTTAAACAGCCCCAAACCTAGCCTTCTCTACACACAATTCTATTCTGCTTCTACTCTGCCTCTGTTCTAAATAAAAATAAAAATGGCGTCGCTACTCTGTTGGAATCAAAACTAGAAGCTAATCAACATCAACCTAAGCAACTCAATTCAAGTTTGAAACTTCAACAACGGTTAAAGAAGATCAACTAACGTCGCTACAACTATCTTTCTTTTAGAATCCAATCAAGGCAAGTACAGTTATTTTCTGATATAAACGTTAATTCTGATTGTGACATGAATTGTAAATCTGAATCTAAGATTATGTCTGTTCTGTTCTGTTTAGATCTACCTTATTCTGTATTTCTTTCTGCTTTCTGTTCTATAGCCAGGCTACCACGAGCCTAAGCCAATCTCATAAGAGATTAACATACGCTAAAATATTAGGGACAATAAAATGAATAATGCATGAAATGGGCATGACCGATATGTGACTGATTTGAGGAAAGAACATAGGTTGAACTTGGAACTTAGGACATAAATCTAAGGCATATAATTGAACCTATGACTTGAGTTTTGTGGCATAAAGGATATTGAACATACGACTTGAGAAGTTGAGGCATAAAATTTACATTGGACATATGACTTAGGAATTGGGGCATAAATTTGACCGTAGGCATGTAATTAGTTTAGATACATATTACATGTTGTAAACTAGATCTAGATCTGAGCAAGCTATGTATGATAATCTGTGATTTGGGGACATAATTCAATATCTGATTTTAAGAATAGGATACATGATTAAAACCTAGATTTGTGGCACATTTTAAGAAGGGGAAGATATGTGACTTAGGTGTAGAAATTAAAATCTATAATAATATTTGAGGACTATTAAGTGTGAATACACCTAAATAGGGATTTTTGGATATATGGCATGCGTTGTAATATTTGGTATAATGTATAGATGAATCTGCTGTACAATGCTAGTTTAACCAAAATGGGAACATATGTTATATGGTAAATTATGTCCATATTCTGTGTTATGTAAATTTATGCAAACATGGGGTATATGATCATATTTAGAATCATGATAATTATTTAGGCCTAATTTATGATTAAGCAAGGCATGTAAATAGAACCTTTAGAAATATTAAATCTGCTAAATCTGTCATCTGCTAAGTCTGTTGAAAATGCCAAATCTGCTAAACTAAATCTGTTGAGATGCCTAAACTGCTAAATCTGTTATATGCTAAATCTGCTAGTTTGCTTAATCTGCTAAATCCGTTAAGTCGCCTAATCTGCAAAATCTGTTATCTGCTATATCTGTTGAGTTGATATAATTAGTCTGTTATTGATATAATCTGAATTGGCTATAGTTATGAATAATTGACATGTATATTAGGCGTGGGCATAAATGGTAAATTATTAATTAATTGGCCGCAAAGGATGAACATGGCTAACTCGAGGTTAGAATGAGTTTGCGGCGTAATCCTGCCCGGAACCGCCCGGCACATCCAGTGGCCGCAAACAATAGGTTATAATGTGAGAAGTTAGTCATAATATGCTTAGACACGAGGTTAGGTCTAGCTTGTGGCAGAAGTCTGCCCGGAACCGCCCGGCCCATCCAGCGGCCACAAGCTAGCGACCTAATGTGAGAGGTCTGTGCATTAATAATTAATTAATGCAAATCTGAGATAAAAATGATGTCCAAAACGTGTTGGGTGGATAGGGTTAAACCAACTGGACTAATATATATAATAAACCCGTTCATGAATCTGTAGGCCCAATACAAAGTTAGACAAATCTGAAATTCTGTTAAATCTGTACATCTGATCTGTTAGTCTGAAAACTTGTTGATTTGATTTTCTGATCTGTGAACTAGTAAATCTGATCTCTGTATGTCTGAACTTGTAAACAAGTTAATCTGAAATCTGTTAGTCTGGGGACACAAGGTTAGGAGGGAATTTACTAGTGTCATCTGTTGTTTGGGACCCATATTAGTCAGTAACCCTTTCTGGTATCAAAACTTTGACCCAACAGTAGGTAGGGTTCGGGCACGCTTACTGAACTTATTATAAGTGGTTCATTCTGAAAATGGCGAGTGGTGTTGATGGTGCGTTCCAACCGGGTCATGGGCGTGCATGGATCCCGGCCTGCCTCTGTGGATGTAAGACGCCGTGACATCTGTAAATAGGTCTGTGCCAATTGGTTGTCACTTTAGGGAGTGATACACCCTACTGTGGGGCCGACACAGGGTATTTATGTTTAGGGAGCCGATCGCTTGGGGTAGGATTTTAGGGTACACTTAGTTCTGTCTATTTCTGTTGGTACCGTCTGTTTCTGTTGGGTGGCAACACCCGTCTGTTTCTGCGTGGTACCGTCTGTTCGGGTGGTAAAGGCCCAATTACTAGTGTACACCTAATTATACATTCTGTTTCCGTAGGGATTAATCTGACTGTTTTTGTTCGGGTGGTAAAGGCCCATTATTAATATTCTGTTTCTGTCTGTTTCTGTTCGGGTGGTAAAGGCCCATTATTAATATTCTGTTTCTGTCTGTTTCTGTTCGGGTGGTAAAGGCCCATTATCAGCATCCTGCTTCTGTCTGTTTCTGTTCGGGTGGTAAAGGCCCATTATTAGCTTTCTATTTCTATGGAAATTATTTTGTTCCTGTTTCTGCTTCAGTTTAGACATTAGGGTGACACCTAATCCTGTTATACTAGTATTAGTGCAGAGAAGTGTAAAGAAATAGCTTATGTCATTCTGTTCTTCTCTAATATCCGCTACACCTGTTACTGTTATCTCTCATCCAGTTTTATTTTCATGTCATGTTATTATTATCTGTTCATAACTGAAAATCACTAGACTTGCCAGACTTTTTGTCTGACCCTTGTTGTTTCGCCTCCTTTCTTCCGTTCCCCCCGGTTTTGTAGAAGGGAGGTACTCTAGCTTGATCCATATTTCTTCCGCTTGAAGTGCTTAAAGTATGGCTTGTCTTCTTCTGTGGGGATTATGATTTTAAACTATGCATTCTGAAGGCTTTTGTACAAGACTGATATTTTGTACTTGAATTCTGATATTGTGATTTGAAAGGATGTAACCAAGCTTATTTCGGTTTCTGTTGTAATAAAGTTATAAATTTTTCAAGTATTATTTTATCTGTCTTGTAAGTTTCTGTTCTGTTTACTAAAATGCTCCACCAAAGTTAAGGCATTCCCTTTGTGAGTGACCTTAACGGAGGTGGGGTGTTACACTTGAGGACTCCCCTCCTATAAGCTTGCCTACTATCTCAACCAACTGTGGGTCATTTCGCTGTGCCTCTCCAACTCGACCCAAAAGTGTAGGTTGCACCTCTAACGATGCCAGTAATCCGGGTACATAATCGATAAAGGGTCTGAAGTCAAAGGAAGATATATACTCCAAACTTTGCCGTTCTACGAACAAAGGACTTAAAGTTAACTTCTTTCTACTTAAGGCATCGGCTATAATGTTACCCTTGCCAAGGGTATATGCAATCTCAAAATCGTAGGATGCCAAAAACTCCATCCATCCCTGTTGCCTCAAGTTTAGGTCCTTCTGAGAGAATAAGTACTTTAGCGACTTATGGTCTGTCCTTCTTCGTGAGCTTATTCAGCTCTCTATAGCCCACATACAATCTAAGTGAACCATCAGCCTTCGTAGCAAAAACAACTAGAGCACCCCATTGCGAAATGCTCCTTCTTATGAACCCCTTCTCAAGCAACTTCTTCGTTCGCTTACTGAGTTCTCTTCTCTCCCTCGGAGCCATGTGGCGCACTGGTAATGCAACTGGCTTTGCATTATCTACTAGATATATTCGAAAGTCTATCTCACGCCTCGGGGTAAACCTTGAACTTCATCGAAGACATCTCTATATTCACGGACCACACGAACAGATTTCAAATCATCATTGGATGCGTCTAGGGATTCTAGGTAGCTAAGCATTACCGAACCTCTAGGGTCACAAGAAATATCAAGGGTCTTTCCAAAACGAGTCAACAATCTAACTACCCTTCTTTCACAATCTAGGATGGCACCGTATCTAGTTAGCCAATCCATACCTAGATTCAAGCCGTAGCCCATGAAGCCAAGAACAAAGGCGTTGCATTCATACCCAACGCCCAAGATAGACACTCTCAAATCCCAACAAATCATAGAAAGATGAACCGAACCACCAATAGGATTTGAGACTACTATGGGATCCGTAACTAGACTAGTATTTAGGTGTAGTGTTTCAACTAACGAAGCAGATACAAACGAGTGTGAAGCGCCAGAATTCAAACAAGGTTCGAACAGGATGATCAAAAAGGAAAAACCAGATTTCCAATCAAGATATATTTCTACCTCTATCAGGTATGCCAGTCGTGAGGGAACGCGTCTGCCCTTCAGAAGATCCTGTACCTTGTCCTTACCTTTGCCTTTTTCTTCTTTGGACAATCCTAATAAGATGTCCTGTAACGATAACAACTACTTTTCTTCTTCTCTCTAACGTCTTTATTTAAGTAGTCAGGTATTTCACAAGTGTGGCCCTTCCTTTTCTCTTGGCCCCTTGTTATCCTTTTCTCCTTTCTTTAGATCTACTTTATCATGTGTCCTTTCCATGTCTCTCCTGCACATTCTCTGTTTGTGGCCTCCTACCAAATGAGGCTTCTTTCTTCATTAACCAGGCAGCTAATTGAATCTTCCTCCGTCGTCTATCCTAAAGGTACCAACAAGTCCTCCACTTCCTCTTAGTTTTGACAGATGTCCCAGTCCCATAAAGTGATTTTCCACCCATCGTACGGAAGTTCTTACATATCTTAGAAAAAGCGTCTATATGCGTGGAGGCTCGTACGGAAGTTCTTACATATCTTAGAAAAAGCGCCTATATGCGTGGAGGATGAAATTCGAAAAAAAGAAAGAGGAAGAGATTCAAAATGGAGAATCGAAGGAAAGATATATGGCTCTTGGGGGTTATGTTTTTTTAAAACAAACTTTTCCTTGAAAATACTTTCCTTAAAACATACTTTTGAAAGTATTTCTTTATAAAATGCTTTTTGAAAAATAGTTTTTCAAAATTCATATCTGGTCTGGTAACCTTCAGCTCTGATACCACGTGTAACACCCCACGTCCATTAATGTCACTCACAAAGGGAATGCATTAACTTCCATGGAGCGTATTTAGTGTATAGAACAGAATATAACAAGATAGATATAAATAACGGTACTTGAAAATTTTAAAACAACTTTTATTGCAGCGGAGAAATAGTTTGATTACAACAACTTCATAAACCAAGTACACTTAATATCCATCTTGATAAATTGTTTCAGAGTACATAAAATAAAGAGCATTAACCCCAACATAAGTAGCCATAAAAGAGATGAGCTGAACTTTATTTTTAGCAATCCAAGCACTTTCAAAAGAGAAAGAGATCCAAGATCAAGCTCCACCATTACTAGTCCCACCCTGAGAACCTGTGGGGGGGGGGGAGGGGAAGGAAGAAAAGAGACGAAAACTAGGGGGGTCAGACATAAAGTCTGGCGAGTATAATAATTTTAACAATATAATTATTAAAGTAACTAGGATAAGGCATAAACTGGTAAGATAAGATATGACCATGAAACAGGTAGGCATGACAAAGAAAATAAGAGGAATATTCTGGCGTTAATCTCATTCCTAATCACTATAGGATAATTACTATACTGCACCAATGCTAATTACGCCGCACCATTACTAGTTACCCTAAAAGTTGATCCCGCCCACCGAACAAAATAATATTAATGGTAGTTTCGTGTACTCTTAGCTGTCTTCATAGGTGCCGTCTGCCCCTATCTTCGCTAGTCGTACCCCCACCCTCCCCATTCTAATTACAATGTTTATTCATAATATGGTAGTTATACTCCTAGCTGTCTTCATAGGTGTCGTCTGCTCCTATCTCAACTAGTCGTACCCACTACCTTCCCCATTCGATCGGCTCCCTAACTCGTAGATACCCGTGTTGGTCCCACAGTGGGGTGTATCACTCCCCAAAGTGGCAACTCGATACCACTAAAGATGCACGACTTATATCTACATGATGCAACAACGTCTTACCTATCAGCCTGGGCCCACACACGCACATGACCCCGTTGGACTCGCATTGCCACCGCTAACCCGTTTAGACCCCTTACAATCAAACCCAGTAAGCATGTCCCATCCTCGATTTGGGTCGAGCTCACAAAGATACTAAATGGGTTACTAGTTTGAAAAGGGTCCGCACACAAGCTTTCCACCTATGCTTGGTCCCCACTTAACCCCTTCTTTTTCATGTCTTCTTACATGTTTTCAACTTGGTTAAGTGTTTATAATTATATCCCACATGTCCCCCATGTCATCCACTTAACAAATCAACATGTGTTATTGGTTAAGCTTGTCTTAACCCTACCTACTTATATATTATTGGTTAAGCCGGTCTTAACCCTATCCACTTACCATGTGTTACTTAGTTTATGATTAAGTACATCTTAGTTCACAGATACATTGGTTAAGAGAATAACTCCCTAAGTACCAACCTCGAAGACCGAAATCAACATCAGATTGTTACTCAGAGAATCACTCGCTCAACCAAACTTCTGTTTGTCATTCATATTTGTCTTTAATCAGCATTAATTAATAATTAAGGCACCTAATCGTATTTCACATGCCATCCAAGGCACCCACTTAACCCCCATGTACCACTACATGTTTATCTGGTTAAGTGTTACTTAATTCATTAGAACCGTAACCTTGTAAAGACCTCCCACATTAGAATGGCATTTGCGGTTGCTGGATTTGCTGGGCAGGTCCGGGCAGTCTTATACCGCAAACGAGCCTAACCTCGTGTCTTTATAACTATTACGCATTTAATTTGTGCCTTTGACCTCTCACATTAGACTGGCATTTGTGGCTAGCCGGGCAGGTCCGGGCAGTCTTATACCACAAAAGAGTCTAACCTCGTGTCTTAGGCGGTTTATTATTACACATCTTTATTTAACCCCAAATTGGATTAATATCCCTATTCAAATTTGTCAATAATTTCCAAATTTATTTATGTCCATAATTGTCTCTTAAAATTATGTTCATAAATACCAATTATGCCAATTAATATCTCAAATTAATTATATGCCTTTTAAGGCCATTTTATTGCCAATTCACAATTTTATGTATATTCAATATTAATCCATCATCCCCATGCTACTCCTACATTTTCATATGACATATGTTAGACTCGCAAATAGTCTAACTTATAAAAATAAAAACAACATCACATAAAATAGATCTAAGGATCATGACATAAACTTGCATATGAATTTCATTCAAACTAGCATATGATAGGAAACTAGCATAGGTAATGGGCATAAGCTTGTGTAACTTATGTACTTCTATAGATCCAAACATAAAGGTGTGAACTTGCATATGGATCTAAACATAAAGATGTAATCTTTCATATAGATCTAAACATAAAGATGCAAACTTGCATATAGATCTAATCATAAAGGTCTAATCTTGCATATAGATCTAAACATAAAGGTGTAACCTTGCATATAGATCTAAACATGTAGATTAATGTCACATAAACTAGCATATGCATATACATGTTTCACATATATTTCAACAACCCAAACTTGCATAAGATTCATACATGTATATATGATCCAATCATCACAAACTTACATAGGATAGATGATTCAACTTGCATAAGATATATGATTCAACTTGCATAAGATATTTGATTCAACTTGCATAAGATTCGCATATGATCCAACTTGCATAAAATTCACATAAGAGCTAACATATGATTCAACACCACAAACATACATATAATTTACGTCACATGATTCGAAATCATATTCTTATGATCCCACTTATATCTTATCAATATTAAATTAACGCATTATCTTGTGAAAGCTATCATGCTCACAATTAAAAGAATAGTCTTGTCTTTCAAGGATCTGTGTTCTGAAATTGGATTGCTCGCCTTTGATGTAGACTTAGTTGTTATTTAGATTTGATTTGATTTGATTTTGATTCAATCCTCTATCTTGCTTTAGGGTTGAAAGTATATAGCGGCTACTCTAGGTTCTACATTGACGGCATGGCGGCTCTTGTTATGAATTTGTGTGATTAGGGTTAGGGGTTTTAGGGTGTTTTTATAGAAGATTAGTTAATTAAGAGCCGTTAGATTAACCTAGAATCAATCAAGACCATTCAGTTAAGATAGAGTGACACCTCATCCCTAATGACTCAGCGCCGAGTCAAAAAATCGTCACCTTTCAGATTTTCCCCGGGGGGGGGGGGGGGGGGGGGCAGGTCGACCCCTAGGTCGACACTAAGGTTGACCTGTATAGCGGGAGGTCGACACCAGGGTTGAACCCCTAGTCGACTTGGTCCCTGTTTTTTTTCTGAACCTAAAGCTGTTTTTAATTTAACTAATTTCTGAAACTTCGGAAGGCCATAACTTCTTCATACGAAGTCCAATTCACACAAACTCGGACTCTATCTCAAGTAGAATTCTGAGACGAACAAAATGGCGCAATTCGTTTCCCTTAATTCCCAAATTTTAAATTAAGTATTCTTTAATTTTCTAACTTTAATATTTAAAATTTCTGGGTGTTACACAAACAGTGTATCTCATTCATAAATTATTTACACTACGATGTTATCTAAATCATTTATGTTGCATAAACCCATTCGGCATGTCAATATTAAGATACTTGAATGTGCATTGTTTTTTCTAAAGTAGCATCAATATACTATGGCAGTCTTGGACATGTTTATATTATGGTTTGAAAGTAAAATAATATGTTGCTTCTAAAAGTTCAGTGTCAATTTTCTGTGACATTCAGGTATATACTGAAGAATTATATTGCAACACATTTGCGGTATCCGTAAATCAATATAGTTAAATGCACATAGAAAAACATTCATATATATATATATAATCCATGTAACATTATATATAATTAGTTTTAAATCAACAAGTTAGTACCTAAATATTGTGTGTGTGTGTATATATATATAGTGTAGAAGCAAGAAAAGCAAGTTATTAATCATACATACAATATAATTAACATAAATTCCAACAAGTCATTGCTGTATATATGTACTTATACATATCCATTTGCACATAAGTATACAAAATCCATTTGGCATAAAATTCTAGGCATTAGAGATATACATATAATCAAGATTAAAATCCCAACTGTGTGTCCAAGGGCAAATAATATTTATTTAAAAATCATACACACCATCTGCTTCGTTATGTAAATCCATATATCATACATAAAGTAGCAACATCAACTTATTGATTCATGGGGTATTCAAACACATATATTAGCAGTATAGACATTTATACCACTAATATATATATATATATATGTGTGTGTGTGTGTGTGTGCGCGCTTCTCAGCCTCATATATTTATAAATGTGCATATCAGACAGTTTTATTAACATTGGTATATTAATAAAAAATAAAATAAAATCAAGTGCAATTTTTCTTAACTTATAGGTCGGGTCCTAAGTTTTAAAATCAGATGTAATTGTCTAACATAGATTCATTGATCCAAACGCATGTACATATATAAAACAAACAGAGGTAACTTATGTTCATATAATCAAAGTTTAACATTCAAAACAAGCAACACTTGTATTTTAAATTATGTTTGCAATAGTGATTTAAACGCACACATAGATTTTCATTTTAGTATGTACAAGAAAATCAGATGTTAAAAGGGACTTAACATTTCGATCCATAAAAAAATATCGTTTTTGATCAATCAAAACTATAAGAGAGTCGTAATAATATTTCAACAATCAAGCATCTTTGATTCTAAGACTCATAGAGTTCACATATTCTAACATATCCAGACATAAATTTAAACACACATATTTAATATATTAATCACATGTTCATTGTTTAATAGTGTAGGATCATGTTATAGACAAACAGAATTAGTATCTAATATAACTCGTGTTTATAATGAAATAATTTTTCATTTCAGAAATAAATCTATATAACAGTCCCAATTTTATCACTTCAGAATTAAATTCTCATATCTATATTTTCAATACTTTCGATTATTCAACAAATCAAACACACATAATCCAAAGTCATAGTTCAAATACTAATTTTCGCAAGCCTGTGCTCTGATGCCACTGTTAGGTTTTATAAATCTAATCGTTATAATTTTAACATTCTATAAAACTAGATCTACGCAAAAATTAGTAAATAGAATATTTGTAACATTTTTAGTGTTTTTAGCAATTTCGAAATTGATTAATCGCCAAATTTGTTCGAATCTGGAACACTACTGGTGGTGGCATCTCTATTGATGTCCACGTGAACATCCTGTAACATCGTCTTCACGAAGTCGAAGTAAAAGGAGGAGATACTAGCCTCGACCGCCATTAATTTTATTCAATTGATTTTATTTGTTATTCTATGTACAAAAAAGGAGAGTAGCATTCCCCTTTTAAAATAAACGAAAACCAGATCAAAAGAAAAGTAAAAACCGGTTATACCATTTCTTTTGAATATAAAATATCAACGACTTGATATTTATTTTTCAAAGACTAGTTCTCCATTTCTAACATTCTAATTGTGTGACCCGATAGGTTACTACAATGTCAGCAATAATTTTAAATCCTATTTAAAATCATAAACAGTGAGCAAAATCTAGTAATACGTCACTATTACCCAAGTTATAATAAAATCAATGATTCGATACAACCTTTTCCGTGACCAGTGTTTCAACGTAATTTTAATCCTTTTAACCCATATATCCAAGATTAAACTCGAGGCATGCAACGTATCATCCACTTTGTAATTTATTCCTTTTATCTTGATCGATGAGCAAATTATATAAAATAAACCAATATTTGACCATGACCATGCATTTTATAATCATACTCAATCAAGAGACCCATGGATGTCTCTACTTATATTGTAGGGTTAAATTCCATCTACATCATTTATATTATTTAATCGATTGGTAATGTATCTGATAATTACCTTTATTGTCTACTCGGTTAAAAGTAACTTTTGATGATATCAAAACACAAATATCCTCTAACAAAATATATAATGATTTCAGATCTGAGGACCTGTAACACCCTACATCCGTTAGTGTCACTCACAAAGGGAATGCACTAAGTTCTGTGAAGTATTATAGGTAGAAGATGCAAATAAATTACAAGACAGATAAATAAAGCAGCGGAAAAGTGAATAAAACTTTATTTCATTTATAACAGCTTGTACAAAGATTGTTTTCCAACAACAAAGTATCTATCTTGTTTGACAAAATAAAGAAGCATAAATATACAATGATATTCCCCAATAAAACATTAGCTAGCCATAGCGGTGGAAAAGAGAGTCCATAGCAGCGCATCCAAGAGTCTTCAAGCTTGGAAAGAGTAACAGGTCCATATAAATCTGAGCTATTCCCTCCCTGACTACCGGGGGGGGGGGAAACGGAAGAAAAGAAGACGAAAGAAAACATAGAGTCAGGCATAAAGCCTGGTAAGTCTAGTGGTGTTTCGGTATATGAATAAGGAAAAGGACATGACATGCATAAAACTGAAATTGGGAAAATACCATAAACTAAGGCAAAGGCGGTTTAGAATCGAAATTACTATCGCACCCCATACTAATCTCTGCACCACCTAACTAGTATCCCAACTAGTAATCTGTATAAAATGATAACGTGATCCCAGTCCCTGTAACTGTGGTTGCCATCAGGCGCACATTTATTACCTAGATTTCATCTAGGGTTTTCTATCGAGCGTTCCCTAGATTCGACTAGGGTTTTTGCGACTTGTCTAATACTTCTCGGATTCAGGATTTATGCCACCTAGGTCCACTAGGGATTATGCTACCTGTCGAACGATGCCCCTAGTCTAGGACACACTACCTAGAGTGGTATATGTTCCTAGACTTTCCCCACGTAAGTGTCGCGAATCGTTTATCGCCGTCTAGATGCACATGTCATGAAATGTGCGACCCGAGTCCCGTGGCAGGGCTATTCTAGAAACACGGAACTCGGTCGGGAGATTTCAGATATCTGCCGATGCAGATGCTAAGGTCTGTTTTTCTACCAGTGGTTATGGTCCCACGTGACCCCTCCCTCAACTAATGAAAGGCAATCCAAGAAAATCAAGCGCGAGAACTATACTCTTGCCACCTATGCCCCACTTTCCTATTGGCCAGCCTCACCCATAACTAGATAGCAAGTATATGGTCTGTTGGGAGTTCTCTGCCTTTCCGCATGCGTACTACGATTGACTCAAGATGGTAGGTAGACGACGAGTCGCTATCACAGGGCTACTGGTCTCGTCGAATCACGCTGGTCCATCCCAGTCTTTAGGTTGCCTTAAATTGCAACCAAGGCATACCCTTGGTTCTTCTGACGCAGACCTTAACCTCTATGAGCCCAGGCGGATCATCTGCAATCTCACAGAGGGATACCAAGAGTACCCTCACGTCCCCCGAAGCTACGTGCTTCTAAACCCAGTCCGCTGGAGCCTTTTTCGAAATCGGATAAACGTTTGCTCCTTCTCATGCGCTTGTTAAGCGATGATCTACCATATCGGGTTATTCATCTATTATGGACCGGCTCAGTTTTCTTGACTAAGAATTATTACTTAGTTGTTCTCAACTAAGGTTTACCACTTAGTTTCCTTTCCCATAAATCTTGTTAACTAAGGTTTATCACTTAGTTTCTTTAACTGGGGATTTCAACTTAGCTCCTGTTCTCGATTGTTTCTTAACTAGGGTTCACTACTTAGCCCTCTTTCTCGTCAAGTTGGATTGGTTAAGTGTCATTAGTCAATCCAAGTTAGCTTAACCCATTCCTTTGTCATATTAAACTGGCTAAGTTTTATCAGTAGTTCATGTCGACTTAACCCTATCACAAACCAAGTTATATTGGTTAAGTATTTCTTATTACTTAACCCAACCCATTCATCTTGTATTGGTTAAGTGTCCCTTTTTACCTAACCTTGCCCATCTGTTTTAGCTAACATGTTATAACGGTTAAGTGTTCCCTTAGTTAACTTAACCCTAACATTTGTTTAATTAACATGTTCTAATGGTTAGGTATTGTCCCTTCATGTTTCAACTTAACCCTGTTCAATTTATCACACTATGATGGTTAAGTGTTCTAAGTTTACTTAACCCTACCCTCAAGTCCGGCTAACATATTAAATTGGCTAAGTGTATTTACTTAACCTTACCCACTTATTTAGCTAACGTGTTATAATGGTTAAGTATTCTAAATTTACTTAACCTCACCCACTTATCTAATTATCAGGTTATAACGGTTAAGTGTCCTGAATTTACTTAACCTCACCCTCTAGTCTAGTTAATATGTTAAATTAGTTAAGTATATTAACTTTACTTAACCTCACCTTCTAGTCTAGTTAACATGTTAAATTGGTTAAGTGTTTTTACTTTACTTAACCTCACCTTCTAGTCTAGTTAACATGTCAAATTGGTTAAGTGTTTTTAGTTAACTTAACCCTACCATCTGTCCTTAGCCTCTTAGAGCACTTGACCACTTACATTAGACAGATATTGCTATGGTTACTGGATGTGCCGGTCGGTTCCGGGCAGGTTTACACCGTTGCTCAGTCTAACCTCGGGTCATTATTGGGCTCAATGCTTAACCACCCACATTGGATAGGTATTGTTGTGACTACTGGACAGCCGGGCGGGTCCGGGCAGGTTTACATCACAACTCAATCCAACCTCAGGTTAAGCATACTCGTATTTTCTAGATTTACATATTTGTCACTTTTCATTTTTATATGTAAATGTTTATGGCCCAATTATCCAAATTCACTAATTTTGGGTATAATTTATACCGCTTAAATGTCACTAGTCATTGGCATGTGTCAAACATGCCAACAAATGTATTTTATTTTAAACCCAACGTTTGTTTCCTCCGTTTGTATGTACGCAGCATAACATATGTTGGGCTTAACATTTCAGCCCAACTCATAAACATAAAAAGGAGAAGCAGAGAATCCTGGATTGTTCTAGAATACATAAAAGCGTGTGGCGCATGAACTTGCAGCATATCGTTTTCACTACATAGATTGTGGGTCATGTGAACTTGCATTCAATAAGGATATAACTAAATTGGTGTCACATGAAATGGCGTACTTTTAGACTTGTTTATACATGGTTTTATACACATATGACTAGGCATAATGTCAAACACCAAACTAGCATAAAAATGTCCACTTTTTGATATAACCCAAAGGTGTAAACTAACTTTACATCAAGTAGCCTATTTCAACATGAAACTAGTATAATTTGTGTAACCCAAAAGGTACTTGCATAAACCCAATTATCACTTGCAAATAAACATAATAATGTATACAAAGGTTTTGAGTCGTGTAGGCATAAAAGGTTTCAACTTGGAACATGTTTGCATGAGTCTCAACTTAAGCCTAAAAAGAATGTATGTTAACCATGTTAATGACATAACATAAAGATGTCAATTCTAGTTTTTTTTTCTACAAACTTGCAAGTGATATTTATCTTCATATACAAATGTCAATAGACTCGCATCAACCAATTTATGCCACAAACACCCAATACAAAATATGACATAATCAACGCAATACACAGAACTTACATTAATATTTAACAATAGTAAAACCCCAATTTCAATTACATCGAATCACATCGCAATTTCTATTCATATTCAGAAAACCACTATACTTACAACGGGCGCTGAAACTTGTTTTCTGGTTTCTGTTATTCTGAATTTGCAAAGCTTTCCCTTGGAGTAGAAAACGTTGCGTAGAAATTAGATTAGAGTTTTGTTTTCTTGAATCGTTGTTCGTCTCTTTTCAATCGGAGGCTCTCCCTAGTTTTCTTCTGACATCATGGCGGCTCAAGTTCTTATTTTTGTGTGAATTTTAGTTGGAGACCTAGGGTGTTTTTATAGAGTTGCAAGTTAATTAGAGCCGTCGATGAAGCCAGGTTTAATCAAAGCCATTCATGTCAAAAGGGGCCAATTATGTTCACAATTTAAGGGCTGTAAATTACCCCCATTTTATATTATGTCATAATTACTATGCATGTAAATTACCCTATTTTAAATTGTGCCATAATTACTATTCCAATTACGTGTAATTTCACGTTTTAGCATATATATATATTTTCTACAATGTACACATTTCTCATTTAGGACAAATTCTATAATTCCTAATTTACTTATGCCATAATTACTCTCTTAATGTACATTATCAACGTTTATTATTTATTGTCAATCCATCAAATATAAATACGTATTTAATAGATACATCTCCCCTTTACCGAAATAATTATCCATATATAAATATGAATGACAATATTAATGTATCCTCTTCATTGTAAATTAGCATGAATGACTAATATATACCAGCCTTGATGCCAAGTTATTCTTTTCTTTTCAACATATTTCTCAAATTAACATGTACAAATTAATGTTAATTGCATGTTTTCAAATCAATGCCCTATTGACATATCTTCAAATTAAATGTCAGATAAATGTTTGTCATATTAATATGCTTGCATGTTATGTTCACAAAACAATATCACCTACCATATTTTTCTTATTTAGTGCCACATTGATGTCAATTGCAGCTTCATAAATGACATTCCTATTAATAGAAAATTAAGTTTAACCTATTCATATTCTCTCTTTAAAAATCCCATTTACTGTATACAAATATCTATGCATAAATCTTTTTTTTACTGCATGCATCCACACATTTTTATTAAATTTGCATGTTTATGATATAAATGCACATATGTACTAATATGTTAAATATTTGTCATAAATCCAATCAGCGAAAGCCATTTTTTTAAGAAAAACAAATCCTTGACAACCAAAAATGTGCAACGTACGCTATATGATGCGTACACGTCATATATATATATATGTATATAAATTATATATATATATTTTTTCTTTTCTTTTTATTTTTATTTATCTTCCCAATTACCCATTTTCACACTAAACCACTTTCTGAACTGCGTTCACACTAGGCCATTTTGAAGTCATTCCCCTAAAACAAAAATGTGGCACTGGCGGGGATCGAACTCTGCACCCCTTGTATGCAAGTCACATATTTCAACCAAATGAGCTACTAAGTCTTTTGCTTACAACCCTTATAATAATGTTAAACATTTATTCCTTTCTCATTTCATGTTTTGTTGTAATCTTTAATTTAAGGATATCTTTTTCATACAGAGTCCAATTTACGCAAACTCGGACTCTATCTCAAGCAGAATTTCGAGACGAACGCAATGGCGTAACCCGTTTCCCTTAATTCTTCCTCTAAAATTTAATTATACTTTAATTTGTGAAACTTAATGTTACAGAATTATGGGGTGTTACAGGACCATTACACCACTGTCACTATGAGAATTACTTATGACACTCTTAATTATATTCCATGAATTTTTCTCATGTTGGGTTAGCCCAATAAACTATTCTCTAATATGTATTTTATGTGTTGACATTAATATCACACATATTAATGATCAATGAGATATGATCATCAGTCAATCAACATACTGGTCTTAATGTTTTATTATTTTCCTATATATACAATCAAATTTGACTAGGGACATTTCAGAATAATAACAGTTACTATTATATTATATAATCTCATGTTCAAGTCACTTACTTGAAACTATATAACTTTGTGTTATTATTCTAAGGACTTCTATTATGTTAATATTTATATTACGTAGTAAATAAAACATGGTAGAATCTTTTGTTCAAAATAAAATATAACATTAATAATGTTATTAATCAAATGGATTGCCTCTAGGGCAAAAACTCTAACAGGCTCCACGTTGGAAATCATAAAAAATACGAGGAATCACAAAAAACAACAACTTCAATTAGACGAGTCTGTAATTGATCGATTTCTTATATCTTCGCTTCCTATACTACAAGGTTTACGATATCGTTTAATCACATTCACGACTTCTCGAAGGGTGCATAATTGTGTATTTTAATATATGGAAAATACTCAGTTAGAGAAAATAAATTTATAAAACCATCCCGAACACATTTGAGTTTATTCTTTAAAATCCTTATAATTGGAAAATATATAGGTTTAATATTTCCTTGAGATGATTTTTATCTTAAAATAAAATTATGGAAACCAACTTATCTCAAAGCTACAAGAAAATCCATATACTGCTGCTTGGAAATCATTTATAAAATGTGCACTAAATTTCATCATGAAAACATCATCCATAAATAACATAAAACTACAAATACAAAGTACGAATATGCATAAAATATGGGCCTGAATAGACAAGATCAAATCCCTAAAGATTCATTATCGAAATCACATTCAAAATCATCAAAATAGCCTAGAAACCAAATAACCATACTTCAAAGTGTAACACAGAAACCAGAAAAATTCCTGCGTTTAATTACCCTACAGGGGTCGACACATCTCTTGCGTGGGTCGGCCTCTATGTCGACCCATCCTATGCTTGGGTTAGTTTATGTGTCAACACAACGTGGGTGTGGGTCAATCCACTATACGGGATTTCAAGTGAACTGAAAACCCAGTTCTCTTGCAATTTTGGATGAATTTCTGGAATGATTGGCAACACGATTTCAATATGTAGTGCATCACATCATAATTACAAGTTTCCGACAATAAATCGGAATAAATTTGACATGAATCCACTAAAATATCACAACATCATAGGCTTACAAAGATGGGTATAGACAGATGAGTTCCTAAGAATATTATTCTCAAGAAATTATTTACAAAGAAAAAAGTTCAAGTCCAAACACCACAAACTCAAACAAATTCAACAATTAAACATGGAAAATGGATATAATCTATAAGAGTGAGTGTAAGAACTCACGTTGGTCAGATTTTGAACGGATTTGGCTTCCTACAGCTTGCAGTAGTGAAAGTTTCAACATGCAAGGATTTTGAAACTCACTGTAACTCTTCTTCTTGGATCTCCAGAGAAAAGATGATCTGAGTATTTTTGCTGAAATTGATTACTTGATAGAAATGGAAATTACAAGCCTCTTCATTATTTTGATTTCAAAAAGAGATTTTGGCTTTAGGATTTTTGAAGAGGCCATTGCTTCACTATTGTTATCAATTGCCAAGAAAGGAGAAATGCGAAGGGTTTTATGGATCAAATCAAAGGTGGAATTTAAAATTTTCAACCCTAAATAACAGGATCTATGCGAAATTAAATAAATAGAGTAATCATAACATTTTAGGGTTTGCGAACACATGGTGATAATCGAAGCAAAATCGATTGAGTCGCGAACGCCACTGTAACGTCCCAGAAATTTCGTCAGCTAAATCAAGAAATTAACTAGAGATTTAATTATTTATAATCAATTTTTATATTGATACTAGGGTTGGAAATTAAAAATCAAATATATTGTTTTGTGTATGGATTGAATTCGATGTTTAATTCGGAACAGTTGAATCAAACATTTATTGTCGAATATTTGAATTGAATTTGGTTGGATATTTTAGATTTGAAATTCGAATGAAATTATAAATGGTGGAATTTAAAAATAAACGTTAACAAAATTAAATGAATTGAAAATTTATTTGTTAAAGCTATATATAAATTGGCTTGTATATTTGTGTATTTGTGTTTATCAGAGAAATTAAAATTTAACGTTCAAATTTGGAACTGAACATATCAGTGAATTGATAATTAATATAAAATAAAATATAATGGTGCACAAATAGAGTTAGATTACAATTAAATTAACTTTATTGGATTCAGAACGTTGAAATGTAGGGGCACATCAAATTCTGTCGCGTTTGGAAGTCGTGTTGGTGGTATGAAATTAGAGCGTTCGACTACGGTTCGCGGTAGAATTCTAATATTTAACTACACCCTAATATAACCTACCCCAAATATACGTGCGCCCCACCTAATTTTGAATCGCAGCTACCTATAATCTAGGATGTAATGTTGTTTTTATCTGTTACGCGTTCCTTGTTCTGAAAGCTTTGTTTCTGCCTCTATATATTTCCACCGCCTCCTTATCTTTTCCAAATCCTCAGAGGAAAAAGAGTAAAGTAAAAAAATCGAAGTTTTTATGGCAGCTGAAATTTCTTTTTCTCCAAAATTCCTAAATCGAAAATCAAGGGCCGTTGAAAATCAGTCCACCGTCACTTTCTCCTCCGATGCTCGCTCCACCTTCAATTCTGATAAATTCGAAGCCCTCCTTCGAATTGAAACAACCATCATCTCCAACATCAAAGACTGATTTTTTTCCCAAATCGAAACCTTGTCGTCAAATCAAATCATCATCAGGCAGTCTCGCAAGCCACCGCAACTCGCTTCGACAACCACCAAGCCATCAAATCAAAGCCGTCGCTATCGAAATATGCACTGGAGCTGCTGCTCCTCCTAAACACGGAAACAAAGGTGAGTAATTCACCCACGGTTTATCCTATTTTCAAGTAATTCAATATTAATATAAACAAGAATATATTAGTTAAAATCCGTACTTGTTATTCGCTGTTTGTTGGTATGTGTTTCTATTCTTTATTGTTTGGATGATCAAGAGCTGAACTGTATATATATGGAGGGAATATGGGTATACATATACCGAGTATATGAATATTCATATAGATCGGCATACTAGATTCCTAGATTTATATGTTGCCTTAATGATCTTGTGAGCCATTGATGCAAAACCAATTCAGACACTTGTTACGAAATTCTCATGTGTAAATACATATATACATACGTGTATACATGTGAAGTTTCAGATAATATTATTGAAAACTTACCCTGTAAACACACCTGTGTGGAACTACTGTTTTGGGTTCATCTGTTGAAAGTGGGAAATGCATACTTAAATTATCCAGTCGCCACGTTCTCCTACTCGACCCAGTTTTTGCTGATTGATTCCTTTTTTGTATATATAGATATATGACGGCGTATTTACTATTGTTTTTTCTATTTTTTCTAGTTTCTTTTTCAAGTTGCATAGTTTGTCATGTTCAAAAGTTAATTATCACCCAGTCTTTGTCTGCTCGGAATCATTTTGGACTGAGATTTTATTGTTATTCGACCTATATTAACCCCAGTATTGTATGCATGCAGCATATAGTATCATGCATGGCAGGTTATACAAATATTAAATAAGGATTGTATACCCATTGAACCAGGCCATGGAAGTTTTGTCCTAAGATTTTATATGATTTATAGGAGTGCAAATTATGAGAAGAATTTATGTCCTTTTTATATTTGCTTTGATAAGTATCTAACGTTATTGATCGTGTGAATTTTTAGGATGTAGTCAAGCAAATGTTTTGTGCCGAAAGAAAAGACTTGATTTGAAAGTATTTATTTTAATTTACCGAACACTGTTTTTCTCAAGAACAAATAACAAGGGTTAAATCAAAGGTCCTTACTTTAGAATTTCTGTTTTTTTGAAGGACTGCATAAATGGGTACTCTACTTTCTATAATCCATTTGGCACTTGATATTTCCCATGTTATGTTTTTTCAGTTAGATTGAATTGCTTTTGCACGAATGTACTTGCATTTTCTTTGTCTGTGCTTGAACACTTCTTTAGCTGATGCACCTGCCTTCATGTTGAGTACATGCGCACATGTCTATTGTTTCACTATACAGGCACATGCCCTTGTTCTATCATTCATAATCGCACGTTCGGTTATGTTGCTCCATTTCCAAGTGATGTTGTTTCATTATCTGGATATTTATAGCTTGGTTTGAATGAGCCTTATTTAGCTGATTAAATTCTTGGAAGAAATTTAAAAATATAACCAAGATGATGCAGTCTCTTATGGGAGCTATGTTCTTAAGTGTTTTGATATTTATACTCATAACCAATACCAGGTTAATCATTCTGGCAAAAACAAGAGTATTGATTTTCCTGGCTTTATTATTTAAATTGCACTTGGCTTTGTGATGAGGTTTAGTTGAATATCTATTCTTGTTGACTTCATTTTGTGCTCCTGTACTGATATGTGTATACCCACTTGCTAGTTGAATCTCATTTGCCTATATGTGTACACACCCGTGTGATCACATACCCTGAAAATAAAAAAAGGTTAAACATTCAGAATAGATCCTATACTGTAGATCGGATTACGACACATAATTATTGTAAAGATTTACTAATATGTTTTCAGTTTTTATTGATAATGATTTACTTGAACTATGATTAATCTAGACTCAAGTGTTTTATGTTTTTGCATGGAACGCTCGGGTCAGATCCGAGCATTTCAGATTTAAAGAATACAGTTTAGGATTCGAAGATTGGCAAAGCTAGGGATTAGAAAGACGGTGCACTCTAAAGTTTTAAACCAGTAATATTTTTATTGTATTCAAACTGCATTTTTGTTCCGCTGTATAGAAAATCTTTGTATCAAAAATTCTGATTAATATAAATAAAAGTTTTTATTTCTTCTTTGTTTAATACTGTGTTGTTTATTTATTCTGTGTTTCCAGTGTTGATTCTATTTTAAACCCTATAAGCTAAATAACGATCTGTCAGTTTGGACG
Source organism: Allium sativum (assembly GCA_030737875.1). Taxonomy (NCBI): domain Eukaryota; kingdom Viridiplantae; phylum Streptophyta; class Magnoliopsida; order Asparagales; family Amaryllidaceae; genus Allium; species Allium sativum. Next base: position 501,222,078 of record CM060920.1, read on the forward strand.
TTTTAGATTGGTTTAATTATCAATTTGAAGTGTCTAAAAGGGCGAGACGTTACAAGTGGTATCAAAGCTTTAGTTTATTCAAATCTTAGCTTATCGGGTTTAAATAAATAGGATCGACACTAGAAAAATCGATTTTAAAAATAGAAGATTTCGAAATATAATTTTCGAAGTATAATTATTTTTGAAAAGTAAACGATTTTGAAAGTTTTTGAGATTAGTATTTTGCAACTGATACAGCAAAAAAAATTATAATTACTTTGATATTTAAAATTTTCGGAATCCTTAGTCTTCAAATACAGTGTTATGAGAGTTGTTCTTCGGTAAGGCCCCTTAAATTCGAATCTCGAATCCATCGTCGGGTGGTATCTACGGAAGATAAGTGCAGGAGAAACAACAAATAGATTTCTCTAATAGTGTATTTTAGTAATCTAAGACAATTGAAATGAGAATTCAGATGAGAATTTGAATAAAGAGGAGAATTGAAATCATTTCAAAAATGAAACAATAGAATCTATTTTGATATTTAAAGTATAAATTAGTGGAAATAAAATTAAAAAGGTTACAATTGGAATTTGATTTTATCAAAGTTGTATTACAAAATTATTCAGAGTATTCAGAACTTGGTAAGGTAAATTATAATTGGTTTCGAACAAATAATGTATAATCGAGTATGTGAATTCGATAATAAGTATAAACTTGTTAATTAATTAACAAGAAGTGAATTGTTAATGAGAATTATAAATGAAGAGTGATATAAATTGAGGATTTTAAACGAGATTTGAACCAATGTTCAAATGAAATCAAAATTGATGTGACAAGTTCAGGTTCAGATAAAGTGAATAATATTTACTTTTTAGAAGTAAACGACGTGTGAAAACAAAGGCATTGTAAATGGAACTGAGGATAAAGGAAATGGAGTTAACCAGTACGGTGAGATTATTCTGAAGTTCAGAATATAAATCAAATGAGTTTTTCTGAAGTCTGGAATATATTTTCGAATAAGGGATTATTCGAAAGATGGTTATGCGTGGAATCAATTACGTTGGATTTCTAGGAAATATTATTTACTTTCCGTTTTAATTAAAAATTTAATATATTATCGATTTTAATTATTTAGATTAAAGAATAAAGTATATTTTAAAGTTAATTATTTCTAAGGCGTGAAATATTGTTATAATCAATAGAAGTGAATTCTTAACTCAAGTTCGGGAGTTATAGTCGATGTTAGATGTTGTGAATTTTTCAAGTTAATAATGTTGTTCAGTTAAGGCCTGAAAGGTAAATATACCCCAACTTGATTGACTTCATTGTTGAGTAAGAAATGGATAAGGTTTGATAGCAAGAGTGGTTAAGTATAGTAAGTAAACGAGTGCCAACAGTTAAGTGAAAAATAGCAGCGTTTTACTTAAAATCTAGTTAATCCAAATAACGAATTTGGAAATGTTTCCCCCTGAGAATAGAAACATATTTTCTATAGAAACCAAAGGTTCATGAAAATATGAAAATGTTTTCCAATGGCACTAAGAGATTTTCTAGAATTAAAGAAATTAAATATGATAATCAAAGGAAAGATCGTGAGAGATTAAGGGGTTTTGATAAATCAGAATGGCAAGAACTGAATAATAAAGAGTCGCACGACGATAACGAAGGATGACGAAACGTAAAGAGAAGCGGATTCATAAATTGAATCTGATAGTTGTGTAAGCAATTATTTTGATAAGAAATTAGTAAATCAAATTAAGGGATTTAGAAACTGATTGGAGATTAGCTAAGTTGAATAATTTCCTAAGTGATGATCTGATGTTGGTTTCAGCCTTTGGGGTTGATACTTAGGAAGTTGTTCGCTTGCAAATTGATAGTCGAGGAGTGTGAATATAGAAGGGAAATAGTGCGTGAATGAGAAATTTGTTATAAGGAGGAAGAAAAGAATTGGATGTGTAAAGATTTGAATTAAGGGATGAAGTGAATAATTGGAAAATTTGGGTAATTGAAAATTTTGGAAAAAATTGGTTCATGATCAATAAATTCATAAATTTGAGTTTGAGACGTTATCAAATAGATGAGTTGAGTAAGAAATCAAAACGAAAATTTTGAAATTGAAATGAAATTTGAGGATATTCGATTTTAAATATTGAATACAGAAGTTTTTTGAACTTATATGAGAGAAAAGAATATGATGGATTTGAAAACCACTGGATTGGAAGGCGAGCGAGTTGAAATGAAATCTTATATGATAGAATTTTATATAAGAGTGAGATGTTTGAAAATGTGATTTGGAAAGAGAATTTTATGTATGATTTATGAGAAGTATGAAATGAGATACTATATGTAGAATTATATGTTTTCAAAGCAAAATAAGGAAAGTACCTTCCTTCTCCTTTTAATTTTGAGCTTAGTGATTTGTGCTGCTACTGGTGGTAGTAGGATGTCCGGACATAAAACTCGAGTTGTCATTGTTTCTTGAAGAACACGACCATGTAGCGCAATTCGTAGGGCTGTAGATGGCGTACGGAGGACGGATGTTTCTTGGGGGAACCAAGCGTAACCATTGTGCCTGCTGCGATCAACAGTCGTGATAATGGCGTAATCCACAGAGCTGTGAGAGCTTATGGGTACAAATGTTTCCAGAGGGAATCAGGCGTAACCATTATGTACCTGCGGTCCCCATGACATATCTACGAGTAAAAGTGATGTAACCACTAGAGTTACTAAAGGTAGAATGGAGCCATGCGATGTTTGAGATATCTTAGTGATGTGGAGCCACCTGTTTGATGCAACACTGTGTCTTCGTGACATGATGTGTCTTCCTGACTGGATTTGTCCTTCGTGACTTGATGTGTCTCCGTGACGGGATTTGTCATCGTGACTTGATTTGTCTTGAATTGTCTTTGTGACTTGATTGGTCCTCGTGACTAAATCTATTTTCATAATTTAATGTGTTTCCGTAACTCTGAGAGAAAGAGCAGTCAACGCTCAATGACCTCAAATTTCTTTTGATTCGTAAATATCTTTCATTGATCTGTCCATGACGAAATTCGTAGGGAAGCGATTTCCTAAGGATACAGATGTTTTCTGGGGGATCCAGATGAAACCATCGTGTATCTGTGATTCATGAGCAATCAATGTATAAATATCACATTGGTACTTTCCGTATTTTTTTTTTCAAAAGCAATTATTGATATATTTTCACTAGGAGTTGAAGCAAGGATATTTAGTACTTGAAGATTTTAGTCGTGCGCCTGACCAGCGTATGCCTAACATCTATAAGAATGACAATAGACTTGTCAAACTTCGAGTTATCAAGTATTTTAAAAATAAATAATTTGATATTAAATTATATTTAATTTAATAAGTTAAGAAAGAGAATCTCAGAGTAATAATACATTTTTTTGTATAAAAGTTATAAAGGATTTTAGATTTCGGAATTTTCAAGCCGACAAATTTGTGACTTGAAGAGGAGATGTTATTTACACTCATCAATGAATGTTGGAAAAATAACAAATTGAATATAAGGAAATTGGGTTGAGGGTTGCAAAGCCTAAACTGGATAAGTAACGTCAACGGATAAGGTTTATAAGGAAACGTGGAATGGTTTGAGGCGTATAATTCGAACTTATGCAAAAAAAATTGGAATTTAAAAATAGATTAGTTTTGAAATGGGAATTGATTTTCCCAGTTGAGTGAATATAATGGATTAATGAAGAGGATCAATGACATAAATACCGATATTTAATATAGTTATGGGAAATTTCACACAAATGGGAAAATTTGAAGTATGCATTGATATAACTCTAACAATCTCTCCTTTTCGAGGATGAAAAGTTTTAAAGGGGGGAGATTATAACGACCCAGAAATTTCATCAGCTAAATTAAGAAATTAACTTGAGAATTAATTATTTATAATCAATTTTTATATTGATACTGGGGTTGGAAATTAAAAATCAAATATATTTTTTTGTGTATGGATTGAATTCGATGTTTAATTCGGAACGGATGAATCTAACATTTATTGTTGAATATTTGAATTGAATTTGGTTGGATATTTTAGATTTGAAATTTGATTGAAATTATAAATGGTGGAGTTTAAAAATAAACGTTAACAACATTAAATGAATTGAAAATTTATTTGTTAAAGCTATATATAAATTGGCTTGTATATGTGTGTATTTGTGTATATCAGAGAAATTAAAATTTAACGTTCAAATTTGGAACTAGATGTATCAGTGAATTGACAATTAATATATAATAAAATACAGTGGTTAACAAATAGAGTCAGATTACAAATTAATTAATTTTATTGGATTCAGAACGTTGAAATGTATGGGCACATCAAATTCTGTCGCGTTTGGAAGTTGTGTTGGTGGTACGAAATTAGAGCGTTCGACTATGGTTCGCGGTAGAATTCTAATATTTAACTACACCCTAATATAATATACCCCAAATATATGTGCGCCCCACCTACATTCTGAATCGCAGCTACCTTAATCTATGATATAATGTTGTTTTTATCTGTTACGTGTTCCTTCTTCTAGAAGCTTTGTTTCTTCCCCTATATATTTCCAATGCCTCTTTTTCTTTTCCAAATCCTTAGAGGAAAAAGAGTATAGTAAAAAAATCAAAGTTTTTATGGCAGTTGAAATTTCCTTTTCTCCAAAATTCCTAAATCGAAAATCAAGGGCCGTTGAAAATCAGTCCATCGTCACTTTCTCCTCCGATGCTCGCTCCACCTTCAATTCTGATAAATCCGAAGCCCTCCTTCGAATCGAAAACAGTGCAACGACCATCGTCTCCAATATCAAAGACTAATTTTTTCCCCAAAGCGAAACCTTGTCGTCGAATCAAATCATCACCAGGCAGTCTCACAAGCCACCGCAACTCGCTTCAACAACCACCAAGCCATCAAATCGAAGCCGTCGCTGTCGAAATATGCGCCGGGGCTGCTGCTCCTCCTAAACACGGAAATAAAGGTGAGTAATTCACTCATGATTTATCCTATTTTCAAGTAATTCAATATCAATATAAACTAGAATATATTAGTTAAAATCCATGCTTGTTATTCGCTATTTGTTGGTATGTGTTTCTATTCTTTGTTGTTTGGATGATCAGGAGCTGAACTGTATATATATGGAGGGAATATGGGTATACATATACTGAGTATATGAATATTCATATAAATTGGCATACTAGATTCCTAGATTTATACGCCGCCTTAATGATCTTGTGAGCCATTGATGCAGAACCAATTCAGACACTTGATACGAAATTCTCATGTGTATATACATATATACATACGTGTAAACATGTGAAGTTTCAGATAGTATTATTGAAAACTTACCTTATAAGCACACCTATGTGGAAATACTGTTTTTGGATCACCTGCTGAAAGTGGGAAATGCATACTTAAGTTATCCAGTCGCCATGTTGTCCTACTCGACCCAGTTTTTGCTGATTGATTCCTTTTGTGTATATATAGATATATGATGGTGTATTTACTATTGTTTTCTTTTAATCTTTTAATTTTTTTATTTCTTTTTCAATTTTCATAGTTTGTTGTGAAAACAAGGAATTCCGTTCGATCTGAATCGATCGCTAAACCGACCAAAACCGTTCGAAACCCCTGATTGTTTTGAGAACACGACAAATCAGAACACAAACAAAAGGACATTTCATTGTTTATTACAACAACTCCATCAGAATACAAGAATATACAGAGTATGAATAAATATTACACATTTGAAAAATATCAGAGATTTAAATTACATTTAGATAAATAGTAGCGGAAAAATAATAAAAAACGTAACTGAAAGAAATATGCGGATATAGAGCTCTCCGAATATCACTTCAGCTATAAACCAGGATCCTGTGAATATAAATCTGCAAAACCAAAACTACTAGCTGCCCGTGTGGAAAAAAGGGCACCAAGAGTTTAGGTTAAAACAATAAACTCCAGGTCAGTTATGTGACTGGTGTGAGAACTAAAACTGTTATTAATCTTTATTTTTAAAGTTAGGTAAATCAAGGGACTACGCCGTATAACACGGAATGGGTTTTCTCCCAAGAATACCAGTGCATAAAACAAACATCGCAATGCTAAATAAAGAAAAATGAAGCTATTATAAGACCCAAGTCCCATCACACAATGCAACGCGAGCCGGAGGATAGGGTTTTCCCTTATAATAGCTAAATAATGCTTGATACGTTTAAAACAAATCATTTGATACTATTATAAGTGTATAGTGTCAAAACAATTTCAATCATAAGTATCAATCATAGACGGCATAACTACCGTCTACTATGTCGCCATACTAGGTTTTACGAATAAAACCGCAATATCACGTATTGGAAGTTGGATTCCATCATGAGTCGAGGCAAGGGGCAAGCTCCTCTCCGTTCGAGACACTCTAGCAAATGTCTTAGGACCACACACAGCGATCCTGGATTTTCAGAGTTGGTCCTCTATTACTTTTGGGGATTAATTATTTCTGAGCACACGTTTCTCGGTCCTAACAGACCTATATCCGAGGCGCCTCGCATCCAACAATCACACAGGTAAAAAGTATATAACTGTCAGGGCTAGTAGGTCACTGACATTACCCATAGCTAGAAAGAAACGCCGTGCTCTCCCGCAGTCACTATCCCATTTTTGACTCATACCGAGGTGTGAGGCTCATGAATTAACGCTATACACAAAGCTACGCCACACAGGCCGTGCTTTGATCATCAACCACAAGACTTTGCTATTCAATAGAAGCCTTGATCATTTGCCACTTAGGCATGCCACTCAGACAATTCATGCCATGCGATTGATATCTATCGATATACAACCTCTAAGCTCGTACGTCTCAGAGAATGGCGTTAAGCAAGAGAATAAATTCTCCGCCGCCAAACAGATATATATTTAATAGAAATCAATCACACAGAATAAAATCCAATGTCAGACACACAATCCATTTACAAGTTCGTTCTGGGTCTGAATGAAACCGGAGGAACCTTATTACTCACATATCCATCGATCTCCAAGTACGTCTGGACGATCACCAACTGATTCCCTCCTCTTGGGTGTACAACCCAATCAAGATCATCAATAATCACCCAAATGATGTGAAGACCTCCGGTCTTCAACCACCGTCTTCATCTTTGACTTATCGTCGAATCGGTTATTCAGAATGGGTATAAACCCGGCCTTTCCGAATAACCCGCGTATATAATAAACAAGTGTTACACAAACACAACATACGCCTCATTCCAATTCAGAATATTCTGTTATTCAAGTATTCACATTCTTAGGGAAAGGTTCCCATTAATTTTATCAAAGATAAATTCTTCTAAATTTATTCTTTAATCTTCCTTTTCATATCAGATCAACCCATATTAAGGTTTTCTAAACTAGTCGGGATTAGCGAACCACACCGAAGTAATCATTTATTTTATTTCCCAATCCCAACCTATTCATCCCACGGAGCAAAACTGGTAATACTCCTTATCTAACACCACGGTGTTATCGATAAATATTAATTACCATTTCACGTTCAAATCTAATTAAAGATTTAACTATTGCTTGGAGCAAAACTATTGATACTCCATTCTCGATCACTTTAATCTAATTAAAGATTCATTAAAACTCCACTTAGTTTTAATCTTCCCAAAAATCAATATCCTGTCTTTAACTGGGTTAAAGGACCAATGTTATCTAAAACACGACTCACGATAAACCCATAAACCAATTTAAATTCAATTCCAATTAAATACTAATTAACTTGACAATTTCACTAAATCTTAATTAAAAGATTTATTCTTTTCTAAACTGGGTTCAAGAATAGTGTTATCCAAGACACCATTCACGATGAACCCAAATTCCCATTTGATATTAAATACAAGGCTCTGAATAGAAAATATATCAGCTTATATTCAATATCAAATTCTGAAACCAACAAATATCGTATTGGAAATAACGATATAAATATATCTTTCAAATTTCCACAACCATATCTGTGTATTAATGAAATCCAACATCATAATATTCCGAAGATAATTTCTATTTAAATCCATTCCAATTCTGATTATTTTTAAAACTACTTCAAATCCAATTTATTTATTCAAAAATATTGGATTATAATTCTAGTTCAAAACTAGTTCATTTCGATAAAAATATATTTTTATCCTTACAAATGTGGAATTTTTCATCCCAGTTCTTTCCAATTCATATATTAAGATTTTACACAAATTATTAATATTTTCAATAATTTTATCAAGGCCCGTACAGTCGGTTTTCAACAACGGCCACCGAACTGCACTTACAACGACCTTTTCCAGATTTGATTTGGACATAATTCCAAATCCAACCATTAGATTTAAAATTTCTAATATTCATTAGAAAGCTTTTTTCGATACGAACCCAATGGTTCTGGTTTCAGGAGAATCCGACGGTCGGATCTCCCGTAACGTCAACTCGAAGTCAATGGTCGAAATTCGCGAAATGCCATGGCGCGGCGCATTCTATTCAGGCCATTTAATATATATTATATATATATATTATATATATATTTCGCCAATTTCAATTCAAAACGTATTTTATAAATTGTTTTAAATTCGTTTTCAAAACAAATTCAACTTCATATTCAATTTCAAATCAAAATTGAATATTTCATATCATTAATATATAAATGATAATATTTTCAAAACGTTATATTTTGAAATCACTTCTTTTTCTATATTCATTATAAAAACGAACATAATCGATATAAACATTGTTCGCGTCAAAATGGCGCATATCTAATCAACACGGCTTTATATATTTCAATAACTTTGTTATTCTATTCAACAAATGAATATTTATTCTATTCAACACATGAATCTATATTTCTTTCAACACATGAATATTCTCAACACATGAGTATTCTCAACACATGAGTATCGTCAACACATGACTATTTTTGTTATTTAATATATTTTATAAAATTATGATAAAGATGTAAATTTTATTGTTTAAAATATTTTACTCAACACATGAATATTCTCAACACATGAGCATCGTCAACACATGACTATTTATGTTATTTAATATATTTTATAAAATTATGAAAAAGATGTAAATTTTATTGTTTAAAATACTTTACTCAACACATGAATATTTTCAACACATGAATATTCTCAACACATGAGCGTCGTCAACACATGACTATTTATGTTATTTAATATATTTTATAAAATTATGATAAAGATGTAAATTTTATTGTTTAAAATATTTTACTCAACACATGAATATTTTCAACACATTAATATTCTCAACGCCTGAGCATCGTCAACACATGAATATTTATGTTATTTATTATATTTTATAAAATTATGATAAAGATGTAAATTTTATTGTTTAAAATATTTTACTCAACACATGAATATTTTCAACACATGAATATTTTCAACACAAGAATATTCTCAACACATGAGCATCGTCAACACATGACTATTTATGTTATTTAATATATTTTATAAAATTATGATAAAGATGTAAATTTTATTGTTTAAAATATTTTACTCGGCACATGAATATTTTCAAAACATGAATATTTTCAACACATGAATATTCTCAACACATGAGCATCGTCAACACATGACTATTTATGTTATTTAATATATTTTATAAAATTATGATAAAGATGTAAATTTTATTATTTAAAATATTTTAATCGACACATGAATATTTTCAACACATGAGCGTCGTCAACACATGACTATTTATTCTATTCAATACATGAATCTTTATTTTATAATATTCTTTATTTTCCAAATTGGAATGAGGCCCAATCAATTACCATATAATGTTAATTACATGGATTCCATACAACACATGTATATAATAACAACGATAAATAATCAACCATCATCCAAAGTGCACCACACAACTGCATAAGCATTAAATATAAATGATTAACGCTCATACAGTCTGTCAATCAAACGATTGACATACCACTAAACAATTGGGATTAGTGTACGTCAAATATCATCCCAACACCCGTGTGTGGTTTCAATCCACAAACACTAAATATTATTTGTGCAGTTGGGTAATGTGTAAAATTTATCGTCCCAATCAATATCCTTCAAATGGGTGTACATAAACAAACCGTCCGATTTGTAAATGAATATTTATTTATTCATATTCACGTTAAAATTTATATTTTTAAAGATAATTAATTTATTTCACACATGTATGTTTTATTATCCATTTCACATCAACATCACAAACAAACTTCACAACACATCAAACAAGCATACAAGTCGTCCATGGTCTGTAGACGACGGGTGTCGGGTGCTGCTAAGCACCGTCTACATCCTAGTATATATTTTAACTAGAAAACAAGATTTAAAGTGAGAAGTTCTCACTGACTAGCTAAACCAATTCATCGCGACTCTTCATATGTAGGAAATCTTCACCTCGCTTCTAACGAGATCTATTCAACACCGTTTGTGTTAAAAATTATATTTTTAACAATGCTACTTCCTATATAAAGATTATATTTTTATATCGCTCTTCTTCTAATAAAGATTATATTTTTATATCGTACTCATAAAAAAATCACATTTTTATATTCTTTGGTATATAAAAATTCTATTATTAATCTGCTACTCCTATAAAAATTGAATCTTTATTCTCACTACAACATATATACAAAATCGTATTTTATACTTTCCATCTCATAAAAATTATATCTTTATTTTTCACTACTATATAAAAATAAAGTTAATATTTTTATTTCACTTCATATACTGTAAAGATTATATTTTTAAATAAAGCAAGGTCATATTTTTAAACAAAGCAAGGTCATATTTTTAAACACAAAATTTAATATCAATGCGAATTTATTTAGAAAAATCAGATTTTACCTATGCTAAATTTAAATAAAAGAAAACCGAAAATAAAATAAGTAAATAAAAACTTACTTTTCGAATTTCAGAGAATGAGGCGTTAGGGCTTCGAGAGGAGGAAGAGGTAGGTGCGTAGGGGGAGGAGGGGATCGGAGTGTGGTCGCCGTCACTGGCGATGGATGAGGATGGGATGGCGTCGGTTTTTGGTGGATTTGGGGACGGTGGTTCGCATGGGTGAGAGGAGACAGGAAAAGGGTGGGGGGGCACTGGATCATCGGAGCGGCGGCTGGAGGGCGCGCTCGCCGGAGGCGTGTGACAGATCACAACGGGGGTGGGCAGTTAGGGCAGCGATGGGATTTTGTTTTGTTTTTTTTCTCTTGTTTTAATTTATTCTGAACGAAAAGGAGGAGGGAGAGAAAGTAAGGGAGAGAGTGGGTCAACGGTCTATATAAATATAAATATATATATATATTAATTCCTTTATTTTTCCATAAAGTTTGATTTTAATTCGAACTCGAAATCATACCCACCGACTGTCATCCCTAGCTAATTACCCCCATTCCGAACACAATGGGATATGTATCGTAAGCTGATTTGATCGTTTCGATAAGTTTTCGTCAAAATCAAAATATAAATCTATATATTGAATTGGAACGCACATTTCAATTTACTGGGGCTACATACGGACTCTAAAAATTCCTGAAAATATATTCTAGCTTCGTATTGATGATACGGTCCTAACAAAACTAATTTCGTCAAATTCTGAGACCGTTTGAAAAATGGCCATTTTCCAGTCGATTAAAATCAACTAAAACTGGTCAAACGCGTTTTCCTTTGCCACGCTCACATATTGAATCAGAAAATTACGAATTTTGGAATCTAGCAATAAATTGACATCCCGGATCCAACAAAAGTGGTTTCGTCGAAAACGGAGGTCGTTTGCAAAATTTCCATTTTTAAGGGCCAAAATTCAATAGCGACTATTCTGAATTTTCAACTGGGCATAACTTTTGATTCCCGCTATGAAATTTCAATTTTTCGGATTCGTTGGAAAGATATTCTCAAATAGATTCTAATATTTTTGGGTTCGCTAAAATCCGGTTTATTTTGAATCCTGCACATTCATTTGAAATTTGAAATTGAATTTTCAAACTACCGCGCCATTTTCAGTCCCTTTTATAAACTAAATAAAATATTTATATTCTAACGACGATCTACATAAATATATACGTTCTATTTCTATCCAAAATAAATTTATCGTCATTATTATTTTAAATAATTCATTTTAAATATTTAAAAATTCATCAAATTGACAAAATAAATTTTTTAAATTGGCTCAGAATTTTTGGGTTGTTACAATCTTCCCCACTTAAAACTTTTCGTCCCTGAAAAGGAACGAAGACAAAAGTTGTTTTACAAACCAACTCAACTTCCATTTTTTTCATTAAGGCTTAAGTTCTTTAACTTTTCAGTTTCTAAGAACTTTTCAAAATTTTCAAAAATTTAGCTAACACCCTAAATTTTCTAAAAATTTCGCCATAACCTCCCCTGCATCGGGAGCTTCGGGATATTTCAAATAGCCTCTCATGGCCCTCATCGATCCAAAAAGAAAAAGAAAAAGCCAGGCGGCTAGCCAATCAGCTCATAAAATCATCCAAACCCAATAAATTTGTAAACATGTACCTATTTGTCAGGCAAGCAATTTTATTCTTCTGCTCTTGCCTCCTTGCTATGACTTGTTCAATGTAAATACATGTATATGCATGCATTTGTAATCATTTTTCAATACATTTCTAAATTTTGTTCCATTAGGCTAAATGGTTCAAAATTTCAAACCAATAATCAAACAACACAACCATCAATCAATTAGTGAATTAACGTTTCAAATTCATAATTTTGATACATATACAGAAAATCATCTTTTTGATGCCAAATCACAACAATAAGCCTATCTAGTTTTGGTTCTCACATCAGTCTAATGGAAATATATAGATAGCACAACTTCGAAACTCGAACATAAATTCTGATGATGTTCGATCAATCATCAGAACCATCTCCGGGCGACTAGAGTGTGATTCTATATCTATCCAGTATATTTGGGACTTCGAATATACGTTCATGACGTGTATACGCGAAATCTTCATATACTAGATTGTCCAAAATCAATATAAATAAAATATTCAAATACGTATACTTGAATTTAACTTTCAAAACAAAATTTTGTTTAAAATTTTTTTATTTTTAAAAATATACTCTTCACACTCATTCTAGGATACTACTGATCCCATCTCCAATGAGTCATTCTTATTGGACATTACTAATCCAATCTCTGATGAATTCTTTCATTTGGTTCTAATGTGTCTTGTTCTCGAGCTCTGTAAACCAAAGCTCTGATACCAAATGTGACAATAAGGAATTCTGCTTGATCTGAATCGATAGCTAAACTGACCAAGACCGTTCGAAACCACTGATTATTTTGAGAACACGAAAATCAGAACACAAACAGAAGGATATTTCATTGTTTATTACAACAACTCCATCAGAATACAAGAATATACAGAGTATGAATAAATATTACACATTTGACACATATCAGAGATTTAAATTATATTTAGACATATAGCAGCGGAAAAATAATACAAAACATAACTGAAAGAAATACGCGGATACAGAGCTTTTCGAATATCACTTCAGCTATAAACTAGGATCCTATGAATATAAATCTGCAAAACCAAAACTACTAGCTGCCCATGTGGAAAATAAGGGCACCCAGAGTTTAGGTTAAAACAATAAACTCCAGGTCAGTCGTGTGACTGGTGTGAGAACTAAAACAGTTATTAATCTTTATTTTTAAAGTTAGGTAAATCAAGGGACCACGCCGTATAACACGGAACGGGTTTTCTCCCAAGAATACCAGTGCATAAAACAAAAAGCGCAATGCTAAATAAAGAAAAATTATGCTATTATAAGACCCAGGTCCCATCACACAATGCAACGCAAGCCGGAGGATAGGGTTTTCCCTAATAATAGCCAAATAATGCTTGATACATTTAAAATAAATCATTTGATACTATTATAAGTGCATAGTGTCAAAACAGTTTCAATCATAAGTATCAATCATAGACGGCATAACTACCGTCTATTATGTCATCATACCAGGTTCTACAAATAAGACCGCAATATCACGTATTGGAAATTGGATTCCATCATGAATCGAGGCAAGGGGCAAGCTCCTCTTCGTTCGAGACACTCTAGCAAATGTCTCAAGACCACACACAACGATCTTGGATCTTCAGGGCCGGTCCTCTCTTACTTTTGAGGATTAATTATTCCTGAGCACACGTTTCCCGGTCCCAACAGACCTACATCCGAGGCGCCTCGCATCCAACAACTACACAGTAAAAAGTATATAAATGTCTGGGCTGGTAGGTCACTGACATCACCCATAGCTAGAAAGAAACGTCGTGCTCTCCCTGCAGTCACTATCCGGTTTTTGACTCATACCGAGGTGTGAGGCTCGCAAATTAACGCTATACACAAAGCTGCACCACACAGGCCGTGCTTTAATCATCAACCACAAGACTTTGCTTTTCAACAGAAGCTTTGATCATTTGCCACTTAGGCATGTGTCACGGCAAGGAATTCCGCTCGGTCCGAACCAGTCGCTAAACCGATCCAGGCCGTTCGAAACGCCCTATCGTTTGAGAACAAGACAAAACAGAACGCATACCAAAGAACATTTCATTGTATATAACAACAATGCATCAGATTACAAGAATATACAGAGTATAAATGAATAATACACAGAATTATCAGAGATTTAAATTACATTTAAATACATAGCAGCGGAAAATAATACAATACACAACTAGAAGGAGATATACGGATACAAAGCTTTCCGGATATCGTTCCAGCTGTAAACCAGGATCCTGTGAATATAAATCTGCAAAACCGAAACTACTAGCTGCCCGTGTCAAAATAGGGGCACCCAGAGTTTAGGTTAAAACAATAAACTCCAGGTCAGTCATGTGACTGGTGTGAGAACTAAAAACAGTTATTAATCTTTATTTTAAATCATTAGGTAAGTCAAGGGACCACGCCGTATAACACGGAACGGGTTTCCTCCCAAGAATACCAGTGCATAAAACAACAGCGCAATGCTAAATAAAGAAAAATGAAGCTGTTATAAGACCCAGGTCCCATCACACAATGCAACGCAGTCGAGGATAGGGTTTTCCCTTATAACAGCCAAAGAATGCTTGATACGTTTAAAACAAATCATTTGATACTATTATAAGTGCATAGTGTATAAAACACTTCAAATCATAAGTATCAATCATAGGCGGCATGAGCGCCCCATCCCACTATGTCACCATACTAGGTTCTACAATTAAAACCGCAAATGTCACGTATTTGGAAATTGGATTTCCGTCTATGAACCGAGGCAAAAGATAGTCCTCAACCGATTCATGACTCTCTAGCCCGAGCCACAGGCAAGCGCGCAGGCAAGCCTTTAGATCGTCAGGGCCGGTCCACCGATGTGGATTATTATGCCTGAACACTACGTCTCCCCACCCTATGGGGTGTAAGTCTGGTCCGTCAGCCGACCAGAATGCATCGGCCGAAACCGATATAACCGAGGCGCCTCGCAACAACAACAACCACATAAGTCAAACTCGTCAGGGCGTGTAAAACCACTGACGCCACTTCTAACTAGAAAGAAACGCATGCCCTCCCTGAGGTCCTCTCCCGTTTTTGGTTCACAACCGGGGTGCGAGGCTCGCGAATCAACGTTACACAAAGCTATGCCACACAGGCTGTGCTTTGATCATCACCACAAGACTTTGCTTTTCAACAGAAGCCTCGATCAATTGCCACTTAGGCATGCCACACAGGCAATTCACTCCATGCGTTTGATATCCATCAATATATAACCCCTGAGCTCGTACGTCTCAGAGAAGGGCGTTAAGCAAGAGAATAAATTCTCCGCCGCCAAACAGATATATATTTAATAAAGATCAATCACACAGACTAAAATCCAATGTCAGACACACAGTCCATTTACAAGTCCGTTCTGGGTCTGAACGAAACCGGAGGCACCTAGTACCTCGCATATCCATCGATCTCCAAGTACGTCTGGACGATCACAAACTGTTTCCATCTTCTTGGGTGTACAACCCAATCAAGATCATCAGTAATCACCCAAACGACGTGAAGACTTCTGGTCTTCGACCACCGTCTTCAACTTCGACACCACGTCGAATCAGTTATTCAGAATGGGATAAACCCGGTCTTTCTGAATAACTCGCGTATATATTATAAAAGTGTTACACAAACACAACATACGCCTCATTCCAGTTCAGAATATTCTTTTATTCAAATATTCCTATACTTTGGGAAAAGTTCCCATTAATTTTATCCAAGATAAATTCTTTAAATTTATTCTTTAATCTCCTTTGAATATCAATTCAAACTAGTCGGGATTAGCGAACCACACCGAAGTAATCATTTATTTTATTTCCCAATCCCAACCTATTCATCCCATGAAGTAAAACTGGTAATACTTCATATCTAACACCACAGTGTTATCGGTAAATTCAATTACCATTTCACGTTCAAATCTAATTAAAGATTTAACTATCGCCTGGAGTAAAACTGGTGATACTCCATTCTCGATCTTTTCAATCTAATTAAAGATTCATTAAAACTCCACTTAGTTTTAATCTTTGACTGGGTTAAAGAATCAGTGTCATTTAAAACACAGTTCACGATAAACCCAAAGTCACATCCCATTGATTATCGGGTTAAAGAACGAGTGTTATTTAAAACACTGTCCACGATAAACCCAAAAATCAATATCAATTCAATTCCAATTAAACATTCTTTAATTGGTACACTTCATTAAATCTAAATAAAAAGATTTAACCTTTTCTCAACTGGGTTCAAGAACAGTGTTAGTGAAGACACCACTCACGACAAACCCAAATCACATTCGATATTCAATACAAGGCTCTGAATAGAAAATATATCGACTTATATTCAATATCGAATTCTACGACTAACAAATGTCGTATTGGAAATAACGATATTAATATATATCTTTCAAATTTCCATATCAACATCCGTATAATCACGAATTCCAACATCGAAATATTCCGAAGACAATTTCGATTCAAATCCACTCCAATGCAATCATTGGAAATTTTGGTTATTTTTAAAACCCTTTTCAAATTCAATTTATTTACTTAAAAATAAATAGAATTATCATTCTAGTTCAAAACTAGCTCATTTCGATAAAAATCTATTTTTATCTTTTCAAATATGGAGTTTTTCATCCCAATTCTTCACAAATCATTTCTTATGATTTTACACAAATTATTACTATTTTTAATAATTTTATCAAGGCCCGTACAGTCGATTTCCATCAATGGCCATCGAACTGCACTTACAGCGACCTTTTTCAAATTTGATTTGGACATAATTCCTAATCCAACCGTTAGATTTCAAATTTCTAACATTCGCTAGAAAGCTCTTTTCGATACGAACCCAACGGTTCCGGTTTTAGGAGAATCCGACGGTCGGATCTCCCGTAACGTCCATTTGAAATCAATGGTCGAAATTCGCGAACTGCCGCGGCGCGGCGCGTTCTATTCAGGCCATTATATTATATATATAATATATATAATATATACTTCGTCGATTTCTATTTAAAACGAATTATATAAATAGTTTTAAAATTCGTTTCAAAATCTATTTCAACTTCCATCTCAATTCAAAGCAAAATTGAATTCTTCTCTATAAATTCGTTTTAAAGTTCATTTCTATTCAATTCAAATTTCAATTCAATTTGAATTCATTTCAATTTGCTTTCAATTCAATTTGCTTTCAATTCAATTTGAATTCGTTTTCAATTCAATTCACTTTGAATTCGTTTTCAATTCAATTCATTTCGAAATCACTTTCAATTCAATTCATTTCGAAATCACTTTCAATTCAATTCATTTCGAAATCACTTTCAATTCAATTCATTTCGAAATCACTTTCAATTCAATTCATTTCGAAATCACTTTCAATTCAATTCATTTCGAAATCACTTTCAATTCAATTCATTTCGAAATCACTTTCAATTCAATTCATTTTGAATTCGTTTTCAATTCAATTCATTTCGAAATCACTTTCAATTCAATTCATTTCGAAATCCCTTTCAATTCAATTCATTTCGAAATCACTTTCAATTCAATTCACTTTGAATTCGTTTTCAATTCAATTCATTTCGAAATCACTTTCAATTCAATTCACTTTGAATTCGTTTTCAATTCAATTCATTTCGAAATCACTTTCAATTCAATTCATTTCGAAATCACTTTCAATTCAATTCACTTCGAAATCGATTAAAATTGATATAAATATCGTTCACTTCAAAATGGCGTCAATCTAATCAACATGGCTTCATAAATTTCTATTTTCAAATATTCTATTTCAAATATTTCTATTTCTAAACTGGAATGAGGCCCAATCAATTACCATATAAAATTAATTATATGGATTTTCATACAACACATGTATATAATAGCATTGAAAAATAATCAACCATCAACCAAAGTGCACTACACTATATAAGCATCCAATAAAGATATCTAACGCTTATAACAGCATGTCAATCAATCGATCGACATATTTAATCAATCAGGATGAGTGAACTTCAAATTTCATCCTAACACCCGTGTGGGATTTCAAACAATCAAACACATATTTTATTTGTGCTGTTGGGCGATGTGTAAAATTTATCGTCCCAATCAATATCAGTCAAATCAGTGTACATAAACAAACCGTCTGGTTTGTAAATGAATATTCTATTTTATTCACATTCACGTTAAAAACTATATTTTTAACGATAAAAGATTTATTCCAACACATGAATTTTCTTTTCAGTTCATTTATTCAATAAATGACATTTTTATTTTTCTAACATATTTTAGAAAATTTCGGCGGCATAACGGCACGATACTAGAAACGGGACAAGGCCTAGCCTTATCCCCGGTCTAGTGAAGGCCCACGCCATTCACACATCAATCAAATCAATTTCATCTCACCAAACAATTCAATTCAAACAAATAATTCAACTAATCTATGCAACCAAACAAACAAGTCCATGGTCTGTGGACGATTGTGTCGGGTGCTACTAAGCACCGTCTGCATCCTAGTATATATATATATAACTAGAAAAATAAATTGAAAGGTGAGAAATTCTCACATTTAGCTATCCTAGCTCCACGACACTTCATTGATAGAAATCTTCATCGCTATCGCATCTTCGTTGCCCGTAGCCACTACATATATAGAAATCACCCATTTTTATATTTAGATGTCTTTGAAATAAAAATCATATTTTTATTTATTTTCAATTTAAAAAATCATATTTTTACCATCGCTTCATATATTTAAAAATCGAATTTTTATTCAATTATTCAATATATAAAAATCAACTTTTTATCACTATGTTATATAGATAAAAATTATATTTTTATCACGCTATTTTCCATACAAAGATTTCGCCTTTATAAAAATAAAAAGATTTCATCTTTATAAAAATCCCATTTTTATTTTTCTACACATATAAAGATGATATTTTTAATATCCCGATCATGTAAAAATTATATTTTTAACTCTCTACATAAACAAAAATCATATTTTGACTTCATCTATATAGTAAAGACTATATTTTTAATACTTTAAAAATATAAAAATCATATTTTTACTACTTTAAAAATATAAAGATCATACCTTTAACTTCTCTATATAATAAAAATTATATTTTTAATTTTTCCTATCGAATAAAATTCAGTTTATAGCATAAATAAAATTCAGTTTATAACATAAATAAAATTCAGTTTATAAAATAAATAAAATTCAGTTTATAGCATAAATAAAATTCAGTTTATAACATAAATAAAATTCAGTTTATAACATAAATAAAATTCAAAAAAACTTACAGGGGGGGGGCTACGTCGGTCATCAGGGGGGGGTCGCGGTGGTTGTCAGGTGAAGGGGGAGGGCGCCTCGTACGGAGGAGAGGTGGTGGGTCGGTTTTCAGATGGAAAAGGGGGGGGGGCTAAGGCGCGAGGTGTTTGGGGATCGGGAGCTCCGCTGGTCGGAGGAGAGAGGCAAGGCGGAGGGTGGTGGGTGTCTGCGGCGGCGCGAGGTCTAGCGGTTAGGGCAGGGGGCGGGATCGACGAGGCGGGTTTCCCCTTTTTTTTTCTCTGATAAAATCGATTTGGAAATAATAAAAGGGGGGGGGGCCAAAACGAGATAAAAGGGGGGAAAGAGTTTTATTTATTTTTTTATTATTTTTATTTAATTTAAAAAGTTGACTTTTACAAACGAACTCGAAACGAGGCCCACCGCCTGTCGCCCATAGCGTTTTACCCCCATTCCGAACACAATGGGATATGTATCGTAAGCTGATTTGATCGTTACAATCAGTTTCCGTTGAATTCTCATTTAAATCCTTATATTGAATTTTAAACGTACATTTCAAATTACCGGGGTCACATACTAACTAGAAAAATTCTAGAAAAATATTTTCTAGTTTCGTATTGACGATACGGTCCTAACAAAACTAATTTCGTCGAATTCTGAGACCGTTGGAAAAATGACCAATTTCCAGTCGATTAAAATCAACTGAAACTGGTCAAACGCGTTTTCCTTTGCCACGCTCACATATTGATTCGAAAAATTACGAAATTTGAAACCTAGCAATAACTTTACATCCCGGACCCAACAAAACTGGTTTCGTCGAAATCCGAGGTCGTTTGCAAAATGGCTATTTTTAAGGGCCTGAATTCCATAGCGACTATTCAGAATTTTCAACTGGGCATATCTTTTGATTCCCGATATGAAATCTTGATTATTCGGATTCGTTGGAAAGATATTATCAATTAGATCCCAATGTTTTTGGTTTCACTAAAATCCGGATTATTTTGCACCCGGTACATTCAATTGAAGTTTGAAATCGAATTATCGAACTACCGCGCCATTTTCAATTCTATTTATAATTATATATAATTATTTATATTCTAACGACGACGCGTAAAATATATACGTTCGAATTATATTCAAAATAAATCTCTCGTCGATATTATTTAAAATAATTCATTTTAAATATTCTAAATTCGGCAAAATTGCCAAAACAAAATTTTTAAACTGGCCCAGATTTTCGGGTTGTTACAATCTCCCCCACTTAAAACTTTTCGTCCCCGAAAAGGAACAAAGTCGAAAGTGGTTTGATTATCAACTCTACGCTCGATCTGGCTTCCATTCTCCAACTTTTCAGTTTCTGAGAATTTTCAAAAATTTCAAAAATTTGGCTAACACCCTAAATTTTCGAAAAATTTCGCCATAACCTCCCCTGCACCGGGAGCATCGGGGAATTTCAAATAGCTTCCCCGGTCCTTCAGATTTCAAAAAGAAAAAGAAAAAGCCAAGCGGCTAGCCAATAGGCTCATAAAATCATCATCACCCAAACAAAACAGGAAATTATGTAATAAACATGTACCTATTTGTCGGGCAAACAAATTTTATTCTCTGCTCTAGCCTCCTTGCTATGACCTGTTCAATGATATATATGTATATGCAAGCAAACGCAACCAATTTTCGATATAATTCAATATTTGGTTCTGTTAGGCTAAATGGCTAAAAATTAGCAAACAAATAAACAAACAACACAAACATCAATCAATTAGTGAATTAGAGTTTCAAATTCATAATTTTAATACATATACAAAAATCATGTTTTTAAAGCCAATTCACAACAATGTGTTCTAACTATATAAGTTTTGGTTCTCACACCAGCTTAATGGAAATATATAGATATCACACCTTCGTCACTCGAAAATAAATACTGGTAACGCTGCAGCATTATCAGAATCATCCCCGGGCAACTAGAATGTGATTCTATATCTACCCAATATATTAAAACTTTGAATATACGTTTGCAAGGCGTATATGCAAATTCTTTATATACTGAATTGTCCAAAATCAATATAAATAACTAATCAAATACGAATAATTGATTTAAATTTTCAAAACAAAATTTGTTTTCATTTTAAAAATATACTCTTCACACTCATTCTAGGATACTACTGATCCCATCTCTAACGAGTCATTCTAATTGGATATTACTAATCCAATATCTGATGAATTCTTTCGTATGGTTCTAATGTGCCTTGTTCTCTGAGCTTTGTAAACCAAAGCTCTGATACCAACTGTCACGGCAAGGAATTCCGCTCGGTCCGAACCAGTCGCTAAACCGATCCAGGCCGTTCGAAACGCCCTATCGTTTGAGAACAAGACAAAACAGAACGCATACCAAAGAACATTTCATTGTATATAACAACAATGCATCAGATTACAAGAATATACAGAGTATAAATGAATAATACACAGAATTATCAGAGATTTAAATTACATTTAAATACATAGCAGCGGAAAATAATACAATACACAACTAGAAGGAGATATACGGATACAAAGCTTTCCGGATATCGTTCCAGCTGTAAACCAGGATCCTGTGAATATAAATCTGCAAAACCGAAACTACTAGCTGCCCGTGTCAAAATAGGGGCACCCAGAGTTTAGGTTAAAACAATAAACTCCAGGTCAGTCATGTGACTGGTGTGAGAACTAAAAACAGTTATTAATCTTTATTTTAAATCATTAGGTAAGTCAAGGGACCACGCCGTATAACACGGAACGGGTTTCCTCCCAAGAATACCAGTGCATAAAACAACAGCGCAATGCTAAATAAAGAAAAATGAAGCTGTTATAAGACCCAGGTCCCATCACACAATGCAACGCAGTCGAGGATAGGGTTTTCCCTTATAACAGCCAAAGAATGCTTGATACGTTTAAAACAAATCATTTGATACTATTATAAGTGCATAGTGTATAAAACACTTCAAATCATAAGTATCAATCATAGGCGGCATGAGCGCCCCATCCCACTATGTCACCATACTAGGTTCTACAATTAAAACCGCAAATGTCACGTATTTGGAAATTGGATTTCCGTCTATGAACCGAGGCAAAAGA
Source organism: Allium sativum (assembly GCA_030737875.1). NCBI lineage: Eukaryota > Viridiplantae > Streptophyta > Magnoliopsida > Asparagales > Amaryllidaceae > Allium > Allium sativum. Next base: position 501,245,031 of record CM060920.1, read on the forward strand.
TAGTCCTCAACCGATTCGTGACTCTCTAGCCCGAGCCACAGGCAAGCGCGCAGGCAAGCCTTTAGATCGTCAGGGCCGGTCCACCGATGTGGATTATTATGCCTGAACACTACGTCTCCCCACCCTATGGGGTGTAAGTCTGGTCCGTCAGCCGACCAGAATGCATCGGCCGAAACCGATATAACCGAGGCGCCTCGCAACAGCAACAACCACATAAGTCAAACTCGTCAGGGCGTGTAAAACCACTGACGCCACTTCTAACTAGAAAGAAACGCATGCCCTCCCTGAGGTCCTCTCCCGTTTTTGGTTCACAACCGGGGTGCGAGGCTCGCGAATCAACGTTACACAAAGCTATGCCACACAAGCTGTGCTTTGATCATCACCACAAGACTTTGCTTTTCAACAGAAGCCTCGATCAATTGCCACTTAGGCATGCCACACAGGCAATTCACTCCATGCGTTTGATATCCATCAATATATAACCCCTGAGCTCGTACGTCTCAGAGAAGGGCGTTAAGCAAGAGAATAAGTTCTCCGCCGCCAAACAGATATATATTTAATAAAGATCAATCACACAGACTAAAATCCAATGTCAGACACACAGTCCATTTACAAGTCCGTTCTGGGTCTGAACGAAACCGGAGGCACCTAGTACCTCGCATATCCATCGATCTCCAAGTACGTCTGGACGATCACAAACTGTTTCCATCTTCTTGGGTGTACAGCCCAATCAAGATCATCAGTAATCACCCAAACGACGTGAAGACTTCCGGTCTTCGACCACCGTCTTCAACTTCGACACCACGTCGAATCAGTTATTCAGAATGGGATAAACCCGGTCTTTCTGAATAACTCGCGTATATATTATAAAAGTGTTACACAAACACAACATACGCCTCATTCCAGTTCAGAATATTCTTTTATTCAAATATTCCTATACTTTGGGAAAAGTTCCCATTAATTTTATCCAAGATAAATTCTTTAAATTTATTCTTTAATCTCCTTTGAATATCAATTCAAACTAGTCGGGATTAGCGAACCACACCGAAGTAATCATTTATTTTATTTCCCAATCCCAACCTATTCATCCCATGAAGTAAAACTGGTAATACTTCATATCTAACACCACAGTGTTATCGGTAAATTCAATTACCATTTCACGTTCAAATCTAATTAAAGATTTAACTATCGCCTGGAGTAAAACTGGTGATACTCCATTCTCGATCTTTTCAATCTAATTAAAGATTCATTAAAACTCCACTTAGTTTTAATCTTTGACTGGGTTAAAGAATCAGTGTCATTTAAAACACAGTTCACGATAAACCCAAAGTCACATCCCATTGATTATCGGGTTAAAGAACGAGTGTTATTTAAAACACTGTCCACGATAAACCCAAAAATCAATATCAATTCAATTCCAATTAAACATTCTTTAATTGGTACACTTCATTAAATCTAAATAAAAAGATTTAACCTTTTCTCAACTGGGTTCAAGAACAGTGTTAGTGAAGACACCACTCACGACAAACCCAAATCACATTCGATATTCAATACAAGGCTCTGAATAGAAAATATATCGACTTATATTCAATATCGAATTCTACGACTAACAAATGTCGTATTGGAAATAACGATATTAATATATATCTTTCAAATTTCCATATCAACATCCGTATAATCACGAATTCCAACATCGAAATATTCCGAAGACAATTTCGATTCAAATCCACTCCAATGCAATCATTGGAAATTTTGGTTATTTTTAAAACCCTTTTCAAATTCAATTTATTTACTTAAAAATAAATAGAATTATCATTCTAGTTCAAAACTAGCTCATTTCGATAAAAATCTATTTTTATCTTTTCAAATATGGAGTTTGTCATCCCAATTCTTCACAAATCATTTCTTATGATTTTACACAAATTATTACTATTTTTAATAATTTTATCAAGGCCCGTACAGTCGATTTCCATCAATGGCCATCGAACTGCACTTACAGCGACCTTTTTCAAATTTTATTTGGACATAATTCCAAATCCAACCGTTAGATTTCAAATTTCTAACATTCGCTAGAAAGCTCTTTTCGATACGAACCCAACGGTTCCGGTTTTAGGAGAATCCGACGGTCGGATCTCCCGTAACGTCCATTTGAAATCAATGGTCGAAATTCGCGAACTGCCGCGGCGCGGCGCGTTCTATTCAGGCCATTATATTATATATATAATATATATAATATATACTTCGTCGATTTCTATTTAAAACGAATTATATAAATAGTTTTAAAATTCGTTTCAAAATCTATTTCAACTTCCATCTCAATTCAAAGCAAAATTGAATTCTTCTCTATAAATTCGTTTTAAAGTTCATTTCTATTCAATTCAAATTTCAATTCAATTTGAATTCATTTCAATTTGCTTTCAATTCAATTTGAATTCGTTTTCAATTCAATTCACTTTGAATTCGTTTTCAATTCAATTCATTTCGAAATCACTTTCAATTCAATTCATTTCGAAATCACTTTCAATTCAATTCATTTCGAAATCACTTTCAATTCAATTCATTTCGAAATCACTTTCAATTCAATTCATTTCGAAATCACTTTCAATTCAATTCATTTCGAAATCACTTTCAATTCAATTCATTTCGAAATCACTTTCAATTCAATTCATTTCGAAATCACTTTCAATTCAATTCATTTTGAATTCGTTTTCAATTCAATTCATTTCGAAATCACTTTCAATTCAATTCATTTCGAAATCACTTTCAATTCAATTCATTTCGAAATCACTTTCAATTCAATTCACTTTGAATTCGTTTTCAATTCAATTCATTTCGAAATCACTTTCAATTCAATTCACTTTGAATTCGTTTTCAATTCAATTCATTTCGAAATCACTTTCAATTCAATTCATTTCGAAATCACTTTCAATTCAATTCACTTCGAAATCGATTAAAATTGATATAAATATCGTTCACGTCAAAATGGCGTCAATCTAATCAACACGGCTTCATAAATTTCTATTTTCAAATATTCTATTTCAAATATTTCTATTTCTAAACTGGAATGAGGCCCAATCAATTACCATATAAAATTAATTATATGGATTTTCATACAACACATGTATATAATAGCATTGAAAAATAATCAACCATCAACCAAAGTGCACTACACTATATAAGCATCCAATAAAGATATCTAACGCTTATAACAGCATGTCAATCAATCGATCGACATATTTAATCAATCAGGATGAGTGAACTTCAAATTTCATCCTAACACCCGTGTGGGGTTTCAAACAATCAAACACATATTTTATTTGTGCTGTTGGGCGATGTGTAAAATTTATCGTCCCAATCAATATCAGTCAAATCAGTGTACATAAACAAACCGTCTGGTTTGTAAATGAATATTCTATTTTATTCACATTCACGTTAAAAACTATATTTTTAACGATAAAAGATTTATTCCAACACATGAATTTTCTTTTCAGTTCATTTATTCAATAAATGACATTTTTATTTTTCTAACATATTTTAGAAAATTTCGGCGGCATAACGGCACGATACTAGAAACGGGACAAGGCCTAGCCTTATCCCCGGTCTAGTGAAGGCCCACGCCATTCACACATCAATCAAATCAATTTCATCTCACCAAACAATTCAATTCAAACAAATAATTCAACTAATCTATGCAACCAAACAAACAAGTCCATGGTCTGTGGACGATTGTGTCGGGTGCTACTAAGCACCGTCTGCATCCTAGTATATATATATATAACTAGAAAAATAAATTGAAAGGTGAGAAATTCTCACATTTAGCTATCCTAGCTCCACGGCACTTCATTGATAGAAATCTTCATCGCTATCGCATCTTCGTTGCCCGTAGCCACTACATATATAGAAATCACCCATTTTTATATTTAGATGTCTTTGAAATAAAAATCATATTTTTATTTATTTTCAATTTAAAAAATCATATTTTTACCATCGCTTCATATATTTAAAAATCGAATTTTTATTCAATTATTCAATATATAAAAATCAACTTTTTATCACTATGTTATATAGATAAAAATTATATTTTTATCACGCTATTTTCCATACAAAGATTTCGCCTTTATAAAAATAAAAAGATTTCATCTTTATAAAAATCCCATTTTTATTTTTCTACACATATAAAGATGATATTTTTAATATCCCGATCATGTAAAAATTATATTTTTAACTCTCTACATAAACAAAAATCATATTTTGACTTCATCTATATAGTAAAGACTATATTTTTAATACTTTAAAAATATAAAAATCATATTTTTACTACTTTAAAAATATAAAGATCATACCTTTAACTTCTCTATATAATAAAAATTATATTTTTAATTTTTCCTGTCGAATAAAATTCAGTTTATAGCATAAATAAAATTCAGTTTATAACATAAATAAAATTCAGTTTATAAAATAAATAAAATTCAGTTTATAGCATAAATAAAATTCAGTTTATAACATAAATAAAATTCAGTTTATAACATAAATAAAATTCAAAAAAACTTACAGGGGGGGGGGCTACGTCGGTCATCAGGGGGGGGGGGGGGTCGCGGTGGTTGTCAGGTGAAGGGGGAGGGCGCGTCGTACGGAGGAGCGGTGGTGGGTCGGTTTTCAGATGGAAAAGGGGGGGGCTAAGGCGCGAGGTGTTTGGGGATCGGGAGCTCCGCTGGTCGGAGGAGAGAGGCAAGGCGGAGGGTGGTGGGTGTCTGCGGCGGCGCGAGGTCTAGCGGTTAGGGCAGGGGGCGGGATCGACGAGGCGGGTTTCCCCTTTTTTTTTCTCTGATAAAATCGATTTGGAAATAATAAAAGGGGGGGGGGGGCAGAACGAGATAAAAGGGGGGAAAGAGTTTTATTTATTTTTTTATTATTTTTATTTAATTTAAAAAGTTGACTTTTACAAACGAACTCGAAACGAGGCCCACCGCCTGTCGCGCATAGCGTTTTACCCCCATTCCGAACACAATGGGATATGTATCGTAAGCTGATTTGATCGTTACAATCAGTTTCCGTTGAATTCTCATTTAAATCCTTATATTGAATTTTAAACGTACATTTCAAATTACCGGGGTCACATACTAACTAGAAAAATTCTAGAAAAATATTTTCTAGTTTCGTATTGACGATACGGTCCTAACAAAACTAATTTCGTCGAATTCTGAGACCGTTGGAAAAATGACCAATTTCCAGTCGATTAAAATCAACTGAAACTGGTCAAACGCGTTTTCCTTTGCCACGCTCACATATTGATTCGAAAAATTACGAAATTTGAAACCTAGCAATAACTTTACATCCCGGACCCAACAAAACTGGTTTCGTCGAAATCCGAGGTCGTTTGCAAAATGGCTATTTTTAAGGGCCTGAATTCCATAGCGACTATTCAGAATTTTCAACTGGGCATATCTTTTGATTCCCGATATGAAATCTTGATTATTCGGATTCGTTGGAAAGATATTATCAATTAGATCCCAATGTTTTTGGTTTCACTAAAATCCGGATTATTTTGCACCCGGTACATTCAATTGAAGTTTGAAATCGAATTATGGAACTACCGCGCCATTTTCAATTCTATTTATAATTATATATAATTATTTATATTCTAACGACGACGCATAAAATATATACGTTCGAATTATATTCAAAATAAATTTCTCGTCGATATTATTTAAAATAATTCATTTTAAATATTCTAAATTCGGCAAAATTGCCAAAACAAAATTTTTAAACTGGCCCAGATTTTCGGGTTGTTACAGCATGCCACACAGGCAATTCATGCCAAGCGATTGATATCTATCGATATATAACCTCTAAGCTCGTACGTCTCAGAGAAGGGCGTTAAGAAAGAAAATAAATTCTCCACCGCCAAATAGATATATATTTAATAGAAGTCAATCACACAGAATAAAATCCAATGTCAGACACACAGTCCATTTACAAGTTCGTTCTGGGTCTGAACGAAACCGGAGGAACCTTATTCCTCGCATATCCATCGAACTCCAAGTACGTCTGGACGATCACCAACTGATTCCCTCCTCTTGGGTGTACAACCCAATCAAGATCATCAATAATCACCTAAATGTCGTGAAGACCTCCGGTCTTAAACCACCGTCTTCATCTTCGACTTATCGTCGAATCAGTTATTCAGAATGGGTATAAACCCGGCCTTTCCGAATAACCCGCGTATATAATAAACAAGTGTTACACAAACACAACATACACCTCATTCCAATTCAGAATATTCTGTTATTCAAATATTCACATTCTTAGGGAAAGGTTCCCATTAATTTTATCAAAGATAAATTCTTCTAAATTTATTCTTTAATCTTCCTTTTCATATCAAATCAACCCATATTAAGGTTTTCTAAACTAGTCGGGATTAGAGAACCACAACGAAGTAATCATTTATTTTATTTCCCAATCCCAACCTATTCATCCCACGGAGCAAAACTGGTAATACTCCATATCTAACACCACGGTGTTATCGCTAAATATTAATTACCATTTCATGTTCAAATCTAATTAAAGATTTAACTATCGCTTGGAGCAAAACTGGTGATACTCCATTCTCGATCACTTTAATATAATTAAAGATTCATTAAAATTCCACTTAGTTTTAATCTTCCCAAAAATCAATATCATGTCTTTAACTGGGTTAAAGAACCAATGTTATCTAAAACACGGCTAACGATAAACCCATAAACCAATTTAAATTCAATTCCAATTAAATACTAATTAACTGGACAATTTCACTAAATCTTAATTAAAAGATTTATTCTTTTCTAAACTGGGTTCAAGAACAGTGTTATTCAAGACACCATTCACGACGAACCTAAAATTCCATTTGATATTAAATACAAGGCTCTGAATAGAAAATATATTGGCTTATATTCAATATCAAATTCTTAAACCAACAAATATCGTATTGGAAATAACGATATAAATATATCTTTCAAATTTCCACAACCTTATCTGTATAATCATGAAATCCAACATCAAAATATTCCGAAGATAATTTCGATTCAAATCCATTCCAATTCTGATTATTTTTAAAACCACTTCAAATCCAATTTATTTATTCAAAAATATTGGATTATAATTCTAGTTCAAAACTAGTTCATTTCGATAAAAATATATTTTTATCCTTACAAATGTGGAATTTTTCATCCCAGTTCTTTCCAATTCATATATTATGATTTTACACAAATTATTAATTTTTTTAATAATTTTATCAAGGCCCGTACAGTCGGTTTTCAGCAATGGCCACCGAATTGCACTTATAACGACCTTTTCCAGATTTGATTTGGACATAATTCCAAATCCAACCGTTAGATTTCAATTTTCTAATATTCATTGGAAAGCTCTTTTCGATACGAACCCAACAGTTCCGATTTCAGGAGAATCCGACGGTCGGATCTCCCGTAACATCAACTCGAAGTCAATGGTCAAAATTCGCGAACTACCGCGGTGCGGCGCGTTCTATTCAGGCCATTTAATATATATAATATATATATTATATATATTTCGTTGATTTCAATTCAAAACGTATTTTGTAAATTGTTTTAAATTCGTGTTCAAAACAAATTCAACTTCATATTCAATTTCAAATCAAAATTGAATATTTCATATCATTAATATGTAAACGATAATATTTTCAAAACGTTATATTTTGAAATTACTTCTTTTTCTATATTCATTATAAAAACGGATATAATCAATATAAACATCATTCACGTCAAAATGGCACATATCTAGTCAACACGGCTTTATATATTTCAATGACTTCGTTATTCTATTCAACAAATGAATATTTATTCTATTCAACACATGAATCTATATTTCTTTCAACACATGAATATTCTCAACACATGAGTATTCTCAACACATGAGTATCGTCAACACATGACTATTTTTGTTATTTAATATATTTTATAAAATTATGATAAAGATGTAAATTTTATTGTTTAAAATATTTTACTCAACACATGAATATTTTCAACATATGAATATTCTCAACACATGAGCATCATCAACACATGACTATTTATGTTATTTAATATATTTTATAAAATTATGATAAAGATGTAAATTTTATTATTTAAAATATTTTACTCAACACTTGAATATTTTTAACACATGAATATTCTCAACACATGAGCATCGTCAACACATGACTATTTATGTTATTTAATATATTTTATAATATTATGATAAAAATGTAAATTTTATTGTTTAAAATATTTTACTCAACACATGAATATTTTCAACACATGAATATTCTCAACACATGAGCATCGTCAACACATGACTATTTATGTTATTTAATATATTTTACAAAATTATGATAAAGACGTAAATTTTATTGTTTAAAATATTTTACTCAACACATGAATATTTTCCACACATGAGTATTCTCAACACATGAGCATCGTCAACACATGACTATTTATTCTATTCAACACATGAATCTTTATTTTATAATATTCTTTATTTTCTAAATTGGAATGAGGCCCAATCAATTACCATATAATGTTAATTACATGGATTCCATACAACACATGTATATAATAACAACGATAAATAATCAACCATCATCCAAAGTGCACCACACAACTGCATAAGCATTAAATATAAATGATTAACACTCATACAGTCTGTCAATCAAACGATCGACATACCACTAAACAATTGGGATCAAATATCACCCCGACACCCGTGTGGGGTTTCAATCCACAAACACTGAATATTATTTGTGCATTTGGGTGATGTGTAAAATTTATCGTCTCAAACAATATCCTTCAAATGGGTGTACATAAACAAATCGTCCGATTTGAAAATGAATATTTATTTATTCACATGCACGTTAAAATTTATATTTTTAACGATAATTAATTTATATCACACATGTATGTTTTATTATCCATTTCACATCAACATCACAAATAAACTTCACAACATATCAAACAAGCATACAAGTCGTCCATAGTCTATGGACGACGGGTGTCGGGTGCTGCTAAGCACCGTCTGCATCCTAGTATATATTTTAAATAGAAAACAAGATTTAAAGTGAGAAGTTCTCACCGACTAGCTAAACCAATTCACCGCGACTCTTTATATGTAGGAAACCTTCACCTTGCTTCTAACGAGATCTGTTCAACACCGTTTGTGTTAAAAAATATATTTTTAACAACGCTACTTCCTATATAAAGATTATATTTTATATCGCTCTTCTTCTAATAAAGATTATATTTTTATATCGCCACTCATAAAACAAATCACATTTTTATATTCTCTGGTATATAAAAATTCTATTCTTAATCTGCTACTCCTATAAAAATCGAATCTTTATTCTCACTACAACATATATAAAAAATCGTATTTTTATACTCTCCATCTCATAAAAATTATATCTTTATTTTTCACTACTATATAAAAATAAAGTTCATATTTTTATTTCACTTCATATACTGTAAAGATTATAATTTTGAACAAAGCAAGGTCATATTTTTAAACAAAGCAAGGTCATATTTTTAAACACCAAATTTAATATCAATGCGAATTTATTTAAAAAAAATCAAATTTTACTTATGCTAAATTTAAACAAAAGAAAACTGAAAATAAAATAAGTAAATAAAAACTTACTTTTCAAATTTCAGAGAATGGGGCGTTAGGGCTTCGAGAGGAGGAAGAGGGAGGTGCGTAGGGGGAAGAGGGGGTCGAAGTGTGGTCGCCGTCGCTGGCGATGGCTGAGGATGGGATGGCGGCGGTTTTTTGGTGGATTTGGGGGCGGTGGTTTGCATTGGGTGAGAGGAGAGAGGAAAGGGAAGGAGGGGGCACTGGATCATCGGAGCGGCGGCTGGAGGGCGCGCTCGCCGGAGGCGGGTGACGGATCGCAATGGGGATGGGCGGTCAGGGCAGAGACGGGATTTTGTTTTGTTTTTTTCTCTTATTTTAATTCATTCTGAACGAAAAGGAGGAGGGAGAGAAAGTATGGGAGAGAGTGGGTCAACGGTCTATATATATATATATATATTTAAATTCCTTTATTTTTCCATAAAGTTTGATTTTAATTCGAACTCGAAGTCAAACCCATCGACTGTCGTCCCTAGCTAATTACCCCCATTACGAACACAATGGGATATGTATCATAAGCCGATTCGATCGTTTCGATCAGTTTTTGTCAAAATCAAAATATAAATCTATATATTGAATTTGAACGCGCATTTCAATTTACTGGGGCTACATACGGACTCTAAAAATTCTTGAAAAATATTTTCTAGCTTCGTATTTACGATATGGTCCTAACAAAAGTAATTTCGTCAAATTCTGAGACCATTTAAAAAATGCCCATTTTCTAGTCGATTAAAATCAGCTAAAACTTGTCAAACACGTATTCCTTTTCCACGCTCACATATTGAATCAGAAAATTACGAATTTTGGAATGTAACCCCCCACCTCCATTAAGGTCACTCACAAAGGGAATGCCTTAACTTTGGTGGAGCATTTTAGTAAGCATAACAGAAACTTACAAGACAGATAAAATAGTACTTGAAAAATTTATAACTTTATTTCAACAGAAACCGAAATAAGCTTGGTTACATCCTTTCAAATCACAATATCAGAATTCAAGTACAAAATATCAGTCTTGTACCAAAGCCTTCAGAATGCATAGTTTAAAATCATAATCCCCACAGAAGAAGACAAGCCATACTTTAAGCACTTCAAGCGGAAGAAATCTGGATCAAGCTAGAGTACTCCCTTCTACAAAACCTGGGGGGGAACGGAAGAAAGGAGGCGAAACAACAAGGGTCAGACAAAAAGTCTGGCAAGTCCAGTGATTTTCAGTTATGAACAGATAATAATAACATGACATGAAAATAAAACTGGATGAGAGATAATAGTAACAGGTGTAGCGGATATTACAGAAGAACAGAATGACATAAGCTATTTCTTTACACTTCTCTGCACTAATACTAGTATAACAGAATTAGGTGTCACCCTAATGTCTAAACTGAAACAGAAACGGGTAGTAATGGGCCTTTACCACCCGAACAGAAACAGACAGAAGCAGAAACAGATTAATCCCTACGGAAACAGAATGTAGAATTAGGTGTACAGTAGTAATGGGCCTTTACCACCCCAACAGATGGTACCACGCAGAAACAGACAGGTGTTACCACCCAACAGAAACAGACGGTACCAACAGAAACAGACAGAACTAAGTGTACCCTAAAACCCTACCCCAAGCGATCGGCTCCCTAATACATAAATACCCTGTGTCGGCCCCACAGTGGGGTGTATCACTCCCTAAAGTGACAACCAATTGGCACAGACCTATTTACAGATGTCATGGCGTCTTACATCCTCAGAGGCAGACCGGAATCCATGCACGCACATGACCCGGTTGGAACGCACCATCAACACCCCTCGCCATTATCAGAATGAACCGCTTATAATTAGTTTAGTAAGCGTGCCCGGACCCTACCTACTGTTGGGTCAAAGTTTTGATACCAGAAAGGGTTACTGACTAATATGGGTCCCAAACAACAGATGACACAAGTAATTCCCTTCCTATCCTTGTGTCCCCAGACTAACAGATTTCAGATTAACTTGTTTACAAGTTCAGACATACAGAATTCAGATCAACTAGTCCACAGACAAGTTTTCAGACGAACGGATCAGATATACAGATTTAACAGACTTACCGATTTACCAGTTACAGATTAACAGACTTACAGATTTGTCTAACTTTGTAATTGGGCCTACAGATTCACGGAACAGATTTATTAAATTCATCAGTCTAGTGGGTTTAACCCTATCCGCCCAACACGTTTTAGACATCATATTTATCTCAGATTTTCATTAATTAAATATTAATGCCCAGACCTCTCACATTAGACTGACAGTTTGCGGCTACTGGTTAGGCCGGTTGGTTCCGGGCAGATTTCTGCCGCAAACTGAGTCTAACCTCGGGTTTCAAGCACATTATGACTAACTTCTCACATTAGAACCTATTGTTTGCGGCCACTGGATGTGTCGGGCGGTTCCGGGCAGAATTACGCCGCAAACTCATTCTAACCTCGAGTTAGCCATGTTTATCTTTGCGGCCAATTAATTAATAATTTACCATTTACGCCCACGCCTAATATACATGTCAATTATTCATAGCTAATTCAGATTATGTCAATAACAGACTGAATATATCAACTTAACAGATATAGCAGATAATAGATTTTCGCCGATTAGGCGACTTAACGGATTCAGCGGATTAAGTAATTTAGCAGATTTAGCATATAACAGATTTGGCATTTTCAGCAGACTTAGCAGATGACAGATTTGGCAGATGAATAGATCTAGCAGACTAGGCAGTAGAGCGGAACTAGCAGATTAAGCAATATAACAGAACTAGCAGATTAGGCAAATATAACAGAACTAGCAGATTAGGCAAATATAGCAGAACTAGCAAATTAGGCAAATATAACAGATTTAATCATTCCTTAAAGTTTCACAAACATATCTTGCCTAATTATAAATTTGGCCTAAGTTTGCATGCCTAAATAGTTGTCATGATTCACACTATGATCACATACCCAACGTTTGCATTGAATTTACATGTCATAGATTATGGTCATAATTTACATGTCCCAATTTAGTTCAACTTGCCTAGTACAAAAGATTCACATATAAATTATACCAAATATAGCCATCGATTTCAATGCATGTCATATATTCAAAAATCTCCTACTTAGGTGTTATTCACATTTGATAGTTATCAAATCTTAATATAGATCTTCACACCTAAGTCATATTCTCTTTCAAATCATAAATTGTTATATAAACAATATGCCCAACGATCTAGTTATAACAGATCTTAATTCAAAATATGCGTTATGTCCAATGTAAATTTTATGCCTCAACTTCTCAAGTCGTATGTTCAATATTCTTTATGCCACAAAACTCAAGTCATAGGTTCAATTATATGCCTTAGATTTATGTCCTAAGTTCCAAGTTCAACCTATGTTCTTTTCTCAAATCAGTCACATATCGGTCATGCCCATTTCATGCATTATTCATTTTTATTGTCCCTAATATTTTAGCGTATGTTAATCTCTTATGAGATTGGCTCAGGCTCGTGGTATCCTGGCTATAGAACAGAAAGCAGAGAGAAATACAGAATAAGGTAGATCTAAACAGAACAGAACATACATAATCTCAGATTCAGATTTAAAATTCATGTCACAATCAGAATTAACGTTTATATCGGAAAATAACTGTATTTGCCTTGATTGGATTCTAAAAGAAAGATAGTTGTAGCGACGTTAGTTAATCTTCTTTAACCGTTGTTGAAGTTTCAAGCTTGAATTGAGTTGCTTAGGTTGATGTTGATTAGCTTCTAGTTTTGATTCCAGTAGAGTAGCGACGCCATTTTTATTTTTATTTAGAACAGAGGCAGAGTAGAAGCAGAATAGAATTGTGTGTAGAGAAGGCTAGGTTTGGGGCTGTCTAAATAGGTTTAGACAGACGAATCTAGGCAGAAAACGAGACCAGATACATAAGAATGCACCCAGGCCCAAAACCAGGTTCGGGGACCAGGTCGACCCCCAGGTCGACTGCCCAGTCGACCTGGTCGGGGGGGGGGGGGTCGACTGCCCAGTCGACTCCCCAGTCGACCTGGGTCTGGGCGGGAAATTTCCCGCACAGTCTGTTCTAGGTTTGAAATTCGAATTTTTAATTCGAATTCGTGCTGTTTTTAATTCTGAAAATTTCTGAAACTTTGGAAGGCCATAACTTCTTCATATGGACTCCGATTTATGCAAACTCGGACTCGTTTTCAAGCAGAATTCCGAGACGAACTCAATGGCGCAACCCGTTTCCCTTGATTCTTATTTTAAAAATTAATTATCCTTTGATTTGTTACTTATACATTCACAGAAAATACGAGGTGTTACATTCTCCCCTCCTTAAAGGATTTCGTCCCCGAAATCTTCAAGTTAAGAAGAATGTGTCCTACCATCCAACATCCATCTACTCAATCATCAATCACTGGCGCCCATTGTCCTTAGAAACTTCTAATATTGTATGAACATATGCAAAAGTGTGTGTATATGTTCCTTATCTAATGCAAAGATCAGGCGGTCCACTGATTCAGTTGACCTCCTTAATGCGAATTATGCCAGTGCCATGAGTCCAACATGTATGCAATTTTCCTACTCGATACATATCATTTCTATAAGAGTGCACAACCATTCAGTCATATGCAACATCCATGTGCTGAGTCAATCATTTTGCATCCACAAAAATTGAAAATGCTCACACATCCATATGCAGTATGAGATTGTTTTCGAGCCGATCTCGTGCCTAGTATGTGTATATGCATCCACGAGCAACCACAAGCAACCACTTGCATCCACTTGCAACCATCGTAACATGTCTCAAACACATGTTTACACCCATTAGTTTCTACCTAAAGTTCGAAGATTCGATCGATAAGATATAGTCGAATGATGGAAGCGAGTACAGATAAAACAAAAACTTGGTTCCCATTAGACATGGGTCCTAAGTATCGGCCCCGAAGACCGAAACCAACATCAGATTGACACCCAGAGGATTACCCTCTTTAGATAATGTCAAAACTGGAAATCTTAACCTTATCAGAAATATTCAGATATTTACAGATTACTGGTATAGATCAGATTACCGAATGATTCTTAGGAAACTAAGCATGATAAATCCCAGAATGTATGCGTCCTACTTGACGCCTAACATGAATATCTCTCAAACCCCAATCACAAATAGATGAGTCATAACCATTATGGATTTGGGTCTACAGTGGAATCAGAAACAATACTAGTATTAAAGTGCAGAGTATCGATTACAGAATAAAAATGCCAGAATCAGAAAAAGTTTTAACTCAACAATCAGATAAGAAAATTAAACCTTCTACTCAAATTTTCTTATTTCTACCCTATCTACCAGTCCCTTGAGCATTCGCCTGTCCTCCAGAAGTGGGTTCTGCCCTCTGCCCTTGCCCACGTTTCTTCGGGCAGTCCCTAGTGAAGTGTCCCATCTCACCACAGTTGAAGCAAGTGCCCTTCCTTTTTCTGCAATCCTTGTTCAGATGGGTCGAACTTCCACAAGTAAAGCACTTTTCCCCTTCTTATCTTCAGACTTCTCATCCTTCTTTTGTGTTTCGTTTTTGGGCCATGCTTTCTTAATTTGTGGTTCTTCCTTCTTTGTCTCTTTCGGGCCCTTGTCTTCCTCGTGCAGTAGTGCCATGTCCACCAATTTCTCGTAAGTCGCTCCCATGGGTACATGAGTCATGGCTAGGCTGTGTAGTAGCTCGTTCAATCCTTTAACAAAGCGGAGAGCCTTTTTATCCTGAGTGTTGACTAAATCCAATCCGAATCTAGCCAGTTGGTTGAACTGGTTGACGTATTCCTTGACCATCATACTTCCTTGCTTAAGAGATAAGAACTTTTCCAGTTGTAGACTTCGTTCAGCTTGCGAGAGGAATTTTGTCTCAAACCTTGTTCTGAAATCCATCCATGTCTCAACCGGCCTCTCGGCGTTAGTGACTTCCCACCAATAGGAAGCTTTGTCTTTGAGCAGCCATACCGCCAACTGTACCTTCTGCCTATCGTCCACCTCGAAGATAACGAATAGATCCTCAGTTTCTTGAGCCAGTTCCTCGTTTCTACGAATGATTCAGTTCCCTTGAAATCCTTTCCACCCATGGCCCTAAAATATCTACAGATCTTTGAGAAAGAAATTGCACGAGGGGGGGTGGAGGAGGGGGATCATTTGCTGGAACTGCGGTGGCGGTCCTAGCCTCAAGATTTTGACGAAACCAACCGAGTACATGAACACCCTCTGGTATCTCAAATGCTTCAGACATGCTGAAACGAAAAAGGAAAGATTCAATTACAAAAAGGACTGAAGGAAGGGTATATGGCTCTTGGGGATTATGTTTATCAAAATAAGCTTTATTTTTTTTGAAAATATTTCCTTTCAAAACCTTTTTTTTTGAAAATAGTTTTCAAAAACTTTACACAATCTGGTAACCTTCAGCTCTGATATCAAGTGTAACACCCCACCTCCGTTAAGGTCACTCACAAAGGGAATGCCTTAACTTTGGTAGAGCATTTTAGTAAATAGAACAGAAACTTACAAGACAAATAAAACAGTACTTGAAAAATTTATAACTTTATTTCAAGAGAAACCGAAATAAGCTTGGGTACATCCTTTCAAATCACAATATCAGAATTCAAGTACAAAATATCAGTCTTGTACAAAAGCCTTCAGAATGCATAGTTTAAAATCATAATCCCCACAGAAGAAGACAAGCCATACTTTAAGCACTTCAAGCGGAAGAAATCTGGATCAAGCTAGAGTACTCCCTTCTACAAAATCTAGGGGGGAACGGAAGAAAGGAGGAGAAACAACAAGGGTCAGACAAAAAGTCTGGCAAGTCCAGTGATTTTCAGTTATGAACAGATAATAATAACATGACATGAAAATAAATCTGGATGAGAGATAACAGTAACAGGTGTAGCGGATATTATAGAAGAACAGAGTGACATAAGCTATTTCTTTACACTTCTCTGCACTAATACTAGTATAACAGAATTAGGTGTCACCCTAATGTCTAAACTGAAACAGAAATGGGTACAGAATAATTTCCACAGAAGAGAGTGCTAGTAATGGGCCTTTACCACCCGAACAGAAACAGACAGAAGCAGAAATAGATTAATCCCTACGGAAACAGAATGTAGAATTAGGTGTACACTAGTAATGGGCCTTTACCACCCCAACAGATGGTACCACGCAGAAACAGACAGGTGTTACCACCCAACAGAAACAGACGGTACCAACAGAAACAGACAGAACTAAGTGTACCCTAAAACCCTACCCCAAGCGATCGGCTCCCTAATACATAAATACCCTGTGTCGGCCCCACAGTAGGGTGTATCACTCCCTAAAGTGACAACCAATTGGCATAGACCTATTTACATATGTCACATTGTCTTACATCCTCAGAGGCAGACTGGAATCCATGCACGCACATGACCCGGTTGGAACGCACCATCAACACCCCTCGCCATTATCAGAATGAACCGCTTATAATTAGTTCAGTAAGCATGCCCGGACCCTACCTACCGTTGTGTCAAAGTTTTGATACCAGAAAGGGTTACTGACTAATATGGATCCCAAACAACAGATGACACAAGTAATTCCCTTCCTATCCTTGTGTTCCCAGACTAATAGATTTCAGATTAACTTGTTTACAAGTTCAGACATACAGAATTCAGATCAACTAGTTCACCGACAAGTTTTCAGACTAACGGATCAGATATACAGATTTAACAAACTTACCGATTAACCAGTTACAGATTAACAGACTTATAGATTTGTCTAACTTTGTAATTGGGCCTACAGATTCACGGAACAGATTTATTAAATTCATCAGTCTAGTGGGTTTAACCCTATCTGCCCAACACGTTTTAGACATCATATTTATCTCAGATTTTCATTAATTAAATATTAATGCCCAGACCTCTCACATTAGACTGACAGTTTGCGGCTACTTGTTAGGCCGGTTGGTTCCGGGCAGATTTCTGCCGCAAACTGAGTCTAACCTCGGGTTTCAAGCACGTTATGACTAACTTCTCACATTAGAACCTATTGTTTGCGGCCATTGGATGTGCCGGGCGGTTCCGGGCAGAATTACGCTGCAAACTCATTCTAACCTCGAGTTAGCCATGTTTATCTTTGCGGCCAATTAATTAATAATTTACCATTTACGCCCACGCCTAATATACATGTCAATTATTCATAGCTAATTCATATTATGTCAATAACAGACTGAATATATCAACTTAACAGATATAGCAGATAATAGATTTTCGTAGATTAGGCGACTTAACGGATTCAGCGGATTAAGTAATTTAGCAGATTTAGCATATAACAGATTTGGCATTTTCAGCAGACTTAGCAGATGACAGATTTGGCAGATGAACAGATCTAGCAGACTAGGCAGTAGAGCGGAACTAGCAGATTAAGCAATATAACAGAACTAGCAGATTAGCCAAATATAACAGAACTAGCAGATTTGGCAAATATAGCAGAACTAGCAAATTAGGCAAATATAACAGATTTAATCATTCCATAAAGTTTCACAAACATATCTTGCCTAATTATAAATTTGGCCTAAGTTTGCATGCCTAAATAGTTTTCATGATTCACACTATGATCATATACCCCACGTTTGCATTGAATCTACATGTCACCGATTATGGTCATAATTTACATGTCCCAATTTAGTTCAACTTGCCTAGTACAAAAGATTCACATATAAATTATACCAATTATAGCCATCAATTTCAATGCATGTTATATATTCAAAAATCTCCTACTTAGGTGTTATTCACATTTGATAGTTATCAAATCTTAATATAGATCTTCACACCTAAGTCATATTCTCTTTCAAATCATGAATTGTTATATAAACAATATGCCCAACGATCTAGTTATAACAGATCTTAATTCAAAATATGCGTTACGTCCATTGAAATTTTATGCCTCAACTTCTCAAGTCGTATGTTCAATATTCTTTATACCACAAAACTCAAGTCATAGGTTCAATTATATGCCTTAGATTTATGTCCTAAGTTCCAAGTTCAACCTATGTTCTTTCCTCAAATCAGTCACATATCGGTCATGCCCATTTCATGCATTATTCATTTTATTGTCCCAAATATTTTAGCGTATGTTAATCTCTTATGAGATTGGCTCAGGCTCGTGGTAGCCTGGCTATAGAACAGAAAGCAGAAAGAAATACAGAATAAGGTAGATCTAAATAGAACAGAACAGACATAATCTCAGATTCAGATTTACAATTCATGTCACAATCAGAATTAACGTTTATATCGGAAAATAACTGTACTTGCCTTGATTGGATTTTAAAAGAAAGATAGTTGTAGCGACGTTAGTTAATCTTCTTTAACCGTTGTTGAAGTTTCAAGCTTGAATTGAGTTGCTTAGGCTGATGTTGATTAGCTTCTAGTTTTAATTCCAGCAGAGTAGCAACGCCATTTTTATTTTTATTTAGAACAGAGGCAGAGTAGAAGCAGAATAGAATTGTGTGTAGAGAAGGCTAGGTTTGGGGCTGTTTAAATAGGTTTAGGCAGACGAATCTAGGCAGAAAACGAGACCAGATACATAAGAATGCACCCAGGCCCAAAACCAGGTTCGGGGACCAGGTCGACCCCCAGGTCGACTGCCCAGTCGACTCCCTAGTCGACCTGGGCCTGGGCGGGAAATTTCCCGCCCAGTCTGTTCTAGGTTTGAAATTCGGATTTTTAATTCGAATTCGTGCTGTTTTTAATTCTGAAAATTTCTGAAACTTTGGATGGCCATAACTTCTTCATATGGACTCCGATTTACGCAAACTCGGACACGTTTTCAAGAAGAATTCCGAGATGAACGCAATGGCGCAACCCGTTTCCCTTGATTCTTATTATAAAAATTAATTTTCCTTTGATTTGTTACTTATACGTTCACAGAAAATACGAGGTGTTACATTCTCCCCTCCTTAAAGGATTTCGTCCCCGAAATCTTCAAGTTAAGAAGAATGTGTTCTACCATCCAACATCCATCTACTCAATCATCAATCACTAGCGTCCATTGTCCTTAGAAAATTCTAATGTTGTATGAACATATGCAAAAGTGTGTGTATATGTTCCTTATCTAATGCAAAGATCAGGCGGTCCACTGATTCAGTTGACCTCCTTAATGCGAATTATGCCAGTGCCATGAGTCCAACATGTATGCAATTTTCCTACTCGATACATATCATTTCTATATGAGTGCACAACCATTCAGTCATATGCAACATCCATGTGCTGAGTCAATCATTTTGCATCCACAAAAATTGAAAATGCTCACACATCCATATGTAGTATGAGAGTGTTTTCGAGCCGATCTAGTGCCTAGTGTGTGTATATGCATCCACGAGCAACCACTAGCGTCCACTTACAACCATCATAACATGTCTCAAACACATGTTTACACCCATTAGTTTCTACCTAAAGTTCGAAGATTCGATCGATAGGATATAGTCGAATGATGGAAGCGAGTACAGATAAAACAAAAACTTGGTTCCCATTAGACATGGGTCCTAAGTATCGGCCCCGAAGACCGAAACCAACATCAGATTGACACCCAGAGGATTACCCTCTTTAGATAATGTCAAAACTGGAAATCTTAACCTTATCAGAAATATTCAGATATTTACAGATTACTGGTATAGATCAGATTACCGAATGATTCTTAGGAAACTAAGCATGATAAATCCCAGAATGTATGTGTCCTACTTGACGCCTAACACGAACATCTCTCAAACCCCAATCACAAACAGATGAGTCATAACCCTTATGGATTTGGGTCTACAGCGGAATCAGAAACAATACTAGTATTAAAGTGTAGAGTATCGATTACATAATAAAAATGCCAGAATCAGAAAGAGTTTTAACTCAACAATCAGATAAGAAAATTAAACCTTCTACTCAAATTTTCTTATTTCTACCCTATCTACCAGTCCCTTGAGCATTCGCCTGTCCTCCAGAAGTGGGTTCTGCCCTCTGCCCTTGCCCTCGTTTCTTCGGGCAGTCCTTAGTGAAGTGTCCCATCTCACCACAGTTGAAGCAAGTGCCCTTCCTTTTTCTGCAATCCTTGTTCAGATGAGTCGAGCTTCCACAAGTAAAGCACTTTTTCCCCTTCTTATCTTCAGACTTCTCATCCTTCTTTTGTGTTTCCTTTTTGGGCCATGCTTTCTTATTCTATGGTTCTTCCTTCTTTGTCTCTTTCGGGCCCTTGTCTTCCTCGTGCAGTAGTGCCATGTCCACCAATTTCTCGTAAATCGCTCCCATGGGTACATGAGTCATGGCTAGGCTATGCAGTGGCTCGTTCAATCCTTTAACAAAGCGGAGAGCCTTTTTATCCTGAGTGTTGACTAAATCCAATCCGAATCTAGCCAGTTGGTTGAACTGGTTGACGTATTCCTTGACCGTCATACTTCCTTGCTTAAGAGATAAGAACTTTTCCAGTTGTAGACTTCGTTCAGCTTGCGAGAGGAATTTTGTCTCAAACCTTGTTCCGAAATCCATCCATGTCTCAACCGGCCTCTCGGCGTTAGTGACTTCCCACCAATAGGAAGCTTCGTCTTTGAGCAGCCATATCGCCAACTGTACCTTCTGCCTATCGTACACCTCGAAGATAACGAATAGATCCTCAGTTTGTTTGAGCCAGTTCCTCGTTTCTACGAATGATTCAGTTCCCTTGAAATCCTTTCCACCCATGGCCCTAAAATCTCTATAGATCTTTGAGAAAGAAATTGCACGAGGAGGGGGGTGGAGGAGGGGGATCATTTGCTGGACCTGCGGCGGCGGTCCTAGCCTCAAGATATTGACGAAACCAACCGGGTACATGAACACCCTCTGGTATCTCAGATGCTTCAGACATGCTGAAACAAAAAAGGAAAGATTCAATTACAAAAAGGACTGAAGGAAGGGTATATGGCTCTTGGGGATTATGTTTATCAAAATAAGCTTTATTTTTTTTTAAATATTTCCTTTCAAAACCCTTTTTTTTTAAATAGTTTTCAAAAACTTTACCCAATCTGGTAACCTTCAGCTCTGATACCAAGTGTAACACCCCACCTCCGTTAAGGTCACTCACAAAGGGAATGCCTTAACTTTGGTGGAGCATTTTAGTAAACAGAACAGAAACTTACAAGACAGATAAAACAATACTTGAAAATTTTATAACTGTATTTCAACAGAAACCGAAATAAGCTTGGTTACATCCTTTCAAATCACAATATCAAAATTCAAGTACAAAATATCAGTCTTGTACAAAAGCCTTCAGAATGCATAGTTTAACATCATAATCCCCACAGAAGAAGACAAGCCATACTTTAAGCACTTCAGGCGGAAGAAATCTGGATTAAGCTAGAGTACTCCCTTCTACAAAACCTGGGGGGAAACGGAAGAAAGGAGGCGAAACAACAAGGGTCAGAAAAAAAGTCTGGCAAGTCCAGTGATTTTCAGTTATGAACAGATAATAATAACATGACATGAAAATAAATCTGGATGAGAGATAACAGTAACAGGTGTAGCGGATATTACAGAAGAACAGAATGACATAAGCTATTTCTTTACACTTCTCTGCATTAATACTAGTATAACAGAATTAGGTGTCACCCTAATGTCTAAACAGAAACAGAAACGGGTACAGAATAATTTCTACAGAAGAGAGTGCTAGTAATGGGCCTTTACCACCCGAACAGAAACAGACAGAAGCAGAAACAGATTAATCCCTACGGAAACAGAATGTAGAATTAGGTGCACACTAGTAATGGGCCTTTACCACCCCAACAGATGGTACCACGCAGAAACAGACAAGTGTTACCACCCAACAGAAACAGACGGTACCAACAGAAACAGACAGAACTAAGTGTACCCTAAAACCCTACTCCAAGCGATCGGCTCCCTAATACATAAATACCCTGTGTCGGCCCCACAGTAGGGTGTATCACTCCCTAAAGTGACAACCAATTGGCACAGACCTATTTACAGATGTCACGGCGTCTTACATCCTCAGAGGCAGACCAGAATCCATGCACGCACATGACCCGGTTGGAACGCACCATTAACACCCCTCGCCATTATCAGAATGAACCGCTTATAATTAGTTCAGTAAGCATGCCCGGACCCTACCTACCGTTGTGTCAAAGTTTTGATACCAGAAAGGGTTACTGACTAATATGGGTCCCTAACAACAGATGACACAAGTAATTCCCTTCCTATCCTTGTGTCCCCAGACTAACAGATTTCAGATTAACTTGTTTACAATTTCAGACATACAGAATTCAGATCAACTAGTTCACAGACAAGTTTTCAGACTAACGGATCAGATATACAGATTTAACAGACTTACCAATTAACCAGTTACAGATTAACAGACTTACAGGTTTGTCTAACTTTGTAATTGGGCCTACAGATTCACGGAACAGATTTATTAAATTCATCAGTCTAGTGGGTTTAACCCTATCCGCCCAACACGTTTCAGACATCATATTTATCTCAGATTTTCATTAATTAAATATTAATGCCCAGACCTCTCACATTAGACTGACAGTTTGCGGCTACTGGTTAGGCCTGTTGGTTCCGGGCAGATTTCTGCCGCAAACTGAGTCTAACCTCGGGTTTCAAGCACGTTATGACTAACTTCTAACGTTAGAACCTATTGTTTGCGGCCACTAGATGTGCCGGGTGGTTCCGGGCAGAATTACGCCGCAAACTCATTCTAACCTCGAGTTAGCCATGTTTATCTTTGCGGCCAATTAATTAATAATTTACCATTTACGCCCACGCCTAATATACATGTCAATTATTCATAGCTAATTCAGATTATGTCAATAACAGACTGAATATATCAACTTAACAGATATAGCAGATAACAGATTTTCGCAGATTAGGCGACTTAACGGATTCAGCGGATTAAGTAATTTAGCAGATTTAGCATATAACAGATTTGGCATTTTCAGCAGACTTAGCAAATGACAGATTTGGCAGATGAACAGATCTAGCAGACTAGGCAGTAGAGCGGAACTAGCAGATTAAGCAATATAACAGAACTAGCAGATTAGGCAAATATAACAGAACTAGCAGATTAGGCAAATATAGCAGAACTAGCAAATTAGGCAAATATAACAGATTTAATCATTCCTTAAAGTTTCACAAACATATCTTTCCTAATTATAAATTTGGCCTAAGTTTGCATGCCTAAATAGTTGTCATGATTCACACTATGATCATATACCCCACGTTTGCATTGAATTTACATGTCACATATTATGGACATAATTTACATGTCCCAATTTAGTTCAACTTGCCTAGTACAAAAGATTCACATATAAATTATACAAAATATAGCCATCGATTTCAATGCATGTCATATATTCAAAAATCTCCTACTTAGGTGTTATTCACATTTGATAGTTATCAAATCTTAATATAGATCTTCACACCTAAGTCATATTCTCTTTCAAATCATGAATTGTTATATAAACAATATGCCCAACGATCTAGTTATAACAGATCTTAATTCAAAATATGCGTTATGTCCAATGTAAATTTTATGCCTCAACTTCTCAAGTCGTATGTTCAATATTCTTTATGCCACAAAACTCAAGTCATAGGTTCGGTTATATGCCTTAGATTTATGTCCTAAGTTCCCAGTTCAACCTATGTTCTTTCCTCAAATCAGTCACATATCGGTCATGCCCATTTCATGCATTATTCATTTTATGGTCCCAAATATTTTAGCGTATGTTAATCTCTTATGAGATTAGCTCAGGCTCGTGGTAGCCTGGCTATAGAACAAAAAGCAGAAAGAAATACAGAATAAGGTAGATCTAAACAGAACAGAACAGACATAATCTCAGATTCAGATTTACAATTCATGTCACAATCAGAATTAACGTTTATATCGGAAAATAACTGTACTTGCCTTGATTGGATTCTAAAAGAAAGATAGTTGTAGTGACGTTAGTTGATCTTCTTTAACCATTGTTGAAGTTTCAAGCTTGAATTGAGTTACTTAGGTTGATGTTGATTAGCTTCTAGTTTTGATTCCAGCAGAGTAGCGACGCCATTTTTATTTTTATTTAGAACAGAGGCAGAGTAGAAGCAGAATAGAATTGTGTGTAGAGAAGGCTAGGTTTGGGGCTGTTTAAATAGGTTTAGGCAGACGAATCTAGGCAGAAAACGAGACCAGATACATAAGAATGCACCCAGGCCCAAAACCAGGTTCGGGGACCAGGTCGATTGCCCAGTCGACCTGGTCGGGGGGGGGGGGGGGGTCGACTCCCCAGTCGACCTGGGTCTGGGCGGGAAATTTCCCGCCCAATCTATTCTGGGTTTGAAATTCGAATTTTGAATTCGAATTCGTGTTTTTTAATTCTGAAAATTTTTGAAACTTTGGAAGGCCATAACTTCTTCATATGGACTCCGATTTACGCAAACTCGGACTCGTTTTCAAGCAGAATTCCGAGATGAACGCAATGGCGCAACTCGTTTCCCTTGATTCTTATTTTAAAAATAAATTATCCTTTGATTTGTTACTTATACGTTCATAGAAAATACGAGGTGTTACATGGAATCTAGCAATAACTTGACATCCCGGATCCAACAAAAGTGGTTTTGTCAAAAACGGAGGTCGTTTGCAAAATTTCCATTTTTAAGGGCCAGAATTCCATAGCGACTATTCTGAATTTTCAGCTGGGCGTAACTTTTGATTCACGCTATGAAATTTCAATTTTTCGGATTCTTGGATAGATATTCTCAAATAGATTCTAATATTTTTGGTTTCGCTAAAATCCGGTTTATTTTGAATCCTGCACATTCATTTGTAATTTGAAACCAAATTTTCAAACTACCCCGCCATTTTCAATCCCTTTTATAATTAAAATAAAATATTTATATTCTAACGACGATCTATATAAATATATACATTCTATTTCTATTCAAAATAAATTTCTCGTCATTATTATTTTAAATAATTCATTTTAAATATTTAAAAATTCATCAAATTTCCAAAATAAAAATTTTAAATTGGCTCAGAATTTCCGGGTTGTTACATTTGTCATGTTCAAAACTTAAATCTTACCCAGTCTTTGTCTGCTTGGAATCATTTTGGACTGAGATTTTATTGTTATTCGACCTATATAAACCCCAGTGTTGTATGCATGCAACATATAGTATCATGCATAGCAGGTTATAGAAATATTAAATAAGGAGTGTATATGTAATAACCCGGAAATTCTGAACCAGTTTAAAATTTTTATTTTGGCAAATTTAGCGAATTTTGAATATTTAAAATAGATAATTTTAAATAACATCGACGAAAATTTATTTTAAATAGAATCCGAACGTATATATTATATACGACGTTGTTAGAATATATAATAATTATATATAATTATAAAGGAATTGAAAATGGCGCGATAGTTCGATAATTCGATTTCAAACTTCAATTGAATGTACCGGGTGCAAAACAATCCGGATTTTAGTGAAACCAAAAACATTAGGATCTATTTGATGATATCTTTCCAACGAATCCAAAAAATCAAGATTTCATAGCGGGAATCAAAAGATATGTCCAGTTGAAAATTCTGAATAGTCGCTATGGAATTCAGGCCCTTAAAAATAGAAATTTTGCAAACGACCTCGGATTTCGACGAAACCACTTTTGTTGGATCTGCAGTGTCAAATTATTGCTAGGTTTCAAATTTCATAATTTTTCGAATCAATATGTGAGCGTGGCAAAGGAAACCGCGTTTGACCCATTTTAGTTGATTTTAATCGACTGGAAATTGGCCATTTTTCCAACGGTCTCAGAATTCGACGAAACTAGTTTTGTTAGGACCGTATCGTCAATACGAAGCTAGAAAATATTTTTCTGGAATTTTTCTAGTTAGTATGTGACCCCGGTAAATTGAAAGGTACGTTTAAAATTCAATATAGTGATTTAAATGTAAATTTAACGGAAACTGATTGTAACTATCAAATCAGCTTGCGATACATATCCCATTGTGTTCGGAATGGGGGTAATTAGCTATGGACGACAGGCGGTGGGCTTCGTTTCGAGGTCGATAGAAAAAGTTACTTTATGTGAATAAAATATTGAAATTAAATAAAAAAAGAAAAGGTCAACCCTTCTCCCCCTTAAATCACTCTGCCCCCCCCCCCCCCCCCGATTAAATTCATTCGAACAGAAAAAGAAAAAAAAATCAAATCGGAGAGGGGCGACGCGGAGGGGGGAACCCACCGCCGACGCCATCGCGCCCCCCCTCAGGAGGTGCGCCGCCTTCTCCCCCCTTCTTCCTCTTTCCCTTCTCCCCTATCGATTCCCATCTCCACTCCTCCGCCGCCGTGAAGGCCTTGTCACCACCGCCGAACGCCTGCTGCGAGCCTCCTCCACCCCCTGCTGATCCCGTCACCGCCCTGAAACCGCACCTCCGACGAACCGAACAGCCCCCTTCTGGAAAGCAACAGTGAGTTTTAACGATGTTATTTTCTTTTGTGTAATTTTTTTAATTAATACGGTGTTAAAACTGAAATTTTTATTATGGTAAAACTGAAATTTTTATTGTGTTGAAACTGAAATGTTTATTGAGTTAAAGCTAAGATTTTTATATATGTAAAAAAAACAAGATTTTCTTTACATGTAAAAACACGATTTTTAGTTAAGTATATACACGCTTTTTATTCATATAGAAATATGATTTTCATTCATGGAAAAAAATTAGATCTTTCCATACGGGAATGGAGTATGAAAACTCGCTTTTTCTTTATATATGAATTTGGAATGAAAACTCGATTTTTCTCTATATGAATTTGAAATTAAAATTCGATTTTTATATATTGAATAACAAAGTAAAAATTCGATTTTTATATATTGAATAACAAAGTAAAAATTCGATTTTTATATATAGAATAACAAGGTAAAAATTCGATTTTTAAATGTATGAAGCGATTATAAAAATATGATTTTTAAATTGAAAGTGAACAAATAAAAATGTGATTTTTATTTTAATGACATCAAAATATAAAAATGTGTGATTTTTATATATGTAGTGACTACGGGCAACGAAGATGATAAAAAGGCGAGAATGAAGAAGATTTCTATAAATGAAGAGTCGTGATATTGGAATAGCTATCGGTGAGAATTTCTCACCTTTCAATTTCATTTCTATTTATATATATATATATTAGGATGCAGACGGTGCTTAGTAGCACCCGACACAATCGTCCACAGACCATGGACTTGTTTGTTTGGTTGCATAGATTAGTTAGATTATTTGATTTGAAATTGAATTGTTTGGTGAAATAAATTGATTTGATTGATGTGTGAATGGCGTGGGCCTTCACTAGACCGGGGATAAGGCTAGGCCTCGTCCCGTTTCTAGTATCGTGCCGTTATGCTGCCGAAATTTTCTAAAATATGTTAGAAAAATAAAAATATCATTTTCATTGTGTAAATGAACTGAATAGAAATTCATGTGTTGAAATAAAATATTTTATCGTTAAAAATATAATTTTTAACGTGGAAGTGAATAAAATAAAATATTCATTTACAAACCGGACAGTTTGTTTATGTACACCTATTTGAAGGACATTGATTGGGATGATAAATTTTACACATCGCCCAACTGCACAAATAAAATCTGTGTTTGATTGGTTGAAACCCCACACGGGTGTTGGGATGAAATTTGAAGTTCACTCATCCTGATTGATTAAATATGTCGATCGATTGATTGACAGGCTGTTATAAGCGTTAGATATCTATATTTGATGCTTATACAGTGTAGTGCACTTTGGTTGATGGTTGATTATTTTTCAATGCTATTATATACGTGTGATGTATGAAAATCCATATAATTAATATTATATGGTGATTGATTGGGCCTCATTCCAATTTAGAAGATAAAGAATAATATAAAATAAAGGTTCATGTGTTGACTGTACTCATCCGTTGAGATTAGTCATGTGTTGAACGAAATATTTTAATAATAAAATTTGTATCTTTATCACTATAAAATAAAGGTTCATGTGTTGACTGTACTCATCCGTTGAGATTAGTCATGTGTTGAACGAAATATTTTAATAATAAAATTTATATCTTTATCACTATAAAATAAAGGTTCATGTGTTGACTGTACTCATTCGTTGAGATTAGTCATGTGTTGAACGAAATATTTTAATAATTAAATTTATATCTTTATCACTATAAAATAAAGGTTCATGTGTTGACTGTACTCATCCGTTGAGATTAGTCATGTGTTGAACGAAATATTTTAATAATAGAAGTATTTGAAAAAGAAATATTTGAAAAAGAAATATTTGAAAACGGAATATTTGAAATAGAATATATGAAGCCGTGTTGATTAGATTGACGGCATTTTGCCGTGAACGATATTTACATCAATTTCATTCATTTTGAAATGAATATTGAAAAGTGATTTCGAAATTGAATATTTTGAAATGGAATTTGTTTTGATTTGAATTAAAAACTATTTCGAAATGAAATGAATTGAAAATGATTTGCCGTGTTGATTAGATTGACGCCATTTTGCCGTGAACGATATTTACATCAATTTCATTCATTTTGAAATGAATATTGAAAAGTGATTTCGAAATTGAATATTTTGAAATGGAATTTGTTTTGATTTGAATTAAAAACTATTTCGAAATGAAATGAATTGAAAACGATTTGCCGTGTTGATTAGGTTGACGCCATTTTGCCGTGAACGATATTTACATCAATTTCATTCAATTTGAAATGAATATTGAAAAGTGATTTCGAAATTGAATATTTTGAAATGGAATTTGTTTTGATTTGAATTAAAAACTATTTCGAAATGAAATGAATTGAAAACGATTTTGAAATGAATTGAATATAAAACGATTTCGAAATGAATTGAATATATAACGAATTTGATTCCAATTGAATATGTAACGAATTTGATTTGAATAGAAAACGAATTTGATTTCAATTGAATATATAACGAATTTGAATCAAATAGAAAACCAATTTGAATTGAATCGAATAGAAAACCACTTTGAATTGAATCGAATTGAAAATGAATTCGAATGGAATTTAAAACGAAGTGAAATGAATTCAAATTGAATTGAAACTTGAATTGAATAGAAATGAATTTAAAACGAATTTATAAGGAAAAATTCAATTTTGATTTGAATTGAAATGGAAGTTGAGATTGTTTTTGAAATGAGTTTAAAACTATTTATATAATTCGTTTTAAATAGAAATCGACGAAATATATATTATATATATTATATATATAATATAATGGCCTGAATAGAACGCGCCGCGCCGCGGCAGTTCGTGAATTTCGACCATTTATTTCAAACGGACATTACGGGAGATCCGACCGTCGGATTCTCCTAAAACCGGAACCGTTGGGTTCGTATCGAAAAGGGCTTTCTAACGAATATTTGAAATTCAAAATCTAACGGTTGGATTTGGAGATACGTCCAAATCAAATTTGAAAAAGGTCGTTGTAAGTGCAGTTCGATGGCCGTTGATGGAAATCGACTGTACGGGCCTTGATAAAATTATTAAAAATATCAATAATTTGTGTAAAATCATAAGAAATGATTTGAGAAAAATTGGGGTGAAAAACTCCATATTTGAAAAGATAAAAATGGATATTTATCGAAATGAACTAGTTTTGAACTATATTTAAAACCCAATTATTTTTAAATAAATAAATTAGATTTAAAAAGGGGTTTTAAATAATCAGAATTTCTAATATATTTGATTGGATTTGAAATGGGTTTATCGTGAACTGTGTTTTAAATAACACTAGTTCTTTAACCCGATAATAAATAGAATGTGATTTGGGTTTGTCGTGAACTGTGTTTTAAATAGCACTAGTTCTTTAACCCAGTAAAAGGAGTTTTAATGAATCTGCAATTAGATTGAAATGTAAATATATAATCTAAATTATCAAATTTAGAAATGAGTGAGAATGGAGTATCACCGGTTTTGCTCCAAAGCGATAGTTAAATCTTTAATTAGATTTGAACGTGAAATGGTAATTAATTTTACCGATAACACTGTGGTGTTAGATATGGAGTATTACCAGTTTTGCTTCATGGGATGAATAGGTTGGGATTGGGAAATAAAATAAATAATTACTTCGTTACGGTTCACTAATCTCGACTAGTTTAGAAAACCATAATTTGGTTTGAAACGACATCCAAAGGAAGATTAAAGGATAAATTTTAAAGAATTTATCTTGGATAAAATTAATGGGAACCTTTCCCTAAAAATGTGATTTTGTGAATAAAAGAATATTCTGAATTGGAATGAGGCGTATGTTGTGTTTGTGTAACATTTTTTTTTAATATACGCGGGTTGTTCGGAAAGGCCGGGTTTATACCCATTCTGAATAACCGATTCGACGATATGTCGAAGATGAAGACGGTGGTTGAAGACCGGAAGTCTTCACATCGTTTGGGTGATTACTGATGATCTTGATTGGGCTGTACACCCAAGATGAGGGAATCAGTTGGTTGTCGTCCAGACGTACTTGGAGATGGATGGATATGCGAGGAAAGTGCCTCCGGTTTCGTTCAGACCCATAACGGACTTGTAAATGGATTGTGTGTCTGACATTGGATTTTATTCTGTGTTGATTGATTTCTATTAAATATACATCTGTTTGGCGGCGGAGAATTTATTCTTTTGCTTAACGCCCTTCTCTGAGACGTACGAGCTCAGAGGTTGTATATCGATGGACATCAATCGCATGGCATGAATTGCCTGTGTGGCATGCTGAGTTGCATGGATCAAGGCTTCTGTTGAAAAGCAAAGTCTTGTGGTTGATGATCAAAGCACAGCCTACGTGGCAGCTTTGTGTATAACGTGAATTCGCGAGCCTCACACCTCGGTATGAGTTAAAAACGGGATACAGACCGTTGGGAGAGCACGACGTTTCTTTCTAGCTATGGTGGTGTCAGTGGCTTACCAGCCCTGACATTTATATACTTTTCACCTTGTGGTTGTTGGAATGAGGCGCCTCGATTTTAGGTCTGTAAGGACCGGGAAACGTGTGTTCAGGCGTAAATAATCCTCTAACGTAAGTGAGGACCGGCCCAACCGATCCAGGATTGCCCAGAGTGTGTAGTCCTGAGGCATTTGCCAGAGTGTCTCGAGCGCGGAGAGGAGCTTGCCCCTTGCCTCGATTCATGACGGAAATCCAATTTCCAATACGAGTATTTCGGCTTTATTTGTAGAGCCTAGTATGGCGACATAGTAGCATCGGATGCTATGCCGTCTATGATTTATATTTATGATTGAAACTGTTTTGACACTATACACTTATTATACTATCAAGTGATTTGTTTTAAACGTACCAAGCATGTTTGGCTGTTATAAGGTAAAACCCTATCCTCCGGCTTGCGTTGCATTGTGTGATGGGACCTGGGTCTTATAATAGCTTCATTTTTTGAAAAAGCATTGCGTTGTTTATTCTATGCACTGGTATTCTTGGGAGGAAACCCGTTCCGTGTTATACGGCGTGGTCCCTTGAATCACCCTCTTTTAAAATAAAGTTTTAATACCTGTTTTAGTTCTCACACCAGTCACATGACTGACCTGGAGTTTATTGTTTTAACCTAAACTCTGGGTGCCCCTATTTTCGACACGGGCAGCTAGTAGTTTTGGTTTCGCAGATTTATATCCACAGGATCCTGGTTTACAGCTGGAATGATATCCGGAAAGCTCTGTATCCGTATATCACCTTCAGTTGTGCTTTGTATTATTTTTCCGCTGCAGTACTGTATTGTAATCTCTGATATTTATCGAATGTAATTAATTCATTTATACTCTGAATATTCTTGTATCTGATGGAATTGTTGTAATATACAATGAAATGTTCTTCCGTCTGCGTTCATTTGTGTGTTGTTCTCAAAGTATCCGCTCTTTCCTCCACGGGGAAGTTCGGGTCGTGTCAGTATACCCATTGAACAAGGCCGTGGCAGTTTTGTCCTAAGGTTTTAGATGATTTATAGGAGTGCAAATTATGAGAAGAATTCATATCCTTTTTATATTTGCTTCGATAAGTGTCTAACGTTATTGATCGTGTGAATTTCCAGGATGTAGTCAAGCAAATGTTTTGTGCCAAAAGAAAAGACTTGATTTGAAAGTATCTATTTTAATTTACCGAACACTGTTTTTCTCAATAACAAATATCAAGGGTTAAATCGACGGTTCTTACCTTAGAATTTCTGTTTTTTGAAGGACTGCATAAATGGGTACTCTGCTTTCTATAATCCATTAGGCACTTGAAATTTCCCTTGTTATGTTTTTTTCAATTAGATTGAATTGCTTTTGCATGAATGTACTTGCATTTCCTTTGTCTGTGCTTGAACACTTCTTTAGCTGATGCACCTGCCATCTTGTTGAGTACATGCGCACATGTCCATTATTTCACTATACAGGCACATGCCCTTGTTCTATCATTCACAATCTCACGTTTGGTTATGTTGCTCCATTTCCAAGTGATGTTGTTTCATTATCTGGATATTTATAGCTTGGTTTGAATGAGCCTTATTTAGCTGATTAAATTATTGGAAGAAATTTAAAAACATAACCAAGATGATGCAGTCTCTTATGGGAGCTAAGTTTTTAAATGTTTTGATATTTATACTCATAACCAATATCAGGTTAATCATTCTGGCAAAAACAAGAGTATTGATTTTCCTGGCTTTGTTATTTAAATTGTACTTGGCTTTGTAATGAGGTTTGGTTGAATATCTGTTCTTTTTGACTTCATTTTGCGCTCCTGTACTGATATGTCTATACCCACTTGCTAGTTGAATCTCGTTTGTCTATATGCGTATACACCCGTGTGATCACATACCTAAAAATAAAAAAGGTTAAACAGATTTAGAATAGATCCTATAATTGTAGATTGGATTACGAGACATACTTATTGTAAAGATTTACTAATATGTTTTCAGTTTTTATTGATAATGATTTACTTGAACTATGATTAATCCTAACTCGAGTGTTTTTTGTTTTTGCATGGAACGCTCGGGTCTGATCCGAGCTTTTTAGAATTAAAGAATACAACTTGGGATTCGAAGATTGGCAAAGCTGGGGATTCCAAAGATGACGCACTCTGAAGTTTTAAACCAGTAATATACTTATTGTATTCAAACTGCATTTTCGTTCCGCTGTATAGAATTTTTTTTATCAAAACTTCTGATTAATATAAATAAAAGTTTTTATTTCTTTGTTCAATATTATGTTTTTTATTTATTCTGTGTTTCCTGTGTCGATTCTATTTTAAACCCTATAAGCTAAATAACGATACGTCAGTTTGGACGTTTTAGATTGGTTTAATTATCAATTTGAAGTGTCTAAAAGGGCGGGGCGTTACAAGTGGTATCAGAGCTTTGGTTTATTCAAAGCTTAGCTTATCGGGTTTAAATAAATAGGATTGACACTAGAAAAATGGATTTTGAAAATAGAAGATCTCGAAATATAATTTTCGAAATATAAATATTTTTGAAAATTAAACGATTTTTAAAGTTTTTGAGATTAGTATCTCACAACCGATACAGCGGAAAAAATATATAATTACTTTGATTTTTAAAATTTTCGGAATCCTCAGTCTTCGAATCCAGGGTTGTGAGAGCTGTTCTTTGGTAAGGCCCCTTAAATTCGAATCTCGAATCCATCATCGGGCGGTATCTAGGGAAGATAAGTACAGGAGAAACAACAAATAAATTTCTCTAATAGTGTATTTTAGTAATCTAAGACAATTGAAATGAGAATTCAGATGAGAATTTGAATAAAGGGGAGAATTGAAATTATTTCAGAAATGAAACAATAAAATTTATTTTGATATTTAAAGTATAAGTTAGTGGAAATAAAATAAAAAAGTTTACAATTGGAATTTGATTTTATCAAAGTTGCGTTACAAAATTATTTAGAGTATACAGAACTTGGTAAGGTAAATTATAATTGGTTTCGAGCAAATAATGTATAATCAAATATGTGAATTCGATAATAAGTATAAACTTGTTAATTAATTAACAAGAAGTGAATTGTTAATGAGAATTATAAATGAAGAGTGATATAAATTGAGGATTTTAAACGAGATTTGAACCAATGTTCAAATGAAATCAAAATTGATGTGACAAGTTCAGGTTAAGATAAAGTGAATAATATTTACTTTTTAGAAGTAAATGACGTGTGAAAACAAAGGCGTTGTAGATGGAATTGAGGATAAAGGAAATGGAGTTAACTAGTACGGTGAGATTATTCTGAAGTTCGGAATATAAATCAAATGAGATTTTCTGAAGTCTGGAATATATTTTCGAGTAAGGGATTATTCAAAAGAAGGTTATGCGTGGAATCAATCATGTTGGATTTCTAGGAATTGTTATTTACTTTCCGTTTTAATTAAAAATTTAAAGCTAAATATTTCTACATGAATTATTGTTATAATCAATAGAAGTGAATTCTTAACTGAAGTTCGGAAGTTATTGTCGATGTTAGAAGTTATGAATTTTTCAAGTTAATAATGTTGTTCAGTTAAGGTCTGAAAGGTAAATATACCCCAACTTGATTGAGTTCATTGTTGACTAAGAAATGGATAAGGTTTGATAGCAAGAGTGGTTAAGTATAGTAAGTAAACGAGTGCCAACAGTTAAGTGAAAAATAGCGGTGTTTTACTTAAAATCTAGTTAATCCAAATAACGAATTTAGAAATGTTTCCCTTTGAGAATAAAAATATATTTTCTATAGAAACCAAAGGTTCATGAATATATGAAAATGTGTTCCAATGACACTAAGAGATTTTCTAGAATTAAAGAATTAAATATGATAATCAAAGGAAAGATCGTGAGAGGTTAAGGGGTGTTGATAAATTAGAATGGCAAGAACTGAATAACAAAAAGTCGCACGATGATAACGAAGGACGATGGAACGTAAAGTGAAGTGGATTCGTAAATGAATCTGAGAGTTGTGTAAGCAATTATTTTGATAAGAAATTAAGAAATCGAATTAAGGGATTTAGAAACTGATTGGAGATTAGCTAAGTTGAATAATTTCCTAAGTGATGATCTGATGTTGGTTTCTGCCTTCGGGGCTGATACTTCGGAAGTTGTTCGCTTGCAAATTGACGGTCGAGGAGTGTGAATATAGAAGGGAAATAATGCATGAATGAGAGATTTTTTATAAGGAGGAAGAAAAGAATTGGATGTGTAAAGATTTGAATTAAGGGATGAAGTGAATAATTGGAAAATTTGAGTAATTGAAAATTTTGGAAAAAATTGGTTCATGGCCAATAGATTCATAAATATGAGTTTGAGACGTTATCAAATAGATGAGTTGAGTAAGAAATTAAATCGAAAATTTTGAAATTGAAATGAAATTTGAGAATATTCGATTTTAAATATTGAATATAGAAGTTTTTTGAACTTATATGAGAGAAAAGAATATGGTGGATTTGAAAACCACTGGATTGGAAGGCAAGCGAGTTGAAATGAAATCTTATATGATAGAATTTTATATAAGAGTGAGATGTTTGAAAATATGATCTGGAAAGACAATTTTATGTATGATTTATGAGAAGTATGAATGAGATACTATATATATAGTATTATATGTTTTCAAAGCAAAATAAGGAAATTACCTTCCTTCTCCTTTGAATTTCGAGCTTAGTGAGTTGTGCTACTACTGGTGGTCGTAGGTTGTCCGGACATAAAACTCGAGTTGTCATTGTTCCTTGAAGAACACGACCGTGTAGCATAATTCACAGGGCTGTAGATGGCCTACGGTGGACGGATGTTTCTTGGGGGAACCAAGCATAACCATTGTGCCTGCTGCGATCTATAGTCAGGATAACACGTAACCATTGTGCCTGCTATGAGACCTTACGGGTACAGATGTTTCCTGGGGGAATCAAGTGTAACCATTGTGTACCTGCGGTCCCCATGGCATATCTACAAGTGAAAGAGATGTAACCACTAGAGTTACTAAAGGTAGAATGGAGCTATGCGATGTTTGAGATATCTTAGTGATGTGGAGCCACTTGTTGGATGCAGCACTGTGTCTTCGTGACATGATGTGTCTTCCTGACTGAAATTGTCCTTCGCGACTTGATGTGTCTCCGTGACAAGATTTGTCATCGTGACTTGATTTGTCTTGAATTATCTTTGTGACTTGATTGGTCCTCGTGACTAAATATATTTTCGTAATTCAACGTGTTTCCGTAACTCTGAGAGAAAGAGCAGTCAACGCTCAATGACCTCATGTTTTCTTTTGCTTCATGAATATCTTTCGTTGATCTGTCCATGACGATATTCGTAGGGAAGCGATTTCCTATGGATACGGATGTTTTCTGGGGGATCCAGACGAAACCATTGTGTATCTGCGATTCATGAGCAATCAACGTATCAATATCACATTGGTACTTTCCGTATCTGTTTTTAAAAAGGAATTGTTGAAATATTTACACTATGAGTTGAAGCAAGGATATTTAGTACTCGAAGATTTTAGTCGTGCGCCTGACCAGCGTATGC
Organism: Allium sativum; assembly: GCA_030737875.1. NCBI lineage: Eukaryota > Viridiplantae > Streptophyta > Magnoliopsida > Asparagales > Amaryllidaceae > Allium > Allium sativum. The sequence goes on from CM060920.1 coordinate 501,282,254, forward strand.
CTAACATCTGTGCGAACGACAATAGACTTGTCAAACTTCGAGTTATCAAGTATTTTAAAAATAAGTAATTTGATATTAAATTATATTTAATTTAATAAGTTAAGAAAGAGAATCTCAGAGTAATAATACATTTTTTGTATAAAAGTTATAAAGGATTTTGGAATTTGGAATTTTCAAGCCGACAAATTTGTGACTTGAAGAGGAGATGTTGCTTACACTCGTCAATGAGTGTTGGAAAAAGACAAAATTGAATATAAGGAAATTGGGTTGAGGTTGCAAAGCCTAGACTCATTACAGTTGTAAAAATGGATAAGTAACGTCAACGGATAAGGTTTATAAGAAAATGTGGAATGGTTTGAGGTGTATAAATCCAACTTATGCAAAAAAAAAATTGGAATTTAAAAAGAGATTAGTTTTGAAATGGAAATTTGATTTTCCCAGTTGAGTGAATATAATGGATTAATGAAGAGGATCAATGACATAAATATTGATATTTAATCTAGTTATGGAAAATTTCACACAAATGTGAAAATTTGAAGTATGCATTGATATAACTCTAACAATCTCTCCTTTTCGAGGACGAAAAGTTTTAAAGGAGGAGATTGTAATGTCCCAAAAATTTCATCTGCTAAATTAAGAAATTAACTAGAGATTTAATTATTTATAATCTATTTTTATATTGATACTGGGGTTGGAAATTAAAAATCAAATATATTGTTTTGTGTATGGATTGAATTCGATGTTTTATTTGGAACGGTTGAATCAAACATTTATTATCGAATATCTAAATTGAATTTGGTCGGATATTTTAGATTTGAAATTCAATTGAAATTATAAATGGTGGAATTTAAAAATAAACGTTAACAACATTAAATGAATTGAAAATTTATTTGTTAAAGCAATATATAAATTGGGTTGTATATGTGTGTATTTGTGTATATCAGAGAAATTAAAATTTAACGTTCAAATTTGGAATTGAATGTAGCATGATGAATCACTTCGTGCCGACCTGTTGCCAATAAACCTTCCTGCCTCATATGAGAATGGAAAACCGGAGCGTTTTCTGCAATTATTTCTAGGGATGAAGAATCACGAACATCAGAATTTCTGGTTTACCATGTTCCTAGAAAAAAGATTCTTTTTTCCATTCGAGAAACGACGAGCACGACTGAAGTGGCTATACATACACTCTTTTGTGTATATATATATATGATAATTAATATAAAATAAAATATAGTGGTACACAAACAGAGTCAGAATACAATTAAATTAATTTTATTAGATTCAGAACGTTGAAATGTAGGGGTACACCAAATTCTGTCGCGTTTGGAAGTTGTGTTGTTGGTACGAAATTAGAGCGTTCGACTACGGTTCGCGATAGAATTCTAATATTTAACTACACTCTAATATAACCTACCCAAAATATACATGTGCACCACCTATATTCTGAATCGCAGCTACCTATAATCTAGGATGTAACGTTGTTTTTATCTGTTACGCGTTCCTTCTTCTGAAAGCTTTGTTTCTACTTCTATATATTTCCACCGCCCCCTTTCATTTACCAAATCCTCAGAGGAAAAAGAGTAAAGTAAAAAAATTGAAGTTTTTATGGAAGCTGAAATTTCCTTTTCTCCAAAATTCCTAAATCGAAAATCAAGGGCTGTAACGACCAAGGGAAAAATTCGACACTCGAATTTTCGACAACAATACATAAACCCGTATTACTTGCCAAAAACCCGAGTATCGAACCCCAGATTGTCAATAGAAAGAAATTAAAGGGTGAGAAAAGAAAGAAAGAATATTAGAATAGAAGAAAGAAGAAGAACACCACATCAGAATCTCACAGCGGAACAGATAAAATGTAATATAACAAATCTTTTTATATAAAAGAACTGTATACACATACCACCTATCAGAGTACAACATATATCAGACACAGCGGAATAATAACTTTATATAACTAGCGGTGAAACCTCCTTCTTCCAGCTCCAGAAACTCCAAGTGAAACCTGACCTGGAAATATACTCGGTCTGACCCGAGCACATTTGAAGCAAAGCAAAATTCACCGGGTCAGTCTGGAATACTTTCAGTGATAAATTCACAGAACAAACAATTTGCTTAACTTTGGGAAAATCCCTTATGAAATCAAAGGATTATAGTAAGACCATCCCACACATAAACACGGACGGTTTTTACCTTACTATAATCCAAAACGTTTTTGAAATCATAACTTATTCTGATATTATCATAATGTCTAAATACAAATAAATAACAATCTAGCGGAACGCTTGCATCTCACGCTCCACATATATATTATACAATCGAAAACCGCGGGCGCTTATTGGATATTGGATTACAACCTTGACGAGGTATGGGACCACCTGCCGATAGTGTATCTCTAGAGGCGAATACACTAGGTTCAACAAGAATGGCTGGCAAGCCAGCCCACACATGACCAACCACTCATTTCGCTTGAGTGTATCGAATATATATCACCGACGGTTGGGATCAGCAAATGCCTCCAGAAAAGGGACAACATCGAATATAGATTAAAGAAGCAAATGGAATTTCTCTAGATAGGTGACTATGCACCTTAATGGGAGCGACCCACATGGCCATGCTGCCTGCCCGATTTTTGTCATTTCCCGGTTGATGAGGTTTGAGGCTAGAATTTTATCTTTAGAACATCTCGTCATCATTCACTTTGAATGCCACATTGTCAAATCCTCTGGATATCACTAATTGACGTCCACAAAAATATCCTAGTTGGGAGCTAACCAACTATGACACGTTTGAAGAAATCAACGTACGTGGCCCATTGGAAATACTCTGTCAGACATTCGTCCATACCAGTCATCGAGGAACAGGATGAATCGAAGGCACCCTCCTACCGCATCCTCATATAGGAATCACCCCAAGGATAAGTAGCGAGTAGTCCTTGCAATCCGCAAAATCTCAACCACGACCGAATCACGTCAGAATATCTCTGCGTTGCAACACAGAGAATATTCGTCAAGTAATCCTTCTGCTTATGAAGATCCCCAGCCTTCACTTGCTCCCTCTTCCCTCAGTATCTTCATGTATTTGCTGGTCAGCATGGTTTTCAAATATAAATTCGATCCCGTTCTTTCCGTACCAACAATCGTATTGGTCAGGTTTTGATAGTCGATGATTTAACTATCAAATAACAATAGTGTGAATGGGTTTATTGATTCAGTTCTTGGCATGACTTGGAGTTTTTAAAATATATTTAACAAATTTGATGATAACTTCTAAATCTTCCCCTAAAATATAACCACCATATTTATCCTTATTTTATTACAACAAAACTATTTTATACATTTCAGAATATGAAATGCTTAACTTTCCATTCCCTTTTATATTGGGTATATCATTATAAAAAATCTTTTTCCCCTTTCTTAAATTTTGGCATCACGATATATTCATATATGCATTATAATTAATAGTATATAACAAATTATCAATTCTTGATATGGCAAAGCAAATGCCAAACTATAATTTAAAACCAAATACTTCTATTTACGTTGTAACTAACATTTTAGTATTTATTTATATTTCAAAATCTCGCACTCATGTTCCATATTCTTCTCATATGGGATATCACATCAATTACCACTCTCTTTACTCATTCCAAACTAATACCATTCCTCGAAAATAATGAAGCCGTTCAAGTTGGGGTTTTTTATTCACCTCTCGGACATTGATCGACAACGTTCTTATCTCATAATGAATACCAGTTTGTAACTTAAACCCTTATAAAACTTGTTTACCATCTCGATTTCAAATCTGGTTTTATAAACCGTTTGTTATATTTGAAATCCTCGTTCAAAACTCTCTTTACTCAATTCCTTTAATCAAGTCGATATTCACTAAAACACCTTCTTTAACTTAAATCATTATTTCGCTCATAACATTTTGATTTATAATCAAAATCTCCGGTCAAATAATTTACTTCAATCTATTGGCATTCTTAATATAGACCTTGGTCTTGGATTTCATAACTAATGACTATTTACCCCCTTCTTTAATATAATTCAATCCAATTTGGTTCTCTTTACTTAATATAACAATTAAGTAAAATCGTATTTAAATCCCTGCAATTCACTTACCAATTCTATTTACATTTCTCGTTTGGAAACTTAGATTATAAATTCCTTTATAAACCACTTACCGCCCCTCTTTAATCAAACACTTAATCACTTTCTACATTGAATCCCAATTACAAGATATCACCTTAATTATTATAAAATAAAAATTAACTTTAATATTAACTATATTACTGATTTTTCCTTGTCATTTCCCTTTTTTTAATTAAATAGCTTAATTAATTTTAAAAAAAAATCACTATTTAATTGTTTAAACCAAACATTTATTACATTTTACAACCCGTAGGTATACTGCTGGCTTTCTGTATTTAGAACATGTACAAATCATAAACCTTTTTAAATAATTTCTTTTATAAACTCAAAAAACATTTATTTATAAATTTCTAATTGAATTATCTATATAAATAACTAAAGACTCCAGTTTAGTTATAAAAATTTTACACTTAAAATCTACGTCAATTCGCCTAACGTCAAAACAACGGTTAAAAACAGTACAATTTAGGCCATTCAATGCCAACCACTCAATCAATACTGTCGATTGATTTTAAACACAACACTGGTGGATATTTATTCAACCATCACTGTGACACCCCACTCCCGCTATGGTCACTCTCTAAGGGAATGCCATAACATTGGTGGAGTATTTTAAGTGAATATAGAACAGAGTAATTACAGCAAGACAGATATAAGTAGTACTTGAAAATTTAAAACATCATTTCATTTGCAGCGGAAAATAAAACATGTCTGGTTACATCACAAAACCATAATAGGAGTCAAGTACAAATATCCATCATGATAAATTCAAAATACATAATCCCAATACATGAACTGATAGCCATAAAAGGAAAGGGTAAGCTGAGCTCTACATCTAGGGTCCAAGCTCCAAGAGAGTAATAAAAGCAGCCTGATCAAAGCCCACTCGTACTGGGCCCACTCTGAGAACCTGAGGGTTGGAAAAAGATAAAAACAACGGGGTCAGACATAAGTCTGAGCGAGTCCTATAACTTTAACAATACAATCATTAAAGTAACCAGAGAAGATATAAACTTGACATACGGTAATGTCTGGGGATGAATGACTACACTAAGTAGCTTGGTAGACTTAGGATAAACTAAGATAACTGTAAAGACGCATTTACCCACCCAAGGATAATTACTACACTGCAACACACCAGTCATTCCTACTTAAAGGTTGATCCCTCCCAAGGACTTAGAAAATTTACCCAGTAGTTTCGTGTACCCCTAGCTGACTACATAGGTGCCGTCTGCCCCTATCTCCACTAGGTGTACCCACTACTCCCAAGTGATCGGCTCCCTACCGTAGATACCCGTGCCGGCCCCACAGTGGGGTGTATCACTCCCCAAAGTGGCAACCCGATTTAATTAATGGTGCACGGCTTATATCTACACGATGCAACAACGTCTTACCTACCAGCCCGGGTCCACACACGCATATGAAACCCGTTGGACTTGCGTTGCCACCGCTAACCCGTTTTGGCCTCTTATAGTCAAGCCCAGTACGCATGTCCCGTCCTCGACATGGGTCGAGCCCAATAAGATTCATATGGGTTACTGGTTGAAATGGGCCCCCACAAGCTACCCACCTAAGCTTGTCCCTTTTTCTAGTGCATCCCACTTAACCCTTTAATCATGTTTAATTACATGTTTCCACTTGGTTAAGTATTCTAATCGTATTTTCTATTGCCACCCAAGGCAACCCACTAGATTTCCACATGCCACCCAAGGCACCCACTTAACCCTTCATGTCCCTCTACATGCCAATATGGTTAAGTGTTTCTTAATTAATTAATTAAGATCATGACCTCATAAAGACCTCCCACATTAGACCGTCTTTTATGACTGCTGGATATGCCGGTTGGTTCCGGGCAGACTTCTGTCATCAAAAGGGTCTAACCTCGTGTCTTTACTTTAATCACGTATTTAATTTAAGATTAAGACCTCTCACATTGGGCCAATCATTTGTAGCCGCTGGATGGCCGGTCGGTTCCGGGCAGACTTCCGCTACAAAAGGGTCCAACCTCGTGTCTTAGTTGATTAATTACACCTAATTAATCACCCCCATAATTAATTATCCCTAATTAATTACACATTTTTCATAACATGGGTAGACCTAACTCAATAGGTAAATTCCCATGGGGTAGACCTAACTCAATAGGTAAATTCCCACTTATGTTAATTTATTTTTTTTGGTATGCTTAATCATACCCAATCATACTTTTATTAACATATTTATTAACCCCATCGTTCCCCACGTAAATCGTTCTCGTTTCATGACATAATAAAGGGAAGATCCATCACAAATTTCATGGGTTTAACCAAATCTTAGCATATAACTTTGTCATGGGTTAAGAGGATGTCAACTTGCATATATGAGCATATCTTAACCCAACTACATTTAACCCAAACTTGCATATTATCATACACATATCTTGCATAACATGTTAAACTTGCATATAAGCATTCTCATAACTTGCATTAACATGTTAAACATGCATTTAAGCATACAAATAACTTGCATAAGCATTCTCATACTTGCATAAGCATGCATAACTTGCATATCATGTTAAACTTGCATTTAAGCATATACATAACTTGCATATGAACTTGCATAACAACCTACACATAACTTACATAACATCATACACATAACTTGCATATGAACTTGCATAACTTACTTGTTAAACATGCATAAACCCACTTATTAAATATGCATAAACCCACTTATTAAACATGCATAAACCCACTTGTTAAACATGCATAAACCCACTTGTTAAACATGCATAAACCAACTTATTAAATATGCATAAACCCACTTATTAAATATGCATAAACATAGGAAAACATAGAGTAGCATATCATTACAAATGATTCAAACTCACTAATCCGCATTCAAGACCATAAGTCTCATTACACCCAATCTACTTACTTTAGCAATTGATGTTAAAGTGATAGAAACTCACCAAAACCAAGATTAGCAAACTTATGAAGTAGAACTAGTTGCTAAATATGAAGAAGATGATGATTAGAGGTTGATTAGCTTGCAACTTCCTTCATAAATTAGTGGAGGCTCCTTCTAAGTTTTAATTTGGCGGCATGTAGCCCTCAATTCTATTTTTAGTATGGATTAGGGTAGGTTTAGGGTGTATTTATAGATTAGGTGAGTGTTTTAGGCCCTTAGATTAACCCTAGATTAGATTAGGACCCTTAGATTTCGGAAATCTCTAGAACACAGCCCAAGACTCAACCAAAAACCAGATCTGGTGCACCCAGATCAACAGGGCCGACACCCTGTGTCGACACCCCTGTCGACAGGGCTGTCGACACCCCTGTCGACATGCCTGTCGACACCCCTGTCGACATGCCTGTCGACACGGGGCTAGGCGGGAACTTTCCCACCCTTTCCGCTTTTGGCTCCAAACTTGTTTTAGAACTGAATTTTAAATCTGTTTTTAACTTTGAATTTTCTGAAAACTTCTTTGGGCCATAACCGGGCCATACGGACTCCGATTCTCGAAAACTCGGACTCTATTTCGCGTATTTTTCCGAGACGAACGCAATGACGCAGCCCGTTTCCCCCAATTCTCACATCTGAGATTATTTATTCTGTAATTAGTGAATTTTAGCATTAACTAAAATTCGGGGTGTTACAATCACGCTCAAAACAGGTTTTACTACCATATGGGGTTCAATCAGTTCATATATCAACAATATAAACAAATAAACAACATATATAATATTTGAGGAATCCGATCGGATCCCTCCAACCTGTTCTGCCTTGCATCACAGCTCGTTACACATTCCATAATAATATACGAAATAAATTTCATATGATCTACTAATTTAAAACGATTAAATATAAATAACAGCAACCAATCAAACAATAATAGCCAATAGCAACCAATCAACCAATTTATACTTTTAAATAGTAAATTATATTTTAATATGAATTTACCACATCACAGGATTCAAGAAGGTGTGAGAATTAACTCACCAGATTTATTCGGTTGACGTGTTTGTTCTCTTTAATTTGAAACGAACGTTCCAAATTATCTGAAATTTCAACCACGTCTGATCAGTGCCTAGTCAGGGCCATCATCTAGGTCTCGCCCCTGCGATCCAAACGGATCCAGTTTCGCTGAATTTCGTTAATGTACAAAAAAGTTATGATCGATTAAAGTTTGTATAAATTAAACGGTTATTAAAATAAAGCTTAATATATTAATTAATTATATTAATTACCTTAATTACCTTTTAATTAGGCCACGTCATCCTCAAAGTAAACAAAATGCGTTTTCCCTTTCTGGTAATTCCTGAACCCGACTTCTTCCTTCTCGTTGAACACGAGCCACCAACAGAGCCTCCTATCGCCACCGTACCATCACTGGAGCACCCTTCAACCATTACCAGACCACCGCCTGAGCCTGTACCCCTACCACCAGAGACGCCGAGGCCTAGTTCTTCTCCTCCGCGCCATAAACTTCACCTAAACGGAAAATGGTCACAGCCAAAATCCGATTGCCTCAGGCCATCGGAGGTAGCTGCGCCCCCACCAATATGACCGCCGCCCAACCCCCTTCGATCACCTTCAGACACTCCGCCCCCTCGATGACCGACGCAGCCCGAAAAGCCCCCAATTCCGACCGTTACTCCTAAAACCGAGATCCCAAAACTGTACTCAGTTCAACAGCTCGCCCCGACCTCCTCGGACCACCGTTGCACCTCAGACCGGTGCCAAAATGACGCCGAAACTCCCCTCTTCAATTACCCCCAGGTCCCGGCCTCTCAAATCAACCCAGTTTCACCCAAAACAGAAAAGAATGGAACTGTCCAGTTTGGGTTTTCGGATGATTCCGACCATCTCACTCAACGAAACCTCCCCAAATTTTCTCAGCAGCTAGGTAAGGACCTGATCTACAACTTTTGTTTAGGTTCCCTAACAAATTCCTCTCGGATTCAAAGATATAAATTATTTTTGTGATCGAGGGCTTTATTGCAAAATTGATGGGCGAATTTCTGATTTGGGGGAATAGGGTTCTGAACTAGGGTATATATAATGTGAAAATAATATAATTTAAGTTGATTTGATGAACGATGTTGACTAATGATTTTTATTTCGTACTATCACTATTTCGAACGTTGTTTATTTGCTTCTGTTCTCACATACAAACCCCATTCGAGATGCGAATGGACGGCATAGTATAATTTGACGATACGGTCCTAATGAAACTTGTTTCGTCGAATTCCGAGACCTTTGCTCAAACAACGCTCGTTCACATCCAAATGGTTGTTTTATTTGCATTTTATTTTGCCACACGCACAAATTAACCCTGATTGACGCGCCACTTGAAATCTAGCAATAATTTGTTGTTGCAGTCCCAATAAAATTTGTTTCGTCGAAAACAAAGGTCGTTTGAATAAAGTCCCTTTTATAACTGCCCAATCCAAATAAAATAAACCAATTTTAAAATAACTCAATATAATAATATTAAAATATTAAAATTGTCCATACACGACCGGAATTTTATATACTGCCATAATAAAATAGCTCGGGTTGAGTTTGAAGCCAAATCGATATTAAAAATATTTAAAAACCCTTTATTTCATATAAATAAACGTTATAATTTATAATGGAATTCCACAGCGACTATTTTAAAATTTTATTTGGACATAAAACAAAATCTACCACACGAAAACTCGAATTTTCTCTTTCATTAGAAAAATATTACCTAACAGATTCGGATGTTTCTTGTTTCGAGAAAATCCAACTCATATTGGGCCTGTACAGCCGTTTAAAGTTCAAAACGCCAAATTACGAACTGCCGCGCCGCTGCAGCTCGTTTTATATTTAAATTATAAAATAAACGTTCTAACATCGTTTCTAATAACAAATATATTTATATAATTCAATATGAACCATATTAAACCACTTTAAATCGCTCGTTCTCATTATACAGCAAAATCAACATTTTTCCCAAATATTCTGAAAATAAAATATTATTATAAATAAATATCCACAACAAATGGTTAAAATTCCATCATTTAAACCCAAATCAATATTTTAAAAAAATAAAATATTTCAAATAAATGGTCAGAAAATATGGGACATTACATTCCTTCTCTCCTAAAATAATTTTGTCCTCGAAATTGCTAAGGCAGAAAGAACGTTACAACCCATTATCTTTACAAAAATAATAAATTTAAAACTCGATTTTATTTCCAAAACTAATATAATTGGTTTTAAAAACCATTTATTTCAAATAACAGAATTTTCCAAAAATCTTCAAAAAAAAATTCTAAACCTTAAATTTTGGAAAATATTTGGTAGAGTCTCCCCTGTACGGAGGACATCTGCAATATTGTGGGTTCAAGAAATAAATATATATCGACCAACAGGGTCGGAAAAATCCAAAAACCAAACTCAAAACCCAAATAAAAACCCAAATTTAATATTTGCGTAGGCGTACTTTTTTTGCGAGCGTTATTATGCGATAAGCGATATATTATACTTGAGCTTGCTTATTTATTATGCAGCTCTATTCAAACTGGATTCGATTAACTCCAGAATTTTCTCTTGGATGGATTTTAAAGATGAATTGGCACTTTTGCACCTGTTTCTCAACTCAAATGAATTCATCAGTCATCACAGCAATGCCAGTTATATTCAAAACATCCATACCATTCATATCAACCAATTCTACACACAGTTCAATCCACACAAGCTTAAATTTTAATAATCAAGTCTTAATGATTCATTTATATCCTTGATTATCCTTCCAGATTCATTAAATTTGGATTGATTTATCCAACTTATTCATTTCATATTAGTTTTAAACCAAATCGATTCATGTTCAGGTTCATATTCAAGCAACCAAAAACACAATCCAAACATATAACCCCAATCAATATTAGCAAAACCAATTAATTGCCCATATTATAATAATCATCAATTTTATTTTATTATAAAATAAAATAAATTAGGCAAAAATAATTTCAAAAATAATTTTATATCAAATTACAAATACGCCCTCTCATATATATACTCAAACTCAATCTAGGGCGTTACTAACCCCATCTCTATCGATTCACGCCACAGAACCAAGGTTATCACTAAACCAATAGCTCTGATACCACTGTAACGACCCAGGGAAAAATTCGATGCTCGAATTTTTGACGACAAAACATAAACCCGTATTACTTGCCAAAAACCCGAGTATCGAACTCTAGATTGTCAATAGAAAGAAATTAGAGGGTGAGAAAAGAAAGAATATTAGAATAGAAGAAAGAAGAAGAACGCCACATCAGAATCTCACAACGGAACATATAAAATATAATATAACAAATCTTTTTATACAAAAGAACTGTATACACATACCAACTATCAGAGTACAATATATATCAGACACAGCGGAATAATAACTTTATATAACTAATGGTGAAACCTCATGATTCCAGCTCCTGAAACTCCAAGCGAAACCTGACCTAGAAATATACTCGGTCTGACCCGAGCACATTTGAAGCAAAGCAAAATTCACCGGGTCAGTCCGGAATACTTTCAGTGATAAATTCACAGAACAAACAATTTGTTTAACTTTGGGAAAATCCCTTATGAAATCAAAGGATAATAGTAAGACCAGCCCACACATAAACACGGACGGTTTTTACCTTATTATAATCCAAAACATTTTTGAAATCATAACTTATTCTGATATTATCATAATGTCTAAATACAAACAAATAACAATCTAGCGGAACGCTTACATCTCACGCTCCACATATATATTATACAATCGAAAACCGCGGGCGCTTATCGGATATTGGATTACAACCATGACGAGGTATGGGACCACCTGCCGATAGTGTATCTCTAGAGGCGAATACACTAGGTTCAACAAGAACGTCTTGCAACCCGACCTATACATGACCGACCACTCATTTCGCTTGAGTGTATCGAATATATATCACTAACGGTTGGGATCAACAACCGCCTCCCGAAAAGGGACAAAATCGAATATAGATTAAAGAAGCAAATGGAATTTCTCTAGATAGTTGACTATACACCCTAATGGGAGCAACCCACATAGCCATGTTGCCTGCCCGATTTTTATCATTTCCCGGTTGATGAGGTTTGAGGCTAGAATTTTATCTTTAGAACATCTCGTCATCATTCACTTTGAATGCCACATTGTTAGATCCTCTGGATATCACTAATTGACGTTGTTAGCCTACTTTATGAACTAGGCTACACAAAGAGCAAATAGTGGGAAAGCCATAAACCGGTTCAGATCGGAGGGAACCAGCGCAGGAAAGAAGCAGAAATCAAAGACGCAGTCATCACATCGGTTCGATCCGGAGAAGTACTTCAGCGACACCAAATGAAAGCAAGTAGCCTCATCGGATCGGATCCGAGGCGGCCGATCCGAACCCTTTTTTCTGAGCCTGTGACCGTTGCTACACATGTTTCCTGAAGACTTGGACCAAGCACAACCATTTCCTCCAACGATCTCCCACTAAATCGATGAGCTATCACCATCTGGAGGCCTCCGAACCCGACTCGTATGGGATGGGTGCCACGTAGTTTCGAACCAGAGCCACTTCGAGGAGATTTTTCACCTATAAATACACCATCAAGAGGCATTTGAAAGGATCTTTTGGCATTTTCAGTATTGAAACTCCTTTGTAACCCGAATTCTACCAACTTATTCATCCTACAATCATCTTTCAAGTCATAGAAAAGAAAAAGAAAATTAAGTGAATCAATGTATGAAATGAGTGAGATTTGAGTGAAAATCATTGTTGTTCTCGCTTTCAAGATATCAATCAAAAGAGAAGAAAAGTGGACGTAGGCTAATTAATGCTGAACCACTATAAATTGTGTGTTTTCTTTGCTTTAGTTTTCATCTTATTATAATCTTTGCTAGTTTGGGTGTTAGAGCCAATTTTGGATCTAACATTTTGGTGCTTTCACTGAGAAAGCTTCGAATTCTCAGCCTTTTTGGGATTATCATTCTACTATTTGGACTTTCAAGTTCAAAGAAGTTAATCCTCTATCTCTGACATCTTTCAGTACTTGTTGACTAACTGTTGAAGAATCGAGTATCATGGCTAAGACCAAAGGAAAAGAAGTGCAAGGCGCTAGGGGAAACGATGCTAGAGAAGATCAGCAAGCCATTGTGTTAACTGGTCACGCACTCAAAGCTCTGGAGCAGATCGCTCCGACAGGAAGATCCAAACAAGATGGAAGGCACCGATCTGATCCGGTTTGATGAGGTCGGGGGCACTCACTCTCTCCATCCGAACCGCCGCGGCTAGGCCACTGTGAACCGATCTGATCCGAACCAGAATGAAGCTGAAACATCTACTCGAGCTCCCTCCAACGCTCCAATTCCAGCCACAATGACTAATGTTCAGCCTGATCCATCTGCACCCATTACCTAGGGAGATTTTTCACATTTTCTTGACATGCTTCAGTGCACTAAAGAAGCATTGGAAGCCCAAAGGCGTGACAGCCTTCGCATGCAGGAAAACATGATCACTATGGCTAGAGAACTACAGGAGCTCCGGAGGCAGAAGTCTCCTTCCCCAACACGCCACCATGCTTCAGATGATTCTTCTTCTTCAGACGAGGGACGCCCTCACGAGAGAAGGCCGCTTGAACGACCTCAGAACCTCGATCAATTGGCTTTTGGATCTTTAGGATCCCGAGAAGATGCCGCTCGTGCATTGGGCCCTGATGACCCGAGCCTGCAACAGCCTATGTTGCTACCCATGCGTGGATCTCACGTCCTACCTAGGGATCCTAACATTACCAACCCCACGCAGCGATAGCTTCTCCAACCTCTACCTCCTGAGATTGACTGGGAGCACAGAGAGCAACGTAGAGTAGCTACCGCCAGAAACAGGAGATTATTCCCTGATCAGGAACCCAGGGGTAATCCGAACATCAGACCTAGAGAGCCAGTGCAGACATTAACAAATGTCGATGTATGGGCAATGGTGCGCCAGATTATGTCTGAAAGCCGGCGGTATACTAATGAAGATTGGGGCATTGAGTGAAGTCATACCCCCTTCACAGATGACATACTGGATTTCCAGTTCCCTCGGCGATTCAACTTGCCTCGGATGGATCGATATTCAGGAAGAACAGACCCAGGGCAGCATCTGATGAAGTATGCATGGTTCATGAATGCGACAGCAGCCCCAGATGCCGTAAAATGCAAAGCTTTTCCAATTTATCTTGAAGACGTAGCGTTAATGTGGTTTACCCGACTCCCTCCCGGTCGATATAAAATTTCACAGAATTGAGTGAGCGCTTTATGAATCAGTTTCGACTTCATGCCCAAAAGTCCAAGAGCGTCATAGAATTGTCACGGATTAAACAGGCCCCAGGAGAATCTTTGAAGTCATATTTGGATCGTTTCAACCTGGCCGTCACCAAAGTTAGTGATCCCCATGAGCCCACTATCCTTGATGGCCTTGATAGAAGGGGTAGATCATGACACAGAGTTCGGGGATTACTTGTCTGGAAAACCAACTCCTACTAGAGAATTGTTCTATGAAAAAGCTAGTACCTGCATAAGGCGAGAAGAAGCTAAGGCAAATTGAAAGAGAAAGTCCGAAGGGGCCTCGAGGGAAGGTATCCAGAGTAACGTTGATGTGAAACAATCTGGTGACAGTTGAGGGAAGGTAGAAGTAAATGTTGGCAACCAGAGTGGGGGTAATAGCAACAGAAATGGGAACGGCAATAGAAGGAACAGAAACCGAGGGAATAGCTCTAATAAAAGACCCAGATTCCAGACTTTTGAAAATTATACGCCATTAAATGATACGTTGGAGGATATTTATTTAGATACATATAGCATATTGCAGTACAAAAACCACCACCCAGAGACTCCACTGAGAAAGAGATTGCAACAGGAAGGTTTTTCTTGTTTCATGGTACCCACGGTCATTCCACCAATGAATGCCGTCATTTGAGAGGTATCGTCGAAAGATTGCTGCGAGAAGGGAAGTTAGACGAGTACAAGGTCGCCCCAAGGGACAGGGGGCAAGGGGGACAAGCCCCGGACCAAAACCAGCCTGCTTCAAAACCCACAGCTCAACAAAAAGGTAAGGGGATCATCATTAATACTATTATAGGCGGACCTCACTTAGTTGGTCATAGTTTTAAAGTAATGGACCAGTACGTCAACGCCGCCAAGCATTTTGAGGTAGGAGAATGTAGTAGCCTCGAAGACGTTACTTCAGTAAAACAACAAAAGACGATGTCAAACGACGTCGTATTTCACAATAGAGATGATTCCAGAGTTCAATCTCCAACCGACGATCCACTAGTGATTACTACAACAATTGGCCCTGCTTTAGTCCATAAAGTGTTAGTGGACAACGGGAGCTCGGTCAATATCCTCTTCAAGAAAGCTTTCGAACAAATGAGACTCGAAGCAAAAGATTTAAAGCCATGTGAAAGATGGATACATGGCTTTAACGGAGCATCTACAGCTTCGATGGGTTTTGTGGAACTGCCAGTCACATTAGGGCAGGGAGATCACTAGAGAGTAAGGATCCTGCCATTTGTATTTCTGGATGTGGAGTCGCCTTACAATGCCTTCTTAGGCCGACCGACCCTTGCCGAATTTAGGGCATGTATTGCACCTTGGTGCTTGCTGCTTAAATTCCCGACTAACTCAGGAATTGGGGTGATGAGGGGCGACCAAGCTACGGGATGAGCTTGTTAAATGATGGAGTTAAAGAAGTTAATGAAGGGGTTGAATATAGAAGCTAAGGACGATTACGCCCCTCCAAAGGAGGCCTCAGCATAGCAATTAAGGGGTCCTTCCCCAAGAGAGTCGCCGTCAGACGTGCTTGAGGATATAAGTCCCAGAGAGGATAGAGAACCCGGGGACAGGAAGGCAACTCCTAGCGAAATAACAATAGATATATCTATTGATGAAACAGATCCAACAAAAGTACTAAAGATCGGCTCGCAACTGGATCCAGTTAGAGCGAGGGAATTGGCTGATTTCTTAAAGGCAAATCTGGATGTGTTTGCCCGGACTCACGCTGACATGCGTGGGATTTCGCCTACCATCATGAGCCACTCTTTGTGTATTAATCCAAAGCACCCACCAGTCAAGCAGAAGAGACGGATGTTAGGCCCAGAGCGGTCAGGAGCTTTAAAATAAGAAGTAGAGAAATTAAAAGATAATGGATTCATTAAGGATTCGAAATATCCCGACTGGATATCGAATCCTGTCCTGGTCAAAAAGTCAAATGGGAAGTGGAGAACGTGTATTGACTTTTCTGATTTGAACAAGGCTTGCCCGAAGGATAGCTTTCCTCTCCCCAGAATTGATCAACTAGTAGATTCGACGGTCGGGCATGAGCTTTTATCCTTTATGGACGCCTATTCCGGGTACAATCAAATTCCCATGCACATACCAGATCAAGAGCATACAAGCTTTATCGCAGACTTGGGGTTATATTGTTATGTGGTAATGCCATTTGGGTCAAAGAATGCGGGAGCCTCGTATCAGCACCTAGTCAACTGCATGTTTTACAATCAAATCGGGAAAATCATGGAGGTTTACGTAGATGACATGCTTGTGAAGTCTAAACAGTCTTCCGATCACACAAGGGACTTAGCTGAAATGTTTAATATTCTTCGAAGGTATGAGATGAAGTTAAATCCCCTAAAATGTTTGTTTGGGGTCGCATCTGGAAAATTCCTGGGGTTTATTGTGAGTTTTCGAGGAATTGAGATAAATCCTAACCAAATAGCAGCAATAAGGGATATTGAAGAACCACGGAAGATCAAAGACTTTCAAAGCTTAGCCGGAAAAGTTGCTGCATTGAGTAGGTTTATTTCCAAAGCTACAGATAGATGTGTACCTTTCTTCGATCTCATAAAACGGGGAAAGAAAAATTTTGAGTGGACTCCCGACTATGTGGAGGCGTTCTAGAATCTATTAGACTTCTTAGAGAAGCCTCCAATATTATCAAAGCCTGTGGAACATGAGGATTTGTTCGTCTACTTAGCGGTATCATCTCACGCCGTCAGTACGGCATTAGTACGTGAAGAGGATAAAGTCCAGAAACCTGTATATTACGTAAGCAAAAAACTAGCTGTTGTAGAACGTAATTATCCGAAGATAGAAAAGCTTGAGTATAGCCTCCTGATTGCTTCTCGCAAACTTCGCCATTATTTTCAGGCACACCCGATAGTTGTATACACCGATCAACCTTTGAGACAAGCGTTGCAAAAACCCGAGGCATCGGGGCGGTTACTTAAATGGAACATTGAGCTGAGTCAATTTGATTTGAACTTTCAGCCACGAAGATCAATAACGCGGCAGGCATTGGCTGACTTTATAGCTGAATTTACAATTCCTGAAGAGGAAACGGTGGGTGATAAGGTAGTTACTTTGGATCGAGAGCTAGAGCTTAGTATGTGGAAACTATATAAGGATGGAGCCAAGAACGATCGAAAGTACGACGCCGGAGTTGTTTTAATAACTCCCGAAGGATGATCTATTTACTATGCATTACGATTAGAGTTTGTTGCTACCAACAACTATTCTGAGTATGAAGCCCTGATTGTCGGGCTGAAACTCGCCAAAGAATTGGGAGTGAAGACACTAGATATATATTGCGATTACAAGATAGTTGTATGCCAAGTTCGGGAAGAATTTGCTGTTAAAGGACCTCGACTCATTACTTATATCAAAAAGGTAAAGGAGTTGTTGGGAGGTTTGGAGCATTATAGCATAACACACATTCGAGTGGAAAATCAGAAAGCAGATCGACTAGCGAAGCTAGCAAGTTCTGATAATCCTAAAGAAACTGAAATGGTTCTGATAGAGGTGTTGGAATCACCGAGTTTCGACTTAATGGAAGCAGAGCTAGCCTTGTAAGTTGAACCAGAGAGAGAATCCTGGATGACATCGATTAAAAATTTTCTCAAGAATGGAACCCTCCCGTTGTAAAAAAGCGAAAGACGAGCTGTAAGACGCAAGGCTGCAAGATACGTTTTACAGGAAGACATCCTTTATCGCCAAGGGTTTTCAATGCTCCTATTGCGGTGTATCGCACACGACGACATTAAACATGTACAGCAAGAAGTACATGAAGGTGAATGTGGAGATCACACTGGGGGCCAAACCTTAGCAAAGAAAGTATTACGATACAGATATTTCTGGCCTACCGTGAATAAAAATGCGGCTGATTATTCACGATGCTGCGATAGATGTCAAAGATTCGCCAAAGTTCCCAGAGCACCTCCGACCCAGCTCAAGTCGATGGTAAGTCAATGGTCGTTTGCCATGTGGGGAATTGACATTATTGGAGTGTTACCTATTTCCAGAGGAGGAGCTAAGTATGCGATCGTTGCCGTGGACTACTTCACAAAATGGGTGGAAGTTGAACCTTTAACAACCATCACGGCGAGGAAGGTGATCAGTTTTGTGGTCAGAAACATTATTTTTCGATTTGGGATACCGAAGACCATCATAACCAATAATGGGACGCAGTTTGACAGCATCGAGTTTAGAAACTTCTGCCAGAAATATAAGATTGATAAACGATACACTACAGTAGCTCACCCGCAGTCAAATGGGCAGGTCGAAGCCATAAACAAGGTCATTAAATCAATTCTAAAGAAGCGGTTGGAGCGGGCCAAAGCTAGATGGGTAAACGAGTTGCCATTAGATTTATGGGCCTACAGGACAACCTTTAAGATGGCTACCGGCCATACTCCCTATTCACTTTCCTTTGGGTCAGAAGCAGTGATCCCGGTAGAATTGGAAGTCCCTTCTCATCGAGTTGCGTATTATGACACGATGACAAATAAAGCACTCCTCCTAGAATCTCTTGATATGATTGAAGAAAAAAGAGATGAAGCCGACTTGCATGCCTCGAGACATCGACATC
Source organism: Allium sativum (assembly GCA_030737875.1). Classification (NCBI taxonomy): domain Eukaryota; kingdom Viridiplantae; phylum Streptophyta; class Magnoliopsida; order Asparagales; family Amaryllidaceae; genus Allium; species Allium sativum. Next base: position 501,301,323 of record CM060920.1, read on the forward strand.
AAGTAGGACGTTATTATGATTGGAAAGTTCGCTTCAAAACCTTTGAACCAGAGGACCTAGTACTGAAACGAGTCTTCCCGCCTTCGACCCAATTGGGTCCAAAATGGGAAGGGTCATACACCATCCAACGGAAGCTTGATACAGGAGCATTCATGCTAACGACCGTGGACAATGAGGAGATTCCCAGAGTCTGGAACGCTCAACACTTACGACGATATCTGAGCTAGAAACGAAATGTCACCCCTTTTGTTTTTATAAGCTATGTAAAAAGGCATGACTTGCCTTAAAAAGTCTATTTATATGAACAAAGGATTATGAACTGGATGTAGGCTACGACTTAGCTGAACCACTATAAAAATATCGTGTGTCATTTACTTTTCTGCATTATTTTATCTTCAACAATTATTCCATCATGACCACGAAACATGAAATACTAAGTTAGATTTGGAAAGTTGAAGATGACCTATGTGCAGGAACAAATAAAATGATTGTTTGCAAAATAAAAGAATGGGAAGACAACATTCTTAACTCTAACTCTCAAGGATCGAGAGAGAGTATAATGGACAGGAAGACGACGTCCTTTGAGGCATGAAGGTGCACCCAAACGAGAGACCGCCTCAACGATACTCTAACCTGGTTATGAGACATGAGAGTATAAAGATACTAGAAAGAATAGGCATCAATGATGAAAGGAATATGGCCCCGTAGGAGAATTGGGGGCAATTGAATTTTGAATTTAATCAATCTTGAATAATTCTTGCTCAGTTATCCAAGATTGACTAGGGGCATATATGTGTACGCATATTCCCCTCAATATTGACTTCATTATATAATTGTAATATGACATGCTCTTGCATTTTTACTTAAGTACTAAACTAACAACTATCAGACATCATAGGTAATAAATTATTATTATTTACAAACACGTGAGTTTGTACAGGGAAATCAAGCAAAGGATGCGAGGGCCGCACTCGCTGCAACAATTGTGGACCAATTAAATGGCAAAATAAACAAAGCACTCCGTCACTTCGGCTTTGGAGTGGACTTGGATTTTTTGGCAGCTTTATGAGTAGCCTTAGCCTCCTTTTCAGCATCAGTCATAATGCGCTTCGGCCTATTCTTCTCTACAGTCGAAGTGCTAGAATCAGTTGATTTTTTTACCAAGAGTCGGAACACTGGAATCAAGAGAAGATTTTTTAGCAAGCTCCTCTGTAATAGAGCTAGTTGAAAGCTTAACCACTAACCTTGATCCAGGATCCACCATTGCAAGGGGTTTAAGGCTTTCGGGGTTCAAGTCTTCAACTTTTAGCTGCATACGTTTGTCTTGTTCGGCTTTAATTTCAGCCAAAGTGATGTCATCGGCACTTTTTGAATTCCCAATTATAGCCACATCAGGGTCTTCTTCATGCCCCTCACTACCACCATCGTCTTTCAAGGAATCTATCATCTCGTCATCATGAGAAGTGTCGGCCTTAGACAGTTCAGCTCCCCCTCCTGACTCTACAATGGTAGCCTTATCCAGTTCTCCTTGAGTCTTTTCCACGGATTTTACCCCGGTGGTGGTTCCCTGATGCATGTCAGTCTTCTCGGTCGGTTCAACACCTACAGAATGAGAAGCAACAGCTATCAACTCAGGAGAAAATAAAGGATCCTCCATCGATTGCCCAATTATGTGGTGAAAAGTGGAGATGGCCTTGACGAATTGAGGTGAAAAGGTAGAAATACCTTCCGGTGGTTTCTCAATTGGAGTGACTACCGTCTCTGACGCTGATTCGGGTATAGGAGATAAAAGAGACGCCTGAGGGATCCCTGGGTTCTCGGGATCATATCCCTCGACTTCAGATGTTTCAGCGATAGTGGAAGAAGAAGCAGCCTCAGGGATATTCTTTTGTTTGGCCATCCGCTTCTCCTCCTCCATAGCAGAGGCAATAAGGCGACGCCCCTCGGCCAGGCGTGCTGGCTCGTCATCTCTCAGATACTTTTCCATAATTTTATCTTCGTCGACGAAGTCTACCTTAAGTTCCCTTTTCTCCCATTCGATGATTTGACTCCATACGTGAACTAAGGTAGTTGGATAGTCTTCAATCCAAGAGATGTTTCGGCGATGAATTATGTGCGTGAAGAATTCAATCAGTAATTCGCCAAAACCGTGCACTTCTTCCTGAGCCTCTGATAGCTGTTTACGGGTCTCTTTAGCAGACTTAATGACATTTTCCACATTCCCCTTAGCTAAGGCAGCCCTATTCTCGGCTTCCATTAACTTGGACTCCAAGTCAGCATTTCGTTTCTCCAATTCAGCATTTTTTCTTGCTAACTCGGCTTTTTCTTGCTTAAGAGTATTGTAAGCCAGTTGCATTTTGACATTGTCCGACTTAGCGTCTTCCGCTTGTTTCTTCAACTCTAAACGCTCTTGACTATGAGATTCTAGCAAGTCATGATAACGCTTCTATAACTCCTCAAATTGTTGTTTGAAGGTGTTAGCATCTCGTTGAGCGATGAAAAGTTGAGGCTGTGTGTCCTCAAGGTCCTTCTCCAAATTTTTCAAGGCCTTTTCATCGACATCCGCAGTCTTTTTCATCGAATTAACATCTGTAATTAAAGTCCGAATGATTCTGGATAGATTGCGTGAATACTTGAACATCTCCGAGTACTGCTTCTCGACGGCGTCAATCTTCGCCTTAGCCTCATCTGCCCACTTTGATGAAATAGGCTCAAGAGAAGGTAAAAAATTTAGATTTTCAAAATAATGACCTGGGAATTGCTTCTCCAGATATGCCAGCTTAACTTTGGACTCAGCATCCAGTGGTCGAGGTTTGCAGTATGTTAGCTCAGTGTCTCTACGCTTAGTAGGCACGATGGCTGTATCACCCTTTCCAGGTCACTTCTCAGAAACCTTATGTTTGTCTCGTGAATCGGCATGTTTCGGTGGACTTTTTTCCCAATTGTGTTTGTCTTGAGGAGAAGTTTGGTCTTTGGGTTGTGATGTGTCTTCTCCTCGATGACTCTGATAGCTTTTATATCGGTCTGGATCCGACCGGACGGGGGAGCGAGAGCGTGAGGTGTGTGGCCGATAAGAATCATGAGGCCTTCTATCATCTCTACCCCGGCTTTCACGGTGATCATTCTCGACATCGGAAGGGAGTCTAGACATGCTGCGACGTATTTTCCTGACATCATAGTAGGGGCAAGACATTGTACCTACGCAACAATGTAAGTGGAATTCAGAATCAGTGTTCACATGAGAAGTGAGTGCTGTGAAGTGTGGTGCTATTGTGTTGGGTGCATCCTAAGTGGTGTTCCCACCGACAAACCCGAGTCCGAAGCCAGGCCAGCGCGAGTGGGCTCTTTGGCCTTCACGGGAGTAGTCTCCTCTGAAGAAATGAAAATTAAAGGATTTGTGCCAAAGTCCTCTGAAGTATATATGGTTTCAGGTAGGGGGAGATCTCCTAAACCCTGAAATGTGGAATCGTCGGTAGTAGGGACATCTCCTTGAGAAGCGTCTGTTGGCAGCTCTTTAGGGGACGTTGACTTCTCAGGAGAAATAGCATCATCAGGGACGGTATACCCTTCTCTGTGCTTTTCAGTTATGTTGGCTAACTCATCGTCCTGAGTTGAAGATGGAGAAGGTGAAGTCTGAAGAGGTATTATTGGACTTTTCGAGCCCTCGCCCGTTTCAGGAATAATGTCCACTGGGGGGATGTATACATATGGACCTGACCCATGACCTATGCTACGGGTAATGGATAGTAACCCATGATGATGGAGATACTCATCCTTAAGAACTTCGTCGATGGTTAGAAACTTTTGATCGCCATTGAGAAGCCGATGCAACTAATCAAAGTACAATTGATCCGATATTTGTTTTGGGTTATCAACTGCGAACAAAAGAGAAAGCAGGTTAATGTGTTGGCATGAACATTCAAAATTGAGATCTAGAAAATTGATGCTTTACTTGATTTGGTCCATCTCCTGGCGCACCCCGGCTGTTGCCTGATATAAAACCATTCGAGCATAGAATCGCCGGCATTGCTTCTAAATGGAGCTGAAATAAATTTCTTCTTTGGAACTGATTCAAAATAGGAGAAGAAAGGAGTCTCTTGAGTCCGATGCTTGAAATTATAAAAAAAGTGGACGACATCGAAGGTAGGCTCTATACCTAAAACCTCTCTATACACTACATATAAGGTATATAAAGAAGCATAAGAGTTGTGGTGTAACTGCATGGGGGCAATCCGCATCTATCTCAGAAAGTCGACGACAAAAGGCAGGAACAGTGGAATAGCCCCAACCATACACATCAATCGAGTAACTGCCATAAATCCTTCCGGAGGATTGTGGGGACGATTAGCTTTCGATGGCACAAGGGTATATCTTTTCAGTATCCTGTGATTTAAACATATTCGAACAAGTCTGTCGTCATCAATCGTCGATTCAATAGAATCTTTGGGTAACTCCAATATAATGGCAGACTCAAACTCATCAGGAGCTCGATTATCTCCTATCCCTCCTTCTTCTTCATCGCCCAAAGAAACTTCACTATCGGAAGGTGTTTCGCTGTTATACGCTCCTACATCATAATCTGGGCCCTCATCGTCCCATTCAGGGTTTGATGAAGAAGATATGTCATCACGAGCAAATTTCTCGGAAGTTTCTGCAACTTCTATCTTCTTTGCTAACCTAGATGAACGTCTCTCGGCCATGATCACTAGACTACTGAAGAAGTAATAACATAAGTTAGAGTAAGATAGCTCGCATCCCCCCGTGTGTGTATGTGAACTAAAATGTGTGCTATGTGCACCAAAGATGCAAAGTAAACACATGAGAGCGTGATTTAAAGATTCCAAGGAGTAATAATGTTTCAGAATAGTTCTTGATGTTTGTTATGTTCGTAAGGCGCTATCCTAACTGTTCATCAAGTTGAAGGTTATGCCAAGCATTGATTAAGCTAGTTGGATAAATTCTCGCGCATTGAGTTGGAATGTTTCGGTTTGGATCGGGTATCTGTATTGGGATCAGATCGGGGGGCAAAGTCATATTTCGGTCTGAAGTAGACATTCACACCCAGTAAGTAAAACCGGATTGGTTCGGACATAGGCTTTCGGAGCGGATCAGATCGACTTGAATAATCGTGCCTCTTCTCCTCCTTGTCTCTTATTCCGATCCGACCCGGTTAGGTAGGCTTTGTTTCCCCTTTTTGCCTTTTTTTGCTCCGACCCGATCCGGTCTTGTAAACATCTTTCCCTTCCCTTCACTCCAACGTTTCTCCACCCGAACCGATCCCAGTTCCTTTCCTCTTCTCCCTCTCCATCCTCTACTCCACTTAACTAACACCGAACCCATTCCCCTCAGGAAAACTGTTTATTTTTAAGGAATTAGTCGCAATGAAACCCTCATGGACCTATATATTTCCTACCATGCCAAATACCTTCCCCAATGCCTCGAGGAGGTGGCAGAACCACCAACGACGACGGCGACGAGAAAGGGAGCCACGGCGTCGAAGCCGAGTAGAGGCCATGACCAAATCGCTTAAAATTGATCCCAAATCAAAATGGAAATCGTTTATTTTGAGATAATTGAGATTATAAACCTACCAACGAGTTTGATTTGAAGACTAACGAGAAGAATTTTGGACTTTTTGAAAGATAGGGTTTCGGTGTAAAATATGATAAACAGGAGCAATAAAATAAAAGAAAGAGGAAGGAGATAGGCATCGAGTTTATATATGTGTTTATAGTGACCCATCGTATTCCTTTCCTTTTTACCCCCTTTCGGACCGGAGTTGCAAGCCCATAAATGCATTCTGGCCTATTAATCCAGTGTTGAGCAATACAAGAGAGAAATCCGTTTGGGTCGGAATCCGAACCGAAAGGGTTAGACTTGGCATGCAGGTTGAATTCAAGGAAAAATAAAGAAAAAGCTTACCTGGAGGAATAACTGGACATTAAAAAGAGCTCTTAAAGGTGTTTGAAAATGAAGAAAGTAATTCATATGGTTTATGGATATATATATATAAGCAACAAGAGACCCAGTTTTTATGAAGCAACACGTCCCTGTAAACGAACAGAAATGACTGTTTAACGATTCGAATTCAAAGACCAATGAACCGAGCGACACAACTCTACAAGTAAATGGAAGCAATCATTTAATGGCTTTAATTCAAAGACTGTTTTGTAAACTACTTCGCAACACACTTTATCTTAAATAAAGTGTACTTCGTGGGGGCAAAATGTTAGCCTACTTTGTGAACTAGGCTTCACAAAGAGCAAATAGTGGGAAAGCCATCAACCGGTTCGGATCGGAGGGAACCAGCGTAGGAAAGAAGCAGAAATCAAAGACGCAGTCATCACATTGGTTCGGTTCGGAGAAGTACTTCAGCGACACCAAAAGAAATCAAGTAGCCTCATCGGATCGGATCGGAGGCGGCCAATCCGAACCCCTTTTTTCTGAGCCTGTTACCGTTGCTACACAAGTTTCTTGAAGACTCAGACCAAGCACAACCATTTCCTCCCACGATCTCCCACTAAATCGATGCATTGTCACCATCTGGAGGCCTCCGAACCCGACTCTTATGGGATGGGTGCCACGAAGTTCCGAACCGGAGCCACTTCAAGGAGATTTTTCACCTATAAATACACCATCAAGAGGCATTTGAAAGGATCTTTTGGCATTTTCAGTATTGAAACTCCATTGTAACCCGAATTCTACCAACTTATTCAGCCTACAATCATCTTTCAAGTCATAAAAAAGAAAAAGAAAATTGAGTGAATCAATGTATGAAATGAGTGAGATTTGAGTGAAAATCATTGTTGTTCTCGCTTTCAAGATATCAATCAAAAGAGAAGAAAAGTGGACGTAGGCTAATTAATGCAAAACCACTATAAATTGTGTTTTTTCTTCGCTTTAGTTTTCATCTTATTTTAATCTTTGCTAGTTTGGGTGTTAGAGCCAATTTTGGATCAAACAGATGTCCACAAAAATATCCTAGTTGGGAGCTAACCAACTGTGACATGTTTGAAGAAATCAACGTACGTGGCCCATTGGAAATACTCTATCAGACACTCGTCCATACCAGTCATCCAGGAACAGGATGAACCGAAGGCACCCTCCTACCGCATCTTATATAGTAATCACCCAAAGGAACAATAGCGAGTAGTCCTTGCAATCCGCAAAATCTCAACCACGACCGAATCACGCCAGAATATCTCTGCGTTGCAACACAGAGAATATTTGTCAAGTAATCCTTCCGCTTATGAAGATCCACGGCCTTCACTTGCTCCCTCTTCCCTCAGTATCTTCATGTATTTGCTAGTCAGAATGGTTTTCAAATATAAATTCGATCCCGGACTTTCCGTACCAACAATCGTATTGGTCAGGTTTTAATAGTCGGTGATTTAACTATCAAATAACAATAGTGTGAATGGGTTTATTGATTTGGTTCTTGGCATGACTTGGCCTGTTTAAAGTATATTTAACAAATTTGTTGATAACTTCTAAATCTTCCCCTAAAATATAAACACCATATTTATCCTTATTTTATTATAACAAAACTATTTTATACATTTCAGAATATGAAATGCTTAACTTTCCATTCCCTTTCATATTGGGTATGTCATTATAAAAAATCTTTTTCCCCTTTCTTAAATTTTGGCATCACGATATATTCATATATGCATTATAATTAATAGTATATAACAAATTATCAATTCTTGATATGGCAAAGCAAACGCCAAACTACAATTTAAAACCAAATACTTCTATTTACGTTGTAACTAACATTTTAGTATTTATTTATATTTCAAAATCTCGCACTCATGTTCCATATTCTTCTCGTATGGGATATCACATCAATTACCACTCTCTTTACTCGTTCCAAACTAATACCATTCCTCAAAAATAATGAAACTGTTCAAGTTGGGGTATTTTATTTACCTCTTAGACCTTGATCGACAACGTTCTTATCTCACAATGAATACCAGTTTGTAACTTAAACCCTTATAAAACTTGTTTACCATCTCGATTTCAATTCTGGTTTTATAAACCGTTTGTTATATTTGAGATCCTCGTTCAAAACTCTCTTTACTCAATTCCTTTAATTAAGTCGATATTCACTAAAACACCTCCTTTAACTTAAATCATTATTTCGCTTATAACATTTTGATTTATAATCAAAATCTCCGGTCAAATAATTTACTTCAGTCTATTGGCATTCTTAATATAGACCTTGGTCTTGGATTTCATAACTAATGATTATTTACCCCCTTATTTAATATAATTCAATCCAATTTGGTTCTCTTTACTTAATATAACAATTAAGTAAAATCGTATTTAAATCCCTGCAATTCACTTACCAATTCTATTTACATTTCTCGTTTGGAAACTTAGATTATAAATTCCTTTATAAACCACTTACCGCCCCTCTTTAATCAAACACTTAATCACTTTCTACATTGAATCCCAATTACAAGATATCACCTTAATTATTATAAAATAAAAATTAACTTTAATATTAACTATATTACTGATTTTTCCTTGTCATTTCCCCCCTTTTTTTGATTAAATAGCTCAATTAATTTAAAAAATCACTATTTAATTGTTTAAACCAAACACTTATTACAGTTTACAACCCGTAGGTATATTTGCTGGCTTTCTGTATTTAGATCATGTACAAATCATAAACCTTTTTAAATAATTTCTTTTATAAAATCAAAAAAATATTTATTTATAAATTTCTAATTTAATTATCTATATAAATAACTAAAGACTCCAGTTTAGTTTAAAAAAAAAATATACTTAAAATCTACGTCAATTCGCCTGAAGGTAGAACGACAGTTAAAAACAGTACAATTTAGGCCATTCAATGCCAACCACTCAATCAATACTATCGATTGATTTTAAACACAACACAGGTGAATATTTATTCAACCATCACGCTCAAAACAGGTTTTACTACCATATGGGGTTCAATCAGTTCATATATCAACAATATAAACAAACAAACAACATATATAATATTTGAGGAATCCGGTCAGATCCCCTCAACCTGTTCTGCCCTGCATCATAGCTCGTTACACATTCCATAATAATATATGAAATAAATTTCATATGATCTACTAATTTAAAATGATTAAATATAAATAACAACAACCAATCAAACAATAACATCCAATAGCAACCGATCAACCAATTTATACTTTTAAATGGTAAATTATATTTTAATATGAATTTACCACATCACAGGATTCCAGAAGGTGTGAGAATTAACTCACAATATTTATTAGGTTGACTGTTGATGCGTTTGTTCTCTTTAATTTGAAACGAACATTCCAAATTATCTGAAATTTCAACGGCATCAGATCAGTGCCTAGTCAGTGCCATCGTCTAGGTCTCGTCCCTGCGATCCCAACGGATCCAGTTTCACTGAATTTCGTTAACGTACGAAAAAGTTATGATCGATTAAAGTTTGTATAAATTAAACGGTTATTAAAATAAAACTTAATATATTAATTAATTATATTAATTACCTTAATTACCTTTTAATTAGTCCACGTCATCCACAAACTAAACAAAATGCGTTTTCCCTTTCTGGTAATTCCTGAACCCGACTTTTTCCTTCTCGTTGAACACGAGCCACCAACGGAGCCTTCTATCGCCGCCGCCGTACCGTCACCGGAGCACCCCTCGACCATTACCAGACCACCGCCTGAGCCTGTACCCCTACCACCAGAGACGCCGAGACCTAGTTCTTCTCCTCTATAACAAAAACTTCACCTGAACGGAAAATGGTCACAGCCAAAATCCGATTGCCTCAGGCCACCGGAGGTAGCCGTGCCCCCACCAATGTGACCGCCGCCCAACCCCCTTCGACCAACTTCAGACACTCAGCCCCCTCGATGACCGGCGCTGCCATAAAAATCCCCAGTTCCGACCGTTACTCCCAAAATCGAGCTCCCAAAACTGTTCTCAGTTCAACTCCTCGCCCCGACCTCCTCGGACCACCGTTGCACCTCAGACCGGTGCCAAAATGATGCTGAAACTCCACTCTTCAATTCCCCCCAGGTCCTGGCCTATCAAATCGACCCAGTCTCACCCAAAACAGAAAAGAATGGAACTGTCCAGTTTGGGTTTTCGGACGATTCCGACCACTCACTCAACGAAACCTCCCCAATTTTTCTCAGTAGCTAGGTAAGGACCTGATCTACAACTTTTGTTCAGGTTCCCCTAACAAATTCCTCTCGGATTCAAAGATATAAATTGTTTTTGTGATCGAGGGCTTTATTGCAAAATTGATGGACGAATTTCTGATTTGGGGGAATAGTGTTCTGAATTGGGGTATTTATAATGTGAAAATAATATAATTTAAGTTGATTTGACGAACGATGTTGACAACGATTTTTATTTCGTACCTATCGCTATTTCGAACGTTGTTTATTTGCTCATGTTCTCACATACAAACCCTGTTCGAGATGCGAATGGACGACATAGTATAATTTGACGATACGGTCCTAATGAAACTTATTTCGTCGAATTCCGAGCCCGTTTGCTCAAAAAACGCTCGTTCACGTCCAAATGGTCGTTTTATTTGCATTTTATTTTGCCACGCTCATAAATTAACCCCATTGACGCGCCACTTGAAATCTAGCAATAATTTGTTGTTCTGGTCCCAATAAATTTTGTTTCGTCGAAAACAGAGGTCGTTTGAATAAAGTCCCTTTTATAACTGCCTAATCCAAATAAAATAAACCAATTTTAAAATACCTCAATATAATAGTATTAAAATATTAAAATTGGCCATACACGACCGGAATTTCGTATACTGCCATGATAAAATAGCTCGGTTGAGTTTGAAGCCAAATCGATGTTATAAATATTTAAAAACCCTTTATTTCATATAAATAAACATTATAGTTTATAAAGGAATTCCACAGCGACTATTTTAAAATTTGATTTGGACATAAAACAAAATCTACAACACAAAAACTTGAATTTTCTATTTCATTTGAAAAATATTACCTAACAGAATCAGACGTTTCTTGTTTCGAGAAAATCCGACTCATATTGGAACAGGTACAGCCGTTTAAAGTTCAAAACGCCAAATTACGAACTGCCATACCGCTGCAGCTTCTTTTATATTTAAATTATAAAATAAACGTTCTAACGTCGTTTTTAATAACGAATATATTTGTATAATTCAATATAAACCATATTAATTTAAATTGCTCATTCACATTATACAGCAAAATCAACATTTTCCCCAAATATTCTGAAAATAAAATATTATTACAAATAAATATCCACAACAAATGGTCAAAATTCATTATTTAAACCCAAATCAATGTTTTAAATAAATAAAATATTTCAAATAAATGGTCAGAAAATACGGGACATTACAAGGGCCGTTGAAAATCAGTCCACCCTCGCTTTCTCCTCCGATGCTCGCTCCACCTTTAGTTCTGATAAATCCGAAGCCCTCCTTCGAATTGAAAACAGCACCAACAACCATAGTCTCCAACATCAAAGACTGGTTTTTTTTCAAATCGAAACCTTGTTGTTGAATCAAATCGTCACCAGGAAATCTCGCAAGCCACCGCAACTCGCTTCAACAACCACCAAGCCATCAAATCAAAGCCGTCGTTGTCGAAATATGCGTCGGAGCTGCTGGTCCTCCTAAACACGGAAATAAAGGTGAGTAATTCACTCATGATTTATCCCATTTTCAAGTAATTCAATATCAATATAAACTAGAATATATTAGTTAAAATTCATGCTTGTTATTCGCTGTTTGTTGGTATGTGTTTCTGTTCTTTGTTGTTTGGATGATCAGGAGCCGAACTGTATATATGGAGGGAACATGGGTAGACATATACCGAGTATATGAATATTCATATAGATCGGCATACTAGATTCCTAGATTTATACGCCGCCTTAATGATCTTGTGAGCCATTGATGCAGAACCAATTCAGACTTTTGTTATGAAATTCTCATGTGTATATACATATATACATACATGTATACATGTGAAGTTTCAGATAGTATTATTGAAAACTTACCCCGTAAGCACACCTGTGTGGAAATACTGTTTTGGGTTCATCTGTTGAAAGTGGAAAATGCATACTTAAGTTATCCAGTCGCCATGTTTTCCTACAGCTGATTGATTCCTTTTGTATATATATAGATATATGATGGTGTATTTACTGTTGATTTTTTTTAATTTTTTTTAATTCTTTTTCAAGTTGCATAGTTTGTCATGTTCAAAACTTAAATCTCACCCAGTCTTTGTCTGCTTGGAATCATTTTGGACCGAGATTTTATGGTTATTCAACCTATATAAACCCCAATGTTGTATGCATGCAGCATATAGTATCATGCATAGCAGGTTGGAAAAACATTAAATAAGGAGTGTATACTAGTTGAACCAGGCCGTGGCAGTTTTATCCTAAGGTTTTATATGATTTATAGGAGTGCAAATTATGAGAAGAATTTATGTCCTTTTTATATTTGCTTTGATAAGTATCTAACGTTATTGATCGTGTGAATTTTTAGGATGTAGTCAAGCAAATGTTTTGTGCCAAAAGAAAAGATTTGATTTGAAAGAAACTATTTTGACTTACCAAACACTTTTTTTCTCAAGAACAAATAACAAGGGATAAATCGACAGTCCTTACTTTAGATTTTTTTTTTGAAGGAACGCATAAATTGGTACTCTACTTTCTATAATCCATTTGGCACTTGAAATTTCCCTTGTTATGTTTTTTCAGTTAGATTGAATTGCTTTTGCATGAATGTACTTGCATTTCCTATGTCTGTGCTTGAACATTTACTTAGATGATGCACCTGCCTTCATGTTGAGAGCATGCACACATGTCCATTGTTTCACTATACAGGCACATGCCATTGTTCTATCATTCATAATCTCACGTTTGGTTATGTTGCTCCATTTCCAAGTGATGTTGTTTCATTATCTGGATATTTATAGCCTGGTTTGAATGAGCCTTGTTTAGATGATTAAATTCTTGGAAGAAATTTTAAAATATAACCAAGATGATGCAGTCTCTTATGGCAACTAAGTTATTAAATGTTTTGATATTTATACTCATAACCAATATCAGGTTAATCATTCTGGCAAAAACAAGAGTGTTGATTTTCCTGGCTTTGTTATTTAAATTGCATTTGACTTTGTGATGAGGTTTAGTTGAATATCTGTTCTTACTGACATCATTTTGTGCTCCTGTATTGATATGTGTATACCCACTTGCTAGTTGAATCTCATTTGCCTATATGCGTATACACCCGTGTGATTACATACCCTAAAAATAAAAAAAAGGTTAAACGGATTTAGAATAGATGCTATAACTGTAGATTGGATTACAACACATAATTATTATAAATATTTACTAATGTGTTTTCAGTTTTTATTGATAATGATTCACTTGAACTATGATTAATCTTCACTCGAGTGTTTTATGTTTTCACATGGAACGCTCGGATAAGATTCGAGCATTCCAGATTTAAAGAATACAGCTTAGGATTCGAAGATTGGAAAAGCCGGGGATTCCAAAGACAGCGCACTCTGAAGTTTTAAACCAGTAATATTTTTATTGTATTCAAACTGCATTTTCATTCCGTTATATAGAAAATCTTTGTATCAAAAATTCTTATTAATATAAATAAAAGTTTTTATTTTGTTGTTCAATATTGTGTTGTTTATTTATTCTATGTTTCCTGTGTTGATTATATTTTAAACCCTATAAGGTAAATAACGATTCGTCAGTTTGGACGTTTTAGATTGGTTTAATTATCAATTTGAAGCATCTAAAAGGGAGGAACGTTACAGCCACCACTTGAGATAACGTCTCTATAGGTGTCCACTCGAATGTTCTTCGATTTGTCAAATGAACTCAATTTTGAGAGAAAGGTATTGTACGTTGACATCGTGTCTTATTTTCTTTTATCGGATCTCGTTTTTACTGTCTCACAGATAAGGGAGAAGTTTTTGCTTTTTATAATAAACGAGATCCAATAAAATTGAATTAAAATTAACATGGTGCACCAATTTAAAATATCAACGATTGATATTTTTATACTCAAAAAATGGTTCTCTTTTAAGATGTTCTTATTGCGTGACCCTATAGGTTATTACAACATTGGAAATAATTTTAAATCACATTTAAAATTATAAACAGTGAGCGGTGTCTAGAAACATATCGCTGTTACCTAAGTTATAATAAAATCAACGATTCAATATAACATTTTCCATGACCAGTATTTCAACGTAACTTAATCCTTTTAACCAATATATTCAAAATTAAACTTGAAGCATGGAACGCATCTTCCTCTTTATAATTTAATCCTTTTATCTTGATCGATGACCAAATTATATAGAACATATCAATATTTGAGCACGACCATGCATTTTATAATCATACTCAATCAAGAGGTCCATGGATATCTCTACCTATGTTGTAGGGTTAAATTCCATCTATATCATTTGTATTATTTAATCGATTCGAGATGCATCTGGTAATCACCTTTACCGTCTACCTGGTTAAAAGCAACTTTTGATGATATCAAAACACAAATATCCTCAAGTAAAATATATAATGAATTCAGGTCTGAGGATCATTACATCACTTTTAGTATGAGAATTACTTATGATACTATTAATTATATTCCATGAAGTTTTCTCATGTTGGGTCAGCCCAATACGCTATTCTCTAATATGTATTTATGTATTGATATCAATATAACACATATTAATGATCAATGAAATATGATCATCAGTCAATCAACATACTAGTCTCAATGTTTTATTGCTGTCCTTTATATACAATAAAACTTGACAAGGGACATTTAAGAATTATAATACTTATTATATTATATAATATCATGTTCAAGTCACTTACTTGAAACTATATAATTCTATATTATTATTCTTAGGACTTCTATTATGTTAATAGTTATATTACGCAGTAAATATAACATAGTAGAATCTTTTATTCAAAATAAAATATAACATCAATAATGTTATTAATCACATAAAACGGATTGCCTCTAGGGAACAAACTCTAACAATCTCCCACTTACACTAGAGTCAATCATTCATGTATCGTATACCCATAAAACTAGTGTGACTATCATTCTTCTATTGTGATTGAGTTTTAGCTAGTGGATCTGCAACATTATTATCTATTTGTTCTTCATACATGTGTATATCTCCTTTGTAAACAGTTTCACGGATGAAATTAAATTGCTTAAATATGTCTTTGGATCAATAATGCGATCAAGATTTCTAGTCCTGATCAATAGCTCCATTGTTATCGCAACGTAAAACAATTGGATCAAGAAGGGATGGAACTAAGTTCAGTAACGAACTTTGTAATCCAAACAGCCTCCTTCATAGAATCAGTAACTATTTCTTGTTTTAAACTAACATCATTCCCAATAAGAAATATGTCAGCATCATATGACACTAGGAATATAATGTTACTCCCACTTATTTCTTTGTATACACAAGGTTCTTTGGTATTTTGTGGTTCCCGAATTTCTCCAATTTCTACTTTATTCCCATTAGTACTTTCAGAGACTAGTTCTCATTCGAAAAAATAACAATTCGAGCAATAAACATTTTATTCTCAGAAGATTGGAAAAAATAATATCATTTTGTTGCTTACGGATACCCCACAAAATAATCATTTTAGTAGGATTATAATTAAGTACAGATGCAAATGTTTCAAAGGCATAACCCCAAAATTTATTGGTAGATCTGTATTGTAACGACCTAGATTTTTCACCGATTAATTTTAAATATTTAATATGGTTTTAAATATTGAATTTATAATATAAATGGTATTTTATTCAGTTATCGATTAAATAATCGAAATACGATTTATTTTGATAATTATCGAAATACGAGAAGTTTGAAATAATTCAATTCGAAGATAAAACTGAATCAAAACAGTTCAGATGATCAATATATACTATTTAAATATGAACAACGATAATAGAAATTTATTGTTGAAGAATTTGTTTGTTTTGAATTTAAATTGATTTAATATGGCTATTTTAAATATACGTTCAAATTAAATTGTGTAATCTATTTCGTTGAATTCGAAATAGCGTTATAACATTATAACGACGGTCGGTATGCTGAAATAGCGGTTCACGAATTTTAATTATGAACCCCAATTTATTTGATCAGTGGATAGGATCGATATCAAATCGATATCTATTTAAAAAGAAAGTAGAATCTCTCAAAATCAAATCGAATTAAATTTAATTACATTTAAAATCGAAATCAAAATCTTTTTACCCCTTTAAAAAGATATTGCATGTACTTTTGGCCGACACACATTAAAAACCCTCGTACCCTTGTCTGCTCTCGCTTTTATATATTGAGCTTGCCTTCGAGTTTTCTACCATCCATGAAACCATTCTGTTGTCCTTCCCTTTTCAGTTCTCTTCCTCTAATCGAGTCAGCCTCCGTTAAGTTAAATAAAAAAAATCAAATCAAACTCGCAACTTGAAGTGAGTCCGGAGCTCGAATCAATGCTGAAGGCGGTTGCAATTCGATGGAGTATCAGGGGTGCGGTTTGCTGAAGGGGATGGTGCGATGTAAATGGGGGTTTAGGGTCGACGCGATGGATTTCCGTTCAAACGAAGTAGTGAAGTTACACTGTCGTGCCTCTAAATCATCGATGTTGGAGTTGATTCGATGGATACTTGGTAGTGCGTGAAGTAGGAGACTGAGTCGAGATGCGGTGGTCTGGATTGGGAGGAGCTGTTGAACAAGTATAGGGTTGCGATGGATATATCTATACCAGGTGGATTTAGTTCGAATGGACATTGTGTCCTGTAGGGTTTGCTGAAGCTGTGAATCATGAGTTCAACTTCGAGGTTGACAGTATGAGGCTGGGATGAACGAGCTGTTTGTGGTGTCGAGAGGATCGAAGGAAAATTCGAACCAAGGGTTCGATGCCTATAACAGGAAATGAAATTGTTGGGGTTTGAAATCGTGAAAGAGGGGTAGAAGGAGTTCGGTTATAGCAACAGGACTCCGAATCAAAGGAGAACGCTGTTAACTAGGTAATATTTATTTATTTTATTAAAAACAAATATAATTATTTTATAAAGATTTAGTTACAAATTTATGAAAATCTATAACTATTTCATATACGTAATCAGGTTTGAGTAAAACAAATTAGTTGACTATGGTATAATCGGGTAATTGAAAACAAGGAGATTTGGTAGTTTATTTAACCATTTTCTTGGTGCTTAAATTCATTTATGTAAGTCCAGTTAATTTATTTAGTGTAAGCCGGCGTAGACCATTTTAAAAAAGGAGAAAAATAGTTTATTTAAAATAAAATGAGAAATAGTGATTTAAATAAATAAATAAAAATTTTATTTGATACGAATATTTCAAATAAGTATAATGTATTTATACAATAACAGATCTCGGTGAAACGAGATGATTGGCTTGACATCATCTAATACTTCTCAACGGAATTAAAGTGGGAATCAGAATAGATCGGGAAAAGGAAAATCACGGTGAGTAAATCTCACTCACCTTTTATTTATAATTATTTTTATCCGTTAAAAATAATTGTTTGATGCTTGTTTGAATGTTTTCTGGTTGATTTAAATATATTAGTTATTTAGGGTTGACTATTATATATATATTGGTTTGGTGATTGGATTGATTCCCGCAGTTTCATTAGCGGATGCCCGCAGTATCATTAGCGGATGACCCTACGCCCACGTATATAAGTGGATCCCCTTTTATACCGCGATATCCTGCCTTGAAGTAGGATGGGTATTATTTCTGTTGACTAACATTTGTGGATGCAGGAAAACAGGTTAGGGGAATCCAACTGGATTCCTCAAAAATATATTATCTGTTTGTTTGTTTGCTTGATTTCATATATTCATATATGACAAGTGAAAAATAAAATGATTGACAATTGGGTGATTTGGTTGTTTTAAATATCACTGGGCCAAGTGTTAATTTATTTAAAATATCGTGAAAAGGATATTTGAGACTAAAAAGGAAAATTCTATTTTAAATAGAATTTTGAAATTTGAATGGAATAAAAATATAAACTTGTTTTGAAAAAGAAAACAAGTAGTTCCTTTATAAACAAAGTTTATAAATAGTTCTTTTATAACGAAGTTATAAATGAAGTAAAAGAATTATCACTTGATAGTTCAGAAATCAAAATACAAGTGTGAAATTGAAAAGGGAAATTTATTTTCAAAAAAAAATAGAAATATCGATTTCAAAAGGAATTGAAATCAAGACTTGTTTAAAGAAGTTGAATATAAGAATTCAAATGGAAATTTGATATAGAAAATTTAAGTAGAATTTGAAATAGAATTTCAGAAATAGAATTTGAATGGAGTTTGAAAATAGTTTTGAATATAGAAATCCAAACGAAGTTTGAAAATAGATTTGAATTCAAATAGGAATTCAAATAGAATTTGAATTCAAAAGGAATACAAATAGAATTTGAATTCAAAGGAATTCAAATGGATTTGAATAAAGAAAGTTCAAATGAAATTTAAATATAGATATTTGAAAATAATGGAGTTTAACTATAAAATTTGAATATAGAATTTAAATGGAGTTTGAATATAGAAATTCAAACGGGACTTGAATAGAGAATTTAAATATAGAATTGAATATAGAAATTCAAAGAGAATTCAAATCTAGAATTTGAATATAGAAATTTAAACAGATGTTGAATATAGGAAATTTAAAGGGAATTCAAATACAGAATTTGAATATAGGAATGTAAATAAAATTTGAATAAGGGAATTTGAAATAGAATTTAAATAAGAGGTTTTAAATAAGAGTTTGAATATTTGAAATTTCATTTAGAATTGAATCGGAGTTTGAATATTTGAAATTCAGATAGAATAAATATGGAATTTGAATTCAAAGAGAATTAAATAGGAAATTTGAATGTAGAATTCAAAAAGAAAATTTAAATGGAATTTAAACTAAAGAATTCGAATATAGCATTCAAATGGAATTTTAAACTATAGAATTTGAAGATATAATTCAAATGGAATTTAAAATATGGAATTTGAATATAGGATTCAAATAAAGGTGAAATTGGAATTTGAATATAGAATTCAAATAAAAGTGAAATGGAGTTTGAATCAAGGAAATTCGAATAGAGTTAAAATGGAGTTGAATTCAATTTAACGAAGTTTAAAACGTTTATATTTATAAATATAATTAAAACGAACTCGCCGCAGCGCAGCAGTTCATAAATTGTCGTTTCGAACTTCAATTGAGTATACAGAATTCAATTGAAGTCGGAATTCTTTGAAACAAGAAACGTCAGGACCGATTTGACAATATTTTTCTAATGGAGGAGGAAAATTTGGATTTCGTTGAATAGATTTTGAGTTATATCAAAATCAAATTTTCAGAAAAGCAGCGCTAAAATCGTTTTAAAACCATAATGGTTTATTTAATGTTATAAAAGGATTTCAAGCGAATAAAATCCGAATTTCTATTTAGAAAATTTCAGAATTGAGTTGTAAAATATATGTGAATTCAAGTTGTGTAAATCAATATGATTTTTGAAACAGAAACCAGATTTTTAATTTATTTAACTAATTTGAAATAGAAATTAGTTAATGAGATTTTGAATAGATACTGGACTTCGAATAAGTGAATTCGATTTGAAAATTTATATTTGAAATCGAAAAGGGAATATAGAATTGAAATTCAATTTGGTTATGAGCAAGTTAAATATTTTGTTTGAACATGTTATCCTCAAACAAAGAAGCGAAATAGGCAAAAATAGCTAATTAAAGAATAAATGAGCAAAACTGAATTCAAACGATTGGATTGAGTTGTATTGAATTGAAAACAGGTGAGCATGTGTTAGACAGGTATGGGATGAGACATATGATGATTTTAATTTATGTGCCCGACAAAAAGGTACATGTTTAAATTCATATATGAGGTTTTATGTGCCGTATCGGCAAGCCGCTTGGCTTTTTCTTTTGAATTGCTGAGGGCCATGGGAGGCTATTTGAAATATCCCGAAGCTCCCGGTGCAGGGGAGGTTATGGCGAATTTTTCCGGGAATTTAAGGAGTTAGAATATTTTTAAGATAATTTGATAGTTATAAATCAATGTATCGATATATGTATAATTCGATAAGGAAATGAAATCAAAATAGAGTATTGGAAACAAAAAGGGAAATCTATTAATTAGAAATAGAAAGCGAACTTTATGCATGTTTTTAAAAATGAATAATTGGGTTTTATAGTGTGTTTATTCGAGGTAAGTGTTTTGCCGTTTTGAAGTTGAGGATGTTTTCAGTCAAGGTCTGAGTGGTAATTTTACCCCAACTTGATTGAATTCATTTTGAATGGGTAAATAGCAAGATCCAGTCTCGAAGAGAAGTGTTTGAATAATAGTTTGGTCGAATAAAATAGTTTGGGTTGTTTGTAACGATGTTGTATACAACTTTCGTTTTAACTCAAGTGATGAAATTTTGGGAATATAAAAGTAAATATTTCCTGAGTATAATTAAAATAATCGGGATAGAGATAAGTGATTGAAATTATTTACAATTGCAAATAGAGACATTTTCTAATATATAGAAAATAAAAGAAGTTGATATTTGGAAACGTTTTCCAAATGGCATAAGAGGAAAATGATTATTGAAAATATTTGGTTAACAAATATTGATAGAGAAATGGAGAAGAGATTTAATTAATGAAATATTAATTAAAGAGCCCAGTGATTTGATTGATATGTTGAATGAACACTTGTCTTTATTCGATAGTTAAATCACAGACTATCGAAGTTTTTGACCATCGTTGTCAATATGGAGAGACCGGTTGGATTATTATCCGTGAACCACTATGTATTAGCAGTAGCGTTGCAAATCAGATTATATGAAGATAATCGAAGATGGAGTAAAGTGCAAGGGCTTTTTCTATTAATAGAAATTGTGCCTTCGGTTTCGTTCAAATCCCAGAACGAACGTATATGGACGAATGTCGGATAAAGTATTTCCAATGATCTAATGGGTTGGTCTGTATAAATATATATGGTGGCAACGGATTTATTCCCTTAGCATAATATCCAGAATATTTGTGCAAATCAATTAGTGATTAACGGATCTGACAATGTGGCATTCAAAGTGATTGTGCTATCAATGGATAGAAAGTAATCGTAGCCTCAGCCCTCAACAACCGGGAAAGGACAAAAATCGGGCAGGCAACATGGCTATGTGGGTCGTTCCCATTAGGATGTATAAGCACCTATCTAGAGGTTCATTTAATTTCTTATTCTATTCGATGTTGTCCCAGTCGGGAGACGGTTGCTGATCTCAACCGTTGGTGATATACATTCGATACACTCAAGCGAAATGAGTGGTCGGTCATGTATGGGCCGGGTTACAAGATGTTCTTGTTGAACCCAGTGTATTCCTCTCTAGAGATACACTAGCGGAAGGTGGTTCCATACCTTGTCATGTTGGAAATCCAATCTCCAATAAGCGCCATGCGGTTTTTGATTTTATACTATGTATGTGGAGCGTGAGATGCAAGCGTTCTGTTATTTGGTTATTTACTTGATGTAGACGTTATTATAAAATCACTAGATTTGATATCAAAGTGTTTTGGGTTATAGTAAGGTAAAAACCGTCCGTGTTTATGTTTGGGCTGGTCTTACTATTATCTTTTCTTTTGAAAGGATTTTAAAAGTTAAACAAATGATTGGAGTTTACTCACACCAGTCCCATGACTGACCCAGAGTTTATTTTGTTTTGTTTTCCCTAAACTCTTGGGTGCCCAAATTTGTACGGGCAGTCAAGTAGTCGGGATTTCACAGATTCATTTGGAGGAGCTGGAAGCAGGAGGCTTCACCGGTTAGCTATAGACTATCATATCTTCCGCTGTGAACCTTGTTTGTATCTGGAAATAGGTGTTTATAACTGTTCCAGGAATAACTGTTGTGCTCTGATGATGGTATGTATATAAAGTTACTGATTTGTATTTCAAAAGTTATGTTATTTAATATATTTTATTCGTGCCGCTGTGAGATTTGTCTTCTTTGTTTTCTTCTATTCTAATATTTCTTTCTTTCTATTTCTCATCCTCTACCTTCTTTCTAATAATGATTCGTATTTCTGTGCAATTTGGGTTGGACGTGTGGTGTTACTAGTCAACTCAGATAGTACGGATATGCGGGCCTTTACAGTTGGTATCAGAGCTTAGGTTTAGCGAACACCTAGGCTTTGGTGGGATGTGCTCATTAGAGATAGGGTCAGTAGCACCCTAGAATGAGTTGAGTGTGTATATACGAGAGCGCGTATTTGTAAATTGATATAAAAACCGTTTTATATTGTGTTGACTAGTCTGTTGAGTGGTTTATGAATTCTGATCGAATAGTGGGACGCCACGAAGTCGATAGGAATTTCTAAACACTTGAACAAAAGATTGAACATGATATTGTTTTCAAGTGGGTAGATGAAATAATTTTACCCAAAATTATATTTTAATATAGAAAGAATGATTTTTGAGATCATTATATTATATGGATGTGTTGAATGTTAATATTATAATCAAATAAGATTATAAAATGGGAATCGTTATATATAACCGAATAGAATTTGTATATGAATGAAGAATATACAAATAAGATGAATTAGAATTGAATTCAAACTAGAATTCAGAATTTAAATCCTGGGAAGTTGGAAAATATTTTCTGAAGTATATTAGAATAATATAGCTTTGTTTTGAAAGGGATTTTTGAATAAAAATCATATTTGAATGGATTTTGAAATTGATAAAGCACTGAACTCACTTCAGTGGCTGGAAAATAATTCTGATGATGATTGCAGCTTCATCAGTATTCATTTTCGAGTTCTAAGTGACGAATGACTACCTTAGAAAAGTTTTGATGAAATTTGTTTTGAAAGAAAACAAGTGATTTGAAATTTCAAATGTTTTGAATTTAAAGTGGTTATTAATATAGGTGTATATATTTATGTGATTTCAGAAGGATTCGAAAGGAAAACCCAGAAATTTGAATTCTGAAGTTTAAATTTAACTGAAGTAAGTTAAATGGATCGAGGTAAATAAATTAATGAAATTCAAATTGAATAAGATTGAACAGAATTTGAATTGGGTGAAGATCATTTAGATTGAATGTGTGAAAACCAAAAGTTTTGGTTGGAGCTAATTTGATGAAATATGAAGAGGTGAGTTTCAACATAAGTGAGGTTTTGAAAAGTAATGGATTTGTACCATTTTTCCTACCTTAGCAATTTCGAGGACGAAATTATTTTAAGGGGGGAAGAATGTAACGACCTAGATTTTTCATCGATTAATTTTAAATATTTAATATGGTTTTAAATATTGAATTTATAATATAAATGGTATTTTATTCAGTTATCGATTAAATAATCGAAATACGATTTATTTTGATAATTATCGAAATACGAGAAGTTTGAAATAATTCAATTCGAAGATAAAACTGAATCGAAACAGTTCAGATGATCAATATATACTATTTAAATATGAACAACGATAATAGAAATTTATTGTTGAAGAATTTGTTTGTTTTGAATTTAAATTGATTTAATATGGCTATTTTAAATATGCGTTCAAATTAAATTGTATAATCTATTTCGTTGAATTCGAAATAGCGTTATAACATTATAACGACGGTCGGTATGTTGAAATAGCGGTTCACGAATTTTAATTATGAACCCCAATTTATTTGATCAGTGGATAGGATCGATATCAAATCGATATCTATTTAAAAAGAAAGTAGAATCTCTCAAAATCAAATCGAATTAAATTTAATTACATTTAAAATCGAAATCAAAATCTTTTTACCCCTTTAAAAAGATATTGCATGTACTTTTGGCCGACACACATTAAAAACCCTCGTACCCTTGTCTGCTCGCGCTTTTATATATTGAGCTTGCCTTCGAGTTTTCTACCATCCATGAAACCATTCTGTTGTCCTTCCCTTTTCAGTTCTCTTCCTCCAATCGAGACAGCCTCCGTTAAGTTAAATAAAAAAAATCAAATCAAACTCGGAACTTGAATCGCGAGTCCGGAGCTTGAATCAAAGCTGAAGGCGGTTGCAATTCGATGGAGTATCAGGGGTGCGGTTTGCTGAAGGGGATGGTGCGATGTAAATGGGGGTTTAGGGTCGACGCGATGGATTTCCTTTCAAACGAAGCAGTGAAGTTACACTGTCGTGCCTCTAAATCATCGACGTTGGAGTTGATTCGATGGATACTTGGTAGTGCGTGAAGTAGGAGACTGAGTCGAGATGCGGTGGTCTGGATTGGGAGGAGCTGTTGAACAAGTATTGGGTTGCGATGGATATATCTATACCAGGTGGATTTAGTTCGAATGGACATTGTGTCCTGTAGGGTTTGCTGAAGCTGTGAATCATGAGTTCAACTTCGAGGTTGACAGTATGAGGCTGGGATGAACGAGCTGTTTGTGGTGTCGAGAGGATCGAAGGAAAATCCGAACCAAGGGTTCGATGCCTGTAACAGGAAATGAAATTGTTGGGGTTTGAAATCGTGAAAGAGGGGTAGAAGGAGTTCGGTTATAGCAACAGGACTCCGAATCAAAGGAGAACGCTGTTAACTAGGTAATATTTATTTATTTTATTAAAAACAAATATAGTTAGTTTATAAAGATTTAGTTACAAATTTATGAAAATCTATAACTATTTCATATATGTAATCAGGTTTGAGTAAAACAAATTAGTTGACTATGGTATAATCGGGTAATTGAAAACAAGGAGATTTGGTAGTTTATTTAACCATTTTCTTGGTGCTTAAATTCATTTATGTAAGTCCAGTTAATTTATTTAGTGTAAGCCGGCGTAGACCATTTTAAAAAAGGAGAAAAATAGTTTATTTAAAATAAAATGAGAAATAGTGATTTAAATAAATAAATAAAATTTTTATTAGAAACGAATATTTCAAATAAGTATAATGTATTTATACAATAACAGATCTCGGTGAAACGAGATGATTGGCTTGACATCATCTAATACTCCTCAACGGAATTAAAGTGGGAATCAGAATAGATCGGGAAAAGGAAAATCACGGTGAGTAAATCTCACTCACCTTTTATTTATAATTATTTTTATCCGTTAAAAATAATTGTTTGATGCTTGTTTGAATGTTTTCTGGTTGATTTAAATATATTAGTTATTTAGGGTTGACTATTATATATATTGGTTTGGTGATTGGATTGATTCTTGCAGTTTCATTAGCGGATGCCCGCAGTATCATTAGCGGATGACCCTACGCCCACGTATATAAGTGGATCCCCTTTTATACCGCGATATCCTGCCTTGAAGCAGGATGGGTATTATTTCTGTTGACTAACTGTAACGACACGGATTTTTCCCGACCTTAATCGATCGCAAAATCGAACAAGACCGTTCAAAACTCGCATACGTTAACTTTGGGAATACAAAACATTAGAACAAAAACACAGACTTTTATAACATCAATAATAAATGTTACATCAGAGTACAGAATATATCAGAGTACATCGATAAATAATACAGCGGAAGATACATTTAAAATAAATTAAATACATTAAACAGCGGAAGACTTCTATGCTCTGGACACAACTTTAGGCTTCGATCTAGAATCCTGCTAAAGAGATAGATATCTGCAAAAGCTACTCGACTGCCCGTGTAGGAAAAGAGGGCACCCGAGTTTGCAAAGTGAAACAAACTACGAGTCAGCCATGGGACTGGTGTGAGAATTCTAAACTATACAACTAATAAGACAAATCCAAGGACCACGCCACTTTCGCGGAACGGGTTTACTCCTATGGATTGCCAGTGCATAAACCAAAGTAAATCGAGAAATAACGCAATGTCTTTTGGAAAAATGAAACCATTATAAGACCCAGGTCCCATCACACAATGCAACGCACACCAGAGGATAGAGTTTTACCTTATAATGGTCAAAAGATGCTTGATACGTGAAAACGATATTATTATTATTAGGGTGTATATATATAGGTATATATATAATATACATTTAAATCATAATGTATCAATCATAGACGGCATAGTACCCCATCCTACTATGTCGCCATACTAGTTCTACAATCAAAACCGCAAGGTCGTATTGGAAATTGGATTTCCATCATGAGTCGAGGCTAGGGGCAAGCTCCTCTCCGATTCGAGACACTCTAGCAAATGCCTCAGGATCCCCCGCAGTGAACCCTTGGATCTTCAGGGCCGGTCCCCGCCTATGGGCAGTGGATTAGTTATGCCTGAACACACGCTTCCCGGTCCCTTTGGACCTATAGTATGACCACCAACGGCCTATAAAAATAACGAGGCGCCTCAAAATCCATCATCCACATAAGTAAATTGTCAGGGCTGGTAGGTCACTGACACCACTCTAGCTAGAAAGAAACGTGTGCACTCCCTGCAGTCCGTATCCCGTTTTTGACTCATACCGGGGTGTGAGGCTCGCGAAGTCACGCTATACACAAAGCTACGCCTAAACAGACCGTGCTTTGATCATCAACCACAAGGCCTGCTTTTCAACAAAAGCCTTGATCAATGCGTCTTAGTATGCCACATTGTCAGTCCATACTATACCATTAATTTCTACCAATATCTAAGCTCGTATGTCTCAGAGAAGGGTGTTAACCACCAAACAGATATATATTAAGAGAGATCAACGAATGTAGTATAAAGGACTACAACGTCAGACATACATTCCATTTATAAACTTATGCTCTGGGTCTGAGCGAAAGTCAAATCCGTACAAATCAACGCTACGTCCGGACGGCTACTACTGTCGCCCCTTCAAGGTAGCTACTCCTCTCATGGGTCTCAATAGCAACACACCCATTCGATGTGAAGATCGTCGGTCTTCAATCACCGTCTTCAACTCTTCGAACGTCGTATCATTATTTGGAATGAGAGTAAACTCGGACTTTCCAAATAATTCTCGCATATATAAATTTGCAAACCATTCTATATCGTTATTTATTCTTTTATAAATATAAATATCGTCCATCCATTTCATGTATATATATATCGTCCATTCATTTCATAAATATCGTCCATTCATTTCATGCGTATAAATATTGTCCATTTATTTCATGCATATGAATATATCGTCCATTCATTTCATAAATATCGTCCATTCATTTCATAAATATCGTCCATTCATTTCATATGCAGTAATACTACTCTAAACATGAATTTTTATTTCATATGCGGTTTCTTGATTATGCATTTCATATGCGACTTCATGCTTTTTAAAACATGTTAAATTTTCATATGCGGTTCATGCTTCTAAATCATGTTTCATTTCATATTTATATCTTTTTATTCGCATGTGAAATGTAAATAAAAATTCCCTTCTTATTTTCATCTTTTTATTTACATGTGAAAAGTAAATAAAAATTTCATTCTTATTTTCATCTTTTTATTCGCATGTGAAATGTAAATAAAAATTCCTTCTTATTTTCATCTTTTTATTTACATGTGAAAAGTAAATAAAAGTTTCATTCTTATTTTCATCTTTTTATTCGCATGTGAAATGTAAATAAAAATTCCTTCTTCAATCTAATTAAAGATTTAATTAAAATCTTATTTAGTTTTAATCTTCCAAAGCCATTATTAAATGATTATTCAATTTTTAGGGAATTAATTCTATCATAAATTCGGGTTAAAGAATAAATGTTATTTAAAACATAATTCACGATAAACCCAAATTTAAATTTCATAAATTTCCCATTTAATATATATAATTAGACATCATTTATTTCAGAGTATTTCATTTAATCTTAAATAAAATATTAATCATCTTCGATTTCCTTTATAAAATGTATAACATAATTTACACGGGTTAAAAATGGAGTTACTATTTTAAAATGGACTGAATAGCCCAATTCATTTTCCTTATCCATTTATTATGTTTATCTATACATTTTATTATTTAATAGCGGGCCAGACCTCTCACATTAGGCCTACAACTTGTGGATGCTGGATATGCCGGTTGGTTCCGGGCAGACTTCTACCACAGGTTGGGCTTAACCTCGTGTCTTGACCCAATTCGTATTTGCGCACTTGGACCTCTCACATTAGGCCCAACATTTATGGCTGCTGGATATGCCGGTTGGTTCCGGGCAGACTTCCGCCATAAATGTGACCTAACCTCGTGTCCAGGTACAATTAAAAAAAAAAATTATTTATAAATATTATCCAAGAATATTATTTTAAAATATTTTATATTTTAAAATATCCTACTACTTAATATCATTCCTTACTTGAAATATTCTTTCATATAAAGCTTTATTATTCCATTTCAATACATATTAACTTTCCATATTATTATGATATTATAATAATAATTATTATAAAAAAACGGTTTTAATTTGTGATATTAAAACCTACCATTTCAATATTAAAATGAAATCAATTTAAAAACATTTCAAATTTTGAAATCCATCTTCCATTTTTAATGTTAACATAAAACAGAATCTTTCAGTTTCAAATTCTCCTTATAGTTGGAATGTAATTTACCAATTCTAGAAATTTGTTTTATAACTTTCCAAATAAATAAGGATATGTCCTCCTTAATTTAAGCGTCCATTAATTCTATTAATTGAGTAATCAATGGAATTTATTTCTTTCATTCCAAACTTCTATTTTATCCTTTTTAAATAGTAAAATACATAACTCCTTAATCCAATTTCCAATTTATTGTATTAATTGCATATTTATTTGTTTGACTCAAAATTGGAATGAGACCCACACCATTCATTTCCATATAATTCGATTATACGGAAATTGTACATTTATTACATAGCAAATTTCAAACATCAACAACCAAAGTGCATTGTCTAATTAAACCCAAGGGTGACGTGTATTCAAATGCCAACCCATGACCCGTGTGGGGTTTCAACCAACACAATTCAAATATTATAAAATAAACGGTGCTTCTGGACAATGTGCTAAAATTGATCGTCCAATCACATAAACAAGCCAAGGTCGCTTGTAAATGACAGTGTATACAAGTGCATTAAATAATAACATAAATAACATACCCAATTAACGATGTTCACATAATAGGTATGACGGTTCCAATTTCATCCCCTTTTAAATGAAATAAATTTACAATAAACATATTCACTTTATACCATTTCATTTAATGTAAACAGCCCATATACAAACTATTTCCTTTTTAAATCTGTTCCTAAATAAAGAACAAATTTTATTCATTTTAAAATAAAGAAATAAAACTTTTTTTTTTCATTTAAGTCCTTTATTAAAATAAAGAACAAAACTTTGTTCATTAAAGTCCTTTTTATAATAAAGGATAAAACTTATACATCTTAGTTCCTTTAAAATAAAGAAATAAACTTTTACCTTTTAATCCTTTTTTAAAATAAAGAAATAACCTTTATTCTAATCTTTTATTGAAAATAAAAGTCAAACACTATCTTAATTTCAAAACAAAATCAAAAAATAAAAATAAAGATAAAGTTTCATTATGTTTTTAACAAAACAAAATCAAAAATAAAGTTGCATTCTATGTTTCAACAAACAAAAAGAAAAGTTTCATTTTGTTCTTCAACAAAATAAAATATAAGAATGTTTCATTTTTGTTTTTCAACAAAATAAAATATAAAAATGTTTCATTTATCTCCAATAAACCAAAAATATAAAAAGGTCTATTTTTGTTACAACAAACAAAAGTAAAAGTTTCATTCTTGTTTCACTAAACAAAATATTTGTGTTTCATTTGTTTTAACAAAATTAAAGGTTCCATTTCGACTCAATCCCAATAGTATCAACCACATATGCAACATCAACTGACAATCACAGTACAAGCAACAACATCCATATTCAAGCATACATCACAGATTCATATTCATTCACATCATACAATGATTTTCATACAACGAAAGAAAAAAAATCAAATTAAACATAGAATCTCACATTGATTTTTGCTGAAAATTTGACTGTCTCGGATTCAGCTCTGGTCTGCGCCATCGCGAAGAGCTCGGAAAGACGAGTCCAACGCAATTTACGGTTCGTCAATCGGACCTCGTACGAGAGAGTTATGATTTATTAAAGTTGGACATAATTAAATAATTAATTAATATTCGTGAAAAATACCTAAAAATTTCACTGTCTCAGAATTGGACAAAATTAGTGTCCACGCGTCCATCTCGTCGCCACGATCCCAACGCACCTGAAATCGTCGATTTTCGACTTCGTATGAGTGAGTTATGCAATTTTAAAGTTCTGGAAATTAATTAAATAATTTAAAAATAAAATAGAAAATACCCTCAGCCCATTGACCGAAAAACACTGTTCACCGCCGAACTTTGACCGCACTTTGCCGCTGCCTCGGGCCACCTGACGCCACGGGACCACCGCCAATGTCTTCGTCTTGGCGAGACGCACCACCACCAGAAAGAGCCGCCCCTAAAGCTTCTCTGATCATCGGGAAATCGCCTAGAAAGGATTTCGCCTCGCGGGTCCCACAGGCCGCCTCACACCTCCAAACTGTCTGAAATTTTCTGAGCATCTTCGTCTTGCGTAGACGAAGAACTTCCGTGTTCGTGACTTCGTCTAATTCTTCCTCGATTCACGGGAATTTCTTGATTTACGTTTTGAGTTTCTGAATTTCGAAAACAGCGAGCTTTAAGACGAGATTCCGGCGAATCCGAGCGCTGTTTGACAAAACCGACTACACCATTAGCTCCGTATCGTCGAGACCTTCGAGAAAACATATAATTTGCTATGGTTTGAAGAGATTTTATTTTCGACAAATTTTAGAGAAAAAGAGAGCCGCCATGGAAATTGAGAAAAATGATGGAAAAGAAAAGTGGCTGCTGTGTATTTCGAATTTCAGCCCTAAATTCTGAGGAAAAAGATAATATATACTATGGGTTTAATTTTGGTTTGGGCCCAAATATCATTATGTGCCCAATTACTCAATTTTCAACTGTTTTCTTCAGTTCAAAAATTCTTATAAATACATGCTGATTTCAAAATTAATAAAATTTTAAACATAATTATTTCAGGTCATTACGAATCCAACGAACCTGATTTCGTAATTTTCCGAGTCCGTATGAATTTATTATGAATTTCCGAAGTCTGAAAATATGCTATTTTTCACTGTAAAAATTATACCGGCCACAAAATAATTCCAAAAATTATAAATTTTAGAATTTAACCTTATTTTAATATTCCGAATCCATAGAAACTGGTCTCGTCGAATTCGGAGTTCGTTTGCAAAAATTTCATTTTTCAGGCGTATATCTTTAATATTTAAAAATACCAAAAATAGTGGAATTTTTCCGAAACTCAAAAATATAAGTTCTTATAGTCATTTTTATATGTAAACAACATTCTGAAACCAATGGAGATGGTTTCGGGTCCTAATTCCTTATTCTGCAAAAAATTTACATTTCGGGCCTTATATATAATATATACGAATTCTATAGCGATTTTCTGAAAATTTAATTTTCTCATAACTTACAATTTATAAACTGGAATTTTAATTTCTGAAACTCTTTGGAAAGATATTTTCAATACGGTCCTAGCGTTTCTTGTTTCGTCCAATTCCGATTTATATTTTTTTTTATTTTTTCAAAGTTGGAATTTCAAATCTGAGATTACCGCGCCGTTTTCAGGCTCGGAATGGATTTAATATAAATTTCAAGTTCGCGCTCGAAATAAAATAAGTTTTTCATCGTTATTATTTAAAATAAATAATTTTAAATATATTCATTCATTAAAATTTCTTAAAATAAAATTTTAAAATTAACCCCAAAAATCAGGGCTGTTACACTAACGTTTGTGGATGCAGGAAAACAGGTTGGGGGAATCCAACTGGATTCCTCAAAAATATATTATCTGTTTGTTTGTTTTCTTGATTTCATATATTCATATATGACAAGTGAAAAATAAAATGATTGACAATTGGGTGATTTGGTTGTTTTAAATATCACTGGGCCAAGTGTTAATTTATTTAAAATATCGTGAAAAGGATATTTGAGACTAAAAAGGAAAATTCTATTTTAAATAGAATTTTGAAATTTGAATGGAATAAAAATATAAACTTGTTTTGAAAAATAAAACAAGTAGTTCCTTTATAATCAAAGTTTATAAATAGTTCTTTTATAACGAAGTTATAAATGAAGTAAAAAGAATTATCACTTGATAGTTCAGAAATCAAAATACAAGTGTGAAATTGAAAAGGGAAATTTATTTTCAAAAATAATAATAGAAATATCGATTTCAAAAGGAATTGAAATCGAGACTTGTTTAAAGAAGTTGAATATAAGAATTCAAATGGAAATTTGATATAGAAAATTTAAGTAGAATTTGAATGGAGTTTGAAAATAGTTTTGAATATAGAAATCCAAACGAAGTTTGAAAAGAGATTTGAATTCAAATAGGAATTCAAATAGAATTTGAATTCAAAAGGAATTCAAATAGAATTTGAATTCAAAGGAATTCAAAGGGATTTGAATAAAGAAAGTTCAAATGAAATTCAAATATAGAGATTTGAAAATAATGGAGTTTAACTATAAAATTTGAATATAGAATTTAAATGGAGTTTGAATATAGAAATTCAAACGGGATTTGAATAGAGAATTTAAATATAGAATTGAATATAGAAATTCAAAGAGAATTCAAATCTAGAATTTGAATATAGAAATTTAAACAGATGTTGAATAAAGGAAATTTAAAGGGAATTCAAATACAGAATTTGAATATAGGAATGTAAATAGAATTTGAATAAGGGAATTTGAAATAGAATTTAAATAAGAGGTTTTAAATAAGAGTTTGAATATTTGAAATTTCAAGTAGAATTTAATTGGAGTTTGAATATTTGAAATTCAAATAGAATAAATATGGAATTTGAATTCAAAGAGAATTAAATAGGAAATTTGAATGTAGAATTCAAAATGAAAATTTAAATGGAATTTAAACTAAAGAATTCGAATATAGCATTCAAATGGAGTTTTAAACTATAGAATTTGAAGATATAATTCAAATGGAATTTAAAATATGGATGTAATAACCCGGAAATCTGGGCCAGTTTAAAATTTTTATTTTGGCAATTTTGATTATTTAAAATGAATTATTTTAAATAATATCGACGAGAAATTTATTTTGAATATAATTCGAACGTATATATTATATAGATCGTCGATAGAATATAAATATTTATTTTAAATTATAAAAGGAATTGAAAATGGCGCGGTAGTTCGATAATTCGATTTCAAAATTCAAATGAATGTACCGGGTGCAAAATAAACCAGATTTAAGTGAAACCACAAATAATGGAATCTAATTGTGAATATCTTTCCAACGAATCCGAGAAATTGAGATTTCATAGCGGGAATCAAAAGATATGTCCAGTTGAAAATTCTGAGTAGTCGCTATGAAATTCAGGCCCTTAAAAATGGAAATTTTGCAAGCGACCTCGGATTTCTACGAAACCACTTTTGTTGGGTCCGTGATGTAAAGTTATTGCTAGATTGCAAATTTCATAATTTTTCGAATCAATATGTGAGCATGGCAAAGGAAAACGCGTTTGACCGGTTTCAGTTGATTTTAATCGACTGGAAAATGGCCATTTTTCAAACGGTCTCAGAATTCGACGAAACTAGTTTTGTTAGGACCGTATCGTCAATACGAAGCTAGAAAATATTTTTCGGGAATTTGTCGAGTTAGTATGTGACCTCAGAAAATTGAAATGCGCGTTCAAAATTCAATATATAGAGTTATATTTTGATTTTGACGAAAACTGATCCAAACGATCGAATCAGCTTATGATACATATCCCATTGTGTTCGGAATGGGGGTAATTAGCTATGGACAACAGTCGGTGGGTTCGATTTCGAGTTCGAAATAGAAAGTTGCTTTATGGAATTAAAATAAATAAATTAAATAATAATATATATATATATGATTCCATTTAATCCCCTCCCTCTTCTCTCTCTATTCGACTCATTACAGAAAAAAAGAAAAAAAAAACCGACGCCCTAAATCGACCCCCCCCCCCCCCCCCGTCGAAGTCGTCGTCGCGCCGCGCCTCAGGGTGGAGGAGCCATCGCCGCCGCCGCATCTTCGCAGCCCCCTCCTTCTCTCTCCTCCTACCTCACCAACGCTTCCCCCCCTCCCGATGCCCTAAATCGCTCCGCCCCCCATTCCCCGAGCACAGAACGCGCCGCACCCACCTGCCGACCTCCACCATCGACGAATCCGCACCCAGCGAGCGCCGCCAGCCACGCACCAGAGACAGCACGCCCCTCCCCTTCATCAACCTCCGCAGCCAGCACCCTTCCTCTCCTCCTTCGCCGTCCCCCTCTTCTTTCTTCCCCAAGACAGCAAGTGAGTTTATTTTATTTATATTTACATTTATTTTTCAGTTTTGGTGTAAATAATATTGTTTCCTTCTATGATTTTTTAAGCTAGTAAAAATATAATTTTTAAGTTATTAAAGAACTGATTTTTATTCTATATACGTTGAAGTGGAAAAGTGATTTATATAGCAAAGTAAAAATTCGATTTTTATATATTGAATAGCAAAGTAAAAATTCGATTTTTATATATTGAATAGCAAAGTAAAAATTCGATTTTTATATATTAAATAGCAAAGTAAAAATTCGATTTTTATATATTAAATAGCAAAGTAAAAATTCAATTTTTATATATTGAATAACAAAGTAAAAATGTGATTTTTATATATGTAGTGAATACGGGCAAAGAAAGTGACAAGAGGCAAGGAACGGCGAATATTTTCTACATAAGAAGTGTCGTGAGGTTGGGATAGCTTTGGTGAGAACTCCTCACCTTTTATTGAATTTTCTAGTTGAAATATATACTAGGATGCAGACGGTGTTTAGTAGCACCCGACACCCGTCGTCCACAGACCATGGACGGCTTGTATGCTTGGTTGTTTGATTTTGATGTGTAGTTGATTGTGTGATGTGATGTGAAATGAAATAAAATATTTATATAGTTGAAAATATTTTATAGTTAAAAATAGAATTTTTAATGTGTATGAAATGAAATAAAAATAAACAAATCGGGCGATTTGTTTATATACACACATTTGACTAATATTGATTAGGACGATAAATTTTACACATCGCCCAACTGCACAAATAAAATCTATGTTTGATTGTTTGAAACCCCACACGGGTATTGGGATGATATTTGACGTACACTAATCCCGATTGTTTAGTTGTATGTCGATCGATTGATTGACAGACTGTTATAAGCATTGAATATTTATATTTGATGCTTATACAGTGTAGAATGCACTTTGGATGATGGTTGATTATTCATCGTTGTTATTGTATACATGTGTTGTAGAAAATCCATATAATTAACATTATATGGTAATTGATTGGGCCTCATTCCATATTTGAAAAAGAAATATTTAAATAGAATATTTGAATAGAAATATTTGAAATAGAATATTTGAATATAGAAATATATGAAGCCGTATTGATTAGATTGACGCCATTTTGACGTAAACGATATTAATATCGATTGTATTCGTTTTATA
Organism: Allium sativum; assembly: GCA_030737875.1. NCBI lineage: Eukaryota > Viridiplantae > Streptophyta > Magnoliopsida > Asparagales > Amaryllidaceae > Allium > Allium sativum. The sequence goes on from CM060920.1 coordinate 501,336,918, forward strand.
AGGAATATTGAAAAGTGATTTCAAAATCGAATGTTTTAAATTGAAATTTGAACCGAATTGAAATGAATTAGAATTTGAATACAAATTGAAAATAAAACGAATTCGAATTGAATTGAATATAAAACGAATTCGAATTGAATTGAATGTAGAATGAATTCAAATTGAATTGAATTGAATATAAATGAATTCGAATTGAAATTGAATTGAATTGAAAACGAACTGAAATTGAATTAGAAATCAATTTGAATTGAAATCAATTTGAAATGAATTTAAAACGAATTTATATTGGAAAATTCAATTTTGATTTGAATTTGAAATGAAGTTGAAATCGTTTCGAAAACGAATTTAAAATGATTTATAAAATACGTTTTAAAAGGAAATCGACGAAGTATATGTTATATATATTATATATATAATATATTGGCCTGAATAGAACGCGCCGCGCCGCGGTAGTTCGCGAATTTCGATCATTGACTTCGAACGGATATTACGGGAGATCCGACCGTCGGATTCTCCTAAAACCGAAACCGTTGGGTTCGTATCGAAAAGAGCTTTCTAACGAATATTAGAAATTTGAAATCTAACGGTTGGATTTGGAATTATGTTCAAATCAAATTTGGAAAAGGTCGTTGTAAGTGCAGTTCGATGGCCATTGATGGAAATCGACTGTACGGGCCTTGATAAAATTATTAAAAATAGTAATAATTTGTGTAAAATCATAAGAAATGATGTAGAAAGAATTGGGATGAAAAACTCCATATTTGAAAATATAAAAATAGATTTTTATCGAAATGAACTAGTTTTGAACTAGAATTATAATTCTATTTATTTTTTTAAAATAAATAAATTGGATTTGAAATGGTTTTGAAAATAACCAGAATTTCCAATAATTGAATTGGAATAGATTTGAATCGAAATTGTCTTCGGAATATTTCAATGTTGGATTTCGTGATGATACAGATATTTTTATGGGAATTTGAAAGATATATTTATATCGTTATTTCCAATACGATATTTGTTGGTCGTAGAATTTGATATTGAATATAAGCCGATATATTTTCTATTCAGAGCCTTGTATTTAATATCAAATGTGATTTGGGTTTGTCGTGAATGGTGTCTTCATTAACACTGTTCTTAAACCCAGTTGAGAAAAAGATTAAATCTTTTTATTTAGATTTAATGAAGTGTACCAATTAAGTAATATTTAATTGGAATCGAATTGGTATTGATTTTTGGGTTTATCATGAACAGTGTTTTAAATAACACTTATTCTTTAACCCGATAATTAATGAATGTGATTTTGGGTTTATTGTGGGCCGTGTTTTAAATGACATTGGTTTTTCAACCCAGTTAAAGACAGGATATTGATTTATGTGAAGATTAAAACTAAGTGGAGTTTTAATGAATCTTTAATTAGATTGAAATGATCGAGAATGGAGTATCACCAGTTTTGCTCCAGGCGATAGTAAAATCTTTAATTAGATTTGAACGGGAAATGGTAATTGAATTTACCGATAACACCGTGGTGTTAGATATGAAGTATGACCAGTTTTACTTCATGGGATGAATAGGTTGGGATTGGGAAATAAAATAAATGATTACTTCGGTGTGGTTCGCTAATCCCGACTAGTTTGAATTGAGATTCAAAGAAGATTAAAGAATAAATTTAAAGAATTTATCTTTGATAAAATTAATGGGAACTTTTCCCAAAGTATAGTAATATTTGAATAAAAGAATATTCTGAATTGGAATGAGGCGTATGTTGTGTTTGTGTAACACTTATTTATTATATACGCGAGTTATTTAGAAAGACCGGGTTTATCCCATTCTGAATAACTAATTCGACGTGGTGTCGAAGATGAAGACGGTGGTTGAAGACCGGAGGTCTTCACGTCGTTTGGATAATTATTGATGATCTTGATTGGGCCGTACACCCAAGAGGAGAGAATCAGTTGGTGGTCGTCCAGACGTACTTGGAGATCGATGGATATGCGGGGTACTAGGTGCCTCCGGTTTCATTCAGACCCAGAACGAACTTGTAAATGGACTGTGTGTCTGACATTGAATTTTAGTCTGTGTGATTGATTTCTATTAAATATATATCTGTTTGGCGGCGGAGAATTTATTCTCTTGCTTAACGCCCTTCTCTGAGACGTACGAGCTCAGGGGTTATATGTTGATAGATATCAAACGCATGGGGTGAATTGCCTATGTGGCATGCCTAAGTGGCAATTGATCAAGGACTCTGTTGAAAAGCAAAGTCTTGTGGTTGATGATCAAAGCACGGCCTGTGTGGCATAGCTTTGTGTAACGTGAATTTGCGAGCCTCACACTCCGGTTGTGAACCAGAAACGGGAGAGGACATCAGGGAGGACATGCGTTTCTTTCTAGCTAGAAGTGGCGTCGGTGGTTTTACACGCCCTGACGAGTTTGACTTATGTGGTTGTTGCTGTTGTGAGGCGCCTCGGATATACCGGTGACTTTGTGAAGCTGATGGAGTCATTTGTTGGCTCATTTACACCCCAAAGGGTGGGGAAACGCAGTGTTCAGGCATAATAATCCACATCGGTGGACCGGCCCTGACGATCCAAGGGGCAGTTGCGGCTGTTCCTGAGGGGCGGGCTAGAGCGTCTCGAATCGGTAGAGGGCTATCTTTTGCATCGGTTCATAGATGGAAATCCAATTTCCAAATACGTGACTTTGCGGTTTTAATTGTTGAGCCTAGTATGGCGACATAGTGGGATGGGGCACTTATGCCGTCTATGATTGATACTTATGATTTGAAGTTGATTTATACACTATGCACTTAAAATAGTATCAAATGATTTGTTTTAAACGTATCAAGCATTCTTGGCTATTATAAGGTAAAAACCCTATCCTCCGGCTTGCGTTGCATTGTGTGATGGGACCTGGGTCTTATAATAGCTTCATTTTTCTTTATTTAGCATTGCGTTGTTGTTTTATGCACTGGTATTCTTGGGAGGAAACCCGTTCCGTGTTATACGGCGTGATCCCTTGATTTACCTAACTTCAAAAATAAAGATTAATAACTGTTTTAGTTCTCACACCAGTCCCATGACTGACCTGGAGTTTATTGTTTTAACCTAAACTCTGGGTGCCCTTATTTTGACACGGGCAGCTAGTAGTTTTGGTTTTGCAGATTTATATTCACATGATCCTGGTTTACAGCTGGAAGGATATCCGGAAAGCTTTGTATCCGTATATCTCCTTCAGTTGTGTATTGTGTTATTTTCCGCTGCGATGTATTTAAATGTAATTTAAATCTCTGATATTTCTGTGTAATATTCATTTATACTCTGTATATTCTTGTATTCTGATGGAATTGCTATAATATGCAATGAAATGTCCTTCCGTCTGCGTTCTGTTGTGGCTTGTTCTCGAACTATCCGCGCTTTCCTCACTGGGGAAGTTACGGGTCTTCACATTTGGTATCAGAGCTTTGGTTTACAAAGCTCAGAGAACAAGGCACCTTAGAACCATACGAAAGAATTCATCAGATATTGGATTAGTAATATCCAATGAGAATGACTCGTTAGAGATGGGATCAGTAGTATGCTAGAACGAGTGTGAAGAGTATATTTTTAAAATGAAACAAATTTTGTTTTGAAAATTAAAAATCAATTATTCGTATTGGATTATTTATTTCATATTGATTAGGACAATCCAATATATAAAGATTTTGCGTATGCGCCTAGCTAGCGTGTATTCGAAGTTTTAATATATTGGGTAGATATAGAGTTACACTCTAGTCGCCCGGGGGTGATTCTGATGATTGATATATCATCATCAGAATTTATATTCGAGTGACGAACGTGTAATATCTATATATTTCCTATTGACTGGTGTGAGAACCAAAATCAGATAGGGCCTATTGTTGTGATTTGGCATCAAAAATCTGATTTTTGACTATGTATCAAAATTATGTGTTTGAAATGCTAACCAACTAATTGATTGATGGTTGTGTTGTTTGATTATTGGTTGATTAATTAAAATTTGTACCATATAGCCAAATTGGATCAAATATTGAATTGTATTGAAATTTGGTCGCATTTTCTTGCATATACATGTACTTACATTGAACAGGTCATAGCAAGGAGGCTAGATCAGAGAATAAAATTTGTTTGCCCGACAAATAGGTACATGTTTACTATAATTTACTGTTTTGTTTGGGTGATGATGATTTTATGAGCCGATTGGCTAGCCGCTTGGCTTTTTCTTTTTGAGATCAAAGGGCCTGTATGGCAATTTCGGGATTTTCCCGTGCTCCCGGTGCAGGGGAGGTTATGGCGAAATTTTTCGAAAATTTAGGGTGTTAGCCAAATTTTTGAAAAATTTGAAAAGTTCTTAGAAACTGAAAAGTTGAAGAACTTAAGCCGTAGTGAAAATATTGGAAGTTGAGTTGATTTGTAAAACAACTTTCGGCTTTGTTCCTTTTCGGGGACGAAAAGTTTTAAGTGGGGGAGATTGTAATAACCCGAAAATCTGGGCCAGTTTAAAATTTTTATTTTGGCAATTTTGATTATTTAAAATGAATTATTTTAAATAATATCAACGAGAAATTTATTTTGAATATAATTCGAACGAATATATTATATAGATCGTCGATAGAATATAAATATTTATTTTAAATTATAAAAGGAATTGAAAATGGCACGGTAGTTCGATAATTCGATTTCAAAATTCAAATGAATGTACCGGGTGCAAAATAAACCAGATTTAAGTGAAACAAAAAATAATGGAATCTACTTGTGAATATCTTTCCAACGAATCCGAGAAATTGAGATTTCATGGCGGGAATCAAAAGATATGTCCAGCTGAAAATTCTGAATAGTCGCTATGAAATTCAGGCCCTTAAAAATGGAAATTTTGCAAGCGACCTCGGAATTCGACGAAACCACTTTTGTTGGGTCCGTGATGTAAAGTTATTCTAGATTCCAAATTTCATAATTTTTCGAATCAATATGTGAGCGTGGCAAAGGAAAACGCGTTTGACCGGTTTCAGTTGATTTTAATCGACTGGAAAATGGCCATTTTTCAAACGGTCTCAGAATTCGACGAAACTAGTTTTGTTAGGACCGTATCGTCAATATGAAGCTAGAAAATATTTTTTGGGAATTTTTCGAGTTAGTATGTGACCTCAGTAAATTGAAATGCGCGTTCAAAATTCAATATTTAGAGTTATATTTTGATTTTGACGAAAACTGATCCAAACGATCGAATCAGCTTATGATACATATCCCATTGTGTTCGGAATGGGGGTAATTAGCTATGGACAACAGTCGGTGGGTTCGATTTCGAGTTCGAAATAGAAAGTTGCTTTATGGAATTAAAATAAATAAATTAAATAATAATATATATATGATTTCATTTAAGCTCCTCCCTCTTCTCTCTCTATTCGACTCATTACAGAAGAGAGAAAAAACGACGCCCTAAATCGAACCCCCCCTGGTTGAAGTCGTCGTCGCGCCGCGCCTCAGGGTGGAGGAGCCATCGCCGCCGCTGCATCTTCGCAGCCCCCTCTTTCTCTCTCCTCCTCCCTCACCAACGCTTCCCCCCTCCCCCCGATGCCCTAAATCGCGCCGCCCCCCATTCCCCGAGCACAGAACGCGCCACACCCACCTGCCGACCTCCACCATCGACGAACCCGCACCCAGCGAGCGCCGCCAGCCACCCACCAGAGACAGCGCGCCCCTCCCCTTCGTCAACCTCCGCAACCAGCACCCTTCCTCTCCTCCTTTGTCGTCCCCCTCTTCTTTCTTCCCCAAAACAGCAAGTGAGTTTATTTTATTTATATTTACATTTATTTTTCAGTTATGATGTAAATAATATTGTTTCCTTCTATGATTTTTTAAGCTAGTAAAAATATAATTTTTAAGTTATTAAAGAACCGATTTTTATTCTATATACGTTGAAGTGGAAAAGTGATTTATATAGCAAAGTAAAAATTCGATTTTTATATATTGAATAGCAAAGTAAAAATTCGATTTTTATATATTAAATAGCAAAGTAAAAATTCGATTTTTATATATTAAATAGCAAAGTAAAAATTCGATTTTTATATATTGAATAGCGAAGTAAAAATGTGATTTTTATATATGTAGTGAATACGGGCAAAGAAAGTGACAAGAGGCAAGGAACGGCGAAGATTTTCTACATAAGAAGTGTCGTGAGGTTGGGATAGCTTTGGTGAGAACTCCTCACCTTTTATTTAATTTTCTAGTTGAAATATATACTAGGATGCAAACGGTGTTTAGTAGCACCCGACACCCGTCGTCCACAAACCATGGACGACTTGTATGCTTGGTTGTTTGATTTTGATGTGTAGTTGATTGTGTGATGTGATGTGAAATGAAATAAAATATTTATATATTTGAAAATATTTTATAGTTAAAAATAGAATTTTTAATGTGTATGAAATGAAATAAAAATAAACAAATTGGACGATTTGTTTATATACACACATTTGACTGATATTGATTGGGACGATAAATTTTACACATCGCCCAACTGCACAAATAAAATCTGTGTTTGATTGTTTGAAACTCCACACGGGTATTGGGATGATATTTGACGTACACTAATCCCGATTGTTTAGTTGTATGTCGATCGAATGATTTACAGACTGTTATAAGCGTTGAATATTTATATTTGATGCTTATACAGTGTAGAATGCACTTTGGATGATGGTTGATTATTCATCGTTGTTATTGTATACATGTGTTGTAGAAAATCCATATAATTAAAATTATATGGTAATTGATTGGGCCTCATTCCATATTTGAAAAAGAAATATTTAAATAGAATATTTGAATAGATTTATTTGAAATAGAATATTTGAATATAGAAATATATGAAGCCATATTGATTAGATTGACGCCATTTTGACGTAAACGATATTTATATCGATTGTATTCGTTTTATAAGGAATATTGAAAATTGATTTCAAAATCGAATGTTTTAAATTGAAATTTGAACCGAATTGAAACGAATTAGAATTTGAATAGAAATTGAAAATAAAACGAATTCGAATTGAATTGAATATAAAACGAATTCGAATTGAATTGAATGTAGAACGAATTCAAATTGAATTGAATATAAATGAATTCGAATTGAAATTGAAATTGAATTGAATTGAAAACGAACTGAAATTGAATTAGAAATCAATTTGAATTGAAATCAATTTGAAATGAATTTAAAACGAATTTATATTGGAAAATTCAGTTTTGAATTGAATTTGAAATGAAGTTGAAATCGTTTTGAAAACGAATTTAAAACGATTTATAAAATACGTTTTAAAAGGAAATCGATGAAGTATATATTATATATATTATATATATAATATATTGGCCTGAATAGAACGCGTCGCGCCGCGGCAGTTCGCGAATTTCGATCATTGACTTCGAACGGATATTACGGGAGATCCGACCGTCGAATTCTCCTAAAACCGAAACCGTTGGGTTCGTATCGAAAAGAGCTTTCTAACGAATATTAGAAATTTGAAATCTAACCGTTGGATTTGGAATTATGTCCAAATCAAATTTGGAAAAGGTCGCTGTAAGTGCAGTTCGATGGCCATTGATGGAAATCGACTGTACAGGCCTCGATAAAATTATTAAAAATAGTAATAATTTGTGTAAAATCATAAGAAATGATGTAGAAAGAATTGGGATGAAAAACTCCATATTTGAAAAGATAAAAATAGATTTTTATCGAAATGAACTAGTTTTGAACTAGAATTATAATTCTATTTATTTTTTTAAAATAAATAAATTGGATTTGAAATGGTTTTGAAAATAACCAGAATTTCCAATAATTGAATTGGAATAGATTTGAATCGAAATTGTCTTCGGAATATTTCGATGTTGGATTTCATGATGATACAGATATTGTTATGGGAATTTGAAAGATATATTTATATCGTTATTTCCAATACGATATTTGTTGGTCATAGAATTTGATATTGAATATAAGCCGATATATTTTCTATTCAGAGCCTTGTATTTAATATCAAATGTGATTTGGGTTTGTAATGAATTGTGTCTTCATTAACACTGTTCTTAAACCCAGTTGAGAAAAAGATTAAATCTTTTTATTTAGATTTAATGAAGTGTACCAATTAAGTAATATTTAATTGGAATCGAATTGGTATTGATTTTTGGGTTTATCGTGAACAGTGTTTTAAATAACACTTGTTCTTTAACCCGATAATTAATGAATGTGATTTTGGGTTTATTGTGGGCCGTGTTTTAAATGACATTGGTTCTTCAACCCAGTTAAAGACAGGATATTGATTTCTGTGAAGATTAAAACTAAGTGGAGTTTTAATGAATCTTTAATTAGATTGAAATGATCGAGAATGGAGTATCACCAGTTTTGCTCCAGGCGATGGTTAAATCTTTAATTAGATTTGAACGGGAAATGGTAATTGAATTTACCAATAACACCGTGGTGTTAGATATGAAGTATGACCAGTTTTACTTCATGGGATGAATAGGTTGGGATTGGGAAATAAAATAAATGATTACTTCGGTGTGGTTCGCTAATCCCGACTAGTTTGAATTGAGATTCAAAGAAGATTAAAGAATAAATTTAAAGAATTTATCTTTGATAAAATTAATGGGAACTTTTCCCAAAGTATAGTAATATTTTAATAAAAGAATATTCTGAATTGGAATGAGGCGTATTTTGTGTTTGTGTAACACTTATTTATTATATACGCGAGTTATTCAGAAAGACCGGGTTTATCCCATTCTGAATAACTAATTCGACGTGGTGTCGAAGATGAAGACGGTGGTTGAAGACCGGAGGTCTTCACGTCATTTGGATAATTATTGATGATCTTGATTGGGTCGTACACCTAAGAGGAGAGAATCAGTTGGTGGTCGTCCGGACGTACTTGGAGATCGATGGATATGCGGGGTACTAGGTGCCTCCGGTTTCATTCAGACCCAGAACGAACTTGTAAATGGACTGTGTGTCTGACATTGGATTTTAGTCTGTGTGATTGATTTCTATTAAATATATATCTGTTTGGCGGCGGAGAATTTATTCTCTTGCTTAATTCCCTTCTCTGAGACGTACGAGCTCAGGGGTTATATGTTGATAGATATCAAACGCATGGGGTGAACTGCCTATGTGGCATGCCTAAGTGGCAATTGATCAAGGCTTCTGTTGAAAAGCAAAGTCTTGTGGTTGATGATCAAAGCACGGCCTGTGTGGCATAGCTTTGTGTAACGTGAATTCGCGAGCCTCACACCCCGGTTGTGAACCAGAAATGGGAGAGGACATCAGGGAGGACATGCATTTCTTTCTAGCTAGAAGTGGCGTCAGTGGTTTTACACGCCCTGACGAGTTTGACTTATGTGGTTGTTGCTGTTGCGAGGCGCCTCGGATATACCGGTGACTTTGTGAAGCCGATGGAGTCATTTGTTGGCTCATTTACACCCCAAAGGGTGGGGAAACGCAGTGTTCAGGCATAATAATCCACATCGGTGGACCGGCCCTGACGATCCAAGGGGCAGTTGCGGCTGTTCCCGAGGGGCGGGCTAGAGCGTCTCGAATCGGTAGAGGACTATCTTTTGCCTCGGTTCATAGATGGAAATCCAATTTGCAAATACTTGACTTTGTGGTTTTAATTGTAGATCCTAGTATGGCGACATAGTGGGATGGGGCACTTATGCCGTCTATGATTGATACTTATGATTTGAAGTTGATTTATACACTATGCACTTATAATAGTATCAAATGATTTGTTTTAAACGTATCAAGCATTCTTGGCTATTATAAGGTAAAAACCCTATCCTACGGCTTGCGTTGCATTGTGTGATGGGACCTGGGTCTTATAATAGCTTCATTTTTCTTTATTTAGCATTGCGCTGTTGTTTTATGCACTGGTATTCTTGGGAGGAAACCCGTTCCGTGTTATACGGCGTGGTCCCTTGATTTACCTAACTTCAAAAATAAAGATTAATAACTGTTTTAGTTCTCACACCAGTCCCATGACTGACCTGGAGTTTATTGTTTTAACCTAAACTCTGGGTACCCTTATTTTGACATGGGCAGCTAGTAGTTTTGGTTTTGCAGATTTATATTCACGGGATCCTGGTTTATAGCTGGAAGGATATCCGGAAAGCTTTGTATCCGTATATCTCCTTCAGTTGTGTATTGTGTTATTTTCCGCTGCGATGTATTTAAATGTAATTTAAATCTCTGATATTTCTGTGTAATATTCATTTTGACTCCGTATATTCTTGTATTATTGTATTCTGATGGAATTGCTGTAATATGCAATGAAATGTCCTTCCGTCTGCGTTCTGTTGTGGCTTGTTCTCGAACTATCCGCGCTTTCCTCACCGGGGAAGTTACGGGTCTTCACAATGGAATTTGAATATAGGATTCAAATAAAGGTGAAATTGGAATTTGAATATAGAATTCAAATAAAAGTGAAATGGAAATTCGAATAGAGTTAAATTGGGGTTGAATTCAATTTAACGAAGTTTAAAACGTTTATATTTATAAATATAATTAAAACGAACTCACCGCAGCGCAGCAGTTCGTAAATTGTCGTTTCGAACTTCAATTGAGTATACAGAATTCAATTGAAGTCGGAATTCTTTGAAACAAGAAACGTCAGGACCGATTTGACAATAGTTTTCTAATGGAGGAGGAAAATTTGGATTTCGTCGAATAGATTTTGAGTTATATCAAAATCAAATTTTCAGAAAAGCAGCGCCAAAATCGTTTTAAAACCATAACGGTTTATTTAATGTTATAAAAGGATTTCAAGCGAATAAAATCCGAATTTCTATTTAGAAAATTTCAGAGTTGAGTTGTAAAATATATGCGAATTCAAGTTGTGTAAATGAATATTATTTTTGAAACAGAAACCAAATTTTTAATTTATTTAACTAATTTGAAATAGAAATTAGTTAATGAGATTTTGAATAGATACTGGACTTCGAATAAGTGAATTCGATTTGAAAATTTATATTTGAAATCGAAAAGGGAATATAGAATTGAAATTGAAATTCAATTTGGTTATGAGCAAGTTAAATATTTTGTTTGAACATGTTATCCTCAAACAAAGAAGCGAAATAGGCAAAAATAGCTAATTAAAGAATAAATGAGCGAAACTGAATTCAAACGATTGGATTGAGTTGTATTGAATTGAAAACAGGTGAGCATGTGTTAGACAGGTATGGGATGAGATATATGAAGATTTTAATTTATGTGCTCGACAAAAAGGTACATGTTTAAATTCATATATGAGGTTTTATGCACCGTATCGGCAAGCCGCTTGGCTTTTTCTTTTTCTTTTGAATTGGTGAGGGCCATGGGAGGCTATTTGAAATATCCCGAAGCTCCCGGTGCAGGGGAGGTTATGGCGAATTTTTCCGGGAATTTAAGGAGTTAGAATATTTTTAAGATAATTTGATAGTTATAAATCAATGTATCGATATATGTATAATTCGATAAGGAAATGAAATCAAAATAGAGTATTGGAAACAAAAAGGGAAATCTATTAATTAGAAATAGAAAGCGAACTTTATGCATGTTTTTAAAAATGAATAATTGGGTTTTATAGTGTGTTTATTCGAGGTAAGTGTTTTTCCGTTTTGAAGTTGAGGATGTTTTCAGTCAAGGTCTGAGTGGTAATTTTACCCCAACTTGATTGAATTCATTTTTAATGGGTAAATAGCAAGATCCAGTCTCGAAGAGAAGTGTTTGAATAATAGTTTGGTCGAATAAAATAGTTTGGGTTGTTTGTAACGATGTTGTATACAACGTTCGTTTTAACTCAAGTGATGAAATTTTGGGAATATAAAAGTAAATATTTCCTGAGTATAATTAAAATAATCGGGATAGAGATAAGTGATTGAAATTGTTTTCAATTGCAAATAGAGACATTTTCTAATATATAGAAAATAAAAGAAGTTGATATTTGGAAACGTTTTCCAAATGGCATAAGAGGCAAAATGATTATTGAAAATATTTGGTTAACAAATATTGATAGAGAAATGGAGAAGAGATTTAATTAATGAAATATTAATTAAAGAGCCCAGTGATTTGATTGATATGTTGAATGAACACTTGTCTTTATTCGATAGTTAAATCACAGACTATCGAAGTTTTTGACCATCGTTGTCAATATGGAGAGACCGGTTGGATTATTATCCGTGAACCACTCTGTATTGGCAGTAGCGTTGCGAATCAGATTATATGAAGATAATCGAAGACGGAGTAAAGTGCAATGGCTTTTTCTATTAATAGAAATTACGCCTTCGGTTTCGTTCAAATCCCAGAACGAACGTATATGGACGAATGTCGGACAAAGTATTTCCAATGATCTAATGGGTTGGTATGTATAAATATATATGGTGGCAACAGATTTATTCCCTTAGCATAATATCCAGAATATTTGTGCAAATCAATTAGTGATTAACGGATCTGACAATGTGGCATTCAAAATGATTGTGCTATCAATGGATAGAAAGTAATCGTAGCCTCAGGCCTCAACAACCGGGAAATGACAAAAATCGGGCAGGCAGCATGGCTATGTGTGTCGCTCCCATTAGGATGTATAAGCACCTATCTAGAGGTTCATTTAATTTCTTATTATATTCGATGCTGTCCCAGTCGGGAGACGGTTGCTGATCCCAACCGTTGGTGTTATACATTCGATACACTCAAGCGAAATGAGTGGTCGGTCATGTGTGGGCCGGGTTACAAGATGTTCTTGTTGAACCCAGTGTATTCCTCTCTAGAGATACACTAGCGGAAGGTGGTTCCATACCTTGTCATGTTGGAAACCCAATCTCCAATAAGCGCCATGCGGTTTTTGATTTTATACTATGTATGTGGAGCGTGAGATGCAAGCGTTCTGCTATTTGGTTATTTACTTGATGTAGACATTATTATAATATCACTAGATTTGATATCAAAGTGTTTTGGGTTATAGTAACGTAAAAACCATCCGTGTTTATGTGTGGGTTGGTCTTACTATTATCTTTTCCTTTGAAAGGATTTTAAAAGTTAAACAAATGATTGGAGTTTACTCACACCAGTCCCATGACTGACCCAGAGTTTATTTTGTTTTGTTTTCCCTAAACTCTTGGGTGCCCAAATTTGTACGGGCAGTCAAGTAGTCGGGATTTCACAGATTCATTTGGAGGAGCTGGAAGCAGGAGGCTTCACCGCTTAGCTATAGACTATCATATCTTCCGCTGTGAACCTTGTTTGTATTTGGAAACAGGTGTTTATAATTGTTCCAGGAATAACTGTTGTGCTCTGATGATGGTATGTATATAAAGTTACTGATTTTATTTCAAAAGTTATGTTATTTAATATATTTTATTCGTGCCGCTGTGAGATTTGTCTTCTTTGTTTTCTTCTATTCTAATATTTCTTTCTTTCTATTTATCATCCTCTACCTTCTTTCTAATAATGATTCGTATTTCTGTGCAATTTGGGTTGGAGATGTGGTGTTATTAGTCAACTCAGATAGTACGGATTTGCGGGCCTTTACATGTATGACTCATCATTGGTCGTACCACATCTAATAAGGTGTGAGTTCTCCTTTTGGATACACCATTTCAATGTGATGTTCATTATAATAATGTCTAAAATACACAAATAAAATAGGAATATAGTTAAAAGTTTGCATCTCACTTTTCGGCATAGTTGGTTTACATCTTAAACCATACGACTCGTATTGGAGTTTGGATTCCCATACATGACTAAGTAAGGAATACTGGAACTACCTATTGAATAGTGTTCCTTTAAATATAAAAACACTTGCATTTAACAAGAACAACTTGCAACCAGGCAATTCAAAATTGGACACTCATTTAACTTGAGTGTATCAAATATATCACTACTATGGTTAAGGCCAATCAACCGTATTCATTCCAAAGCATATAAAAGGGACAACTGATTTCCCTAGATTAGGTGATGATATACCCTAATGCGAATGACCACATAGCTCTGCTGCCGGCTAGATTTTAGTAATTTCCCAGTCGATGAGGCTTGAGGCTACAATCGCCTTTTTGAGACATCACATTCAACTTTGAATGTCACATCGTCAGATCCGTAAATCACTAATTGATCTTCAGAAAGATACTCTTGGTGTTAAGCTAAAAGAAGTTCCCTTCTCCACCACTAAACAAATATATATTTGTAAAAATCAATGTACGTGGTCTAAGAAATACAATGTCATACATCCATCCATACAAGTTGTCTAGGATCAAGACAAATCGAAGGTACTCTTTTACTTCATCCTATCAGGATAATCCCTAGGATTAGCAATAAGAAGTCATCTCATCATATTGAACCCATAACGTAGGTACTACTGCTACAAGCATAATCTTGTTAGTTAACCAGAAACATCAATGAGCACCCTTTTTTGCTCCGAAGGTTTACGCCTTCAAATCATCTTAATACGCATAAGCATACTTGCAAATTCATTTTTCGAACGCAAAGTCAGTTCGAAGTGGTTTTGGATCCAGTTCCAATCCTGGTTCCTCGAACCACCACGTTATAAGTTAAAAGGGATATTTATTGATAGTCGGTTTTTTAGCTATCAAACTATAGTTGTATAATTAAGTACATCAGCAGCACAAGTCCTTTTTAATTAAAGCCATTTATTAAAATCATTTCATCGATCCTTAAAAATTGATTCCATATACTTATCTCAACGGGATAAGTATATTCACAATTCTCTCGTTTTCGTTACTTTTAAAAATATAGCCATACACTTATCTCTTTAGAATAAGCGTATTAACCCTTAGGTTAATTTCTGACTTACTTGCTTATAAAACTTATTTAAAACACAAGAATTTGCTATATAAATCATTTTATTTTTTTCTTTATAAAATACGATTATAAATATAGATTTATCTATAAAACCTCTATTTTTTATATCTTGTATAAAATAAAATTTAAAACCTTGTTTTAGTTATAAAAATCTATTTTTTTAACTTCAACTTAGCCAATTCACCTATCGGCGAATCAACATCTTAAGCAGACGTTTTAGGCCATCTCTGGCAATCACTTAATCAATATTGTTTATTGAGTAACAACACATTAGTGTTGAATTCAATTCAACAATCATCAACCAAATGAATTTAATGTTACTCAGGTTAAACGGTTCATATCTAAATAATATAAAAGCAAGTACATTCAAACATTTGAGGAATCCTGTTGAATTCCTCCAACCTGTTCTTCCTGCATCACGGCTCATAAAATCATTTTATATATGCATATAAGATTGAAATTCTAATCTAATTAATTTAATATGAATCTTCCGCTTAGAAGCAGGTAGTGTCAATAGTCATCTATTCACAGATAGAAATATAAATATCGTCAATCACCAACAAAGCAATAAATCATCCAAAACATCCAAACACACAATTTATACTAACATAAATGAATCTTATTATGCGAAATAACAATATTCAGCAGTAATCTAGTAAGTGTGAGAGTTAATTCACCATCCATTCCAATTTGACGATTTTGTGTCATTTTATCTAATGTTTAACTGACGTTTAAAATTAGACAAATTAGAGTTAGCTCCAGATCACTCCAATCCAATTCATATGCTTTGTATTAGTCGATAGATTGCAATACCACTTGTGTAATGATACGGCTTTTGCCCGGACCTAATCGACCGCAAGATAGACTAAAACCATTCAAAACTAGCGTACGTTAACTTTGGGAATACAACACATTAGAACAAATAACAGAAGACTTTTATAAACATTACAATAATGTTACATCAGAGTACAGAATATCAGAGTACATCTTGCTTATAATACAACAGCGGAAGATTAAATTTACAATAGATTTAATACAATGCAGCGGAAATGAATAAACTAATACAACAGAAGATTATCCATGCTCTGGACACAGCTTTAAGCTTCGATCCATGATCCTGCTCAATAGATAAATATCTGCAAAGCAAATCACTCGACTGCCCGTATGGAAAAGAGGGCACCCGAGTTTGCAAGTTGAAACAAACTACGAGTCAGTCATGGGACTAGTGTGAGAAATCTTACTACACTAATAATATGGCTAATCACTGGACCAGACCGCTAACGTGGAACTAGTTTACTCCATTGGATTGCCAGTGCATAAGGTTTATAAATTTTAAGTTAAAAATAATGCTATGCTTTTTAGAAAATGAAATCATTATAAGACTCATTTCCCATCACATAATGCAACGCAAACAGAAGATAGAGTTTTACCTTATAATGGTCAAAAATGCTTGATACGTAGAAAATAATATTTTTAATATTATTATTAGTGTATAATATGTTCCAAAATTACTTCAAAGTAAATGTATCAATCCTAGACTGCATAGCTACCATATACTATGTCGCCATATATAGGTTTACAATCAAGACCGTAATGTCGTATTGGAGGTTGGTTTCCATCATGAGTCAAGGCTAGGGACGATCTCCTAACTGATTCGAGACAATCTAGAAATGTCTCAGGATTCGGACGCTGGCGAACCCTTGGATCCTGAAGGGCCGGTCCACAAATGTCTCAGGATTAGTTATGCCTGAACACACGCTTCCCGATCCTATTGGACCTATAAATTGGCCATTGGCGATGTAATGACCCGAATTTCCATACACTTTGAGTTGACTAATTACACCACACGTCCAACCCAAATTGCATAGAAACACGAATCATTATTAAAAAGAAGTTAGAGGATGAGAAATAGAAAGAAAATTTAGAATAGAAGAAACCGAAGAACACAAGTCACACAGCGGAACGAATAAAATATATTATATAACATAACTTTTGAAATACAAATCCGTAAATGTATATACTCACCATCATCATAGCACAACCGTTATTCCCGGAACAGTTATAAACTCTTGTTTCCAGATACAACATAGTACACAACGGAAAATATGATAGTCTATAGCTAACAGGTGAAGTCTCCTGCTTCAATCTCCTCCAAGTGAATCTGTAGAATCCCGACAACTTGATTGCCTACAAATTTAGGCAACCAAGAGTTAGGAAAAACAAACAAAATAACTCTGGGTCAGTCATGGGACTGGTGTGAGTTACCATTGGTTTAACTTTCAAAATCCTTTCAAAAGAAACGATAATCGTAAGACTGATCCACACATAAACACGGATGGTTTTTACCTTACGATAACCAAAAGTATTTTTGATATCAAAATCCAGTTATATTATAATAGTGTCTATATCAAATAAATAGAATCTAGCAGAACTCTTGCATCTCACACTCCATATATAATATAAAATCAAAAACCGCAGGGCGCTTATTGGAGATTGGATTTCCAACATGACAAGGTATGGAACCACCTTCCGATAGTGTATCTCTAGAGGTGAATACACTGGGTTCAACACGAATGTCTTGCAACCCGGCCCACAGATGACCGACCACTCATTTCGCTTGAGTGTATCTAATGTATATCACCAACGGTTGAGATCAGCAACCATTTCCCGAAAGAGACAACATCGACAGATTAAAGAAGCAATTGGAATTTCTCTAGATAGGTGATTGTACATCCTTATGGGAGCGACCCACATAGCCATGTTGCCTGCCCGATTTTTGTCAATTCCTGGTTGTGAGGCTTGAGGTTTGAATTATCTTCCAGAACATCTGGCGACCATTCACTTTGAATGTCACATCGTCAGATCCATCGGAAATCACTAATTGATTCCCACAAAAGTACTTAGGTTGTTAGGCTAAAGAAGTTTCCCTTCTTTGCCACTAACTTCGTACGTTTGAAGGAATCAATGTACGTAATCTCTTTGGAAATACTATGTCAGACGCTCGTCCTTACAAGTTGTCCTTGGTCTGAACAAACCGAAGGCACCATTCTATTAATCCATCTTAGGCAATTTCTACCTAGGCTTAATAAACAGCCCTTGCACTTTACTCCGTCTTCATAATCTCTTCAACATAAGTTGATTTGTAACACTTATGCCAATACAGAGTGGTTTTTAGGAATTAAATCTGATCTCGGTCTCTTCATATTGACAACAGAGGTATAAAATAAATCAAAACTTTGATACTCGGTGATTTAATATCAAAGAAAACATCCATACAATAAACGGTCCTATTTCCAATTGGAAATCCTACCGATCAAGCATCAAACAACACTGGCCTCTTTTAATTTAATTTCTTATCATTATTTCCAATTCCTGTTATCTCATCTTTTGTATCCTTTCAAAGCTCTATTTTTCTCTCTTGATTGTTGGAAACCATTTCCAATATCCTAATTTCTTTATTCGAGAAAATATATCTTACCCCAGTTAGAAAACATTTCAAAATCCTTTAAATTAACGCGATGTTACAAACATCGTTATTATAGCTCAAACCAGTAATCACTTATATACTAACCATCTTACTAACCCATCTTCACTATCAAACCTTAACCATTCCTCCATCAATCATGAAGTCAATCAATTTGGGGTATAATTACCTCTCAGACCTTAATTGAACAACATTTTCAACTTTGAAATAGTCAAAGCTCACAACTTCAAACAAAACATTACTTACGCGACTTTCAGATTCAATCTAAGAACACACTTCTTTTACGGAAAAATACTGATTATAATGGTAGCGTTATAATCGCTGTCTCCAATATTTGATTTATAAAACATTACTTTTAACAACAACGTTACAATCGCTGTCTAGAATTATAGAACACTTATTATAACAATACCGTTAAGATCGCTGTTTAGAATTACAAAACATTTATTATAACGGCAGCGTTAAAATCGATGTTTACAACATTTGGTTTATAAAAATATAACTTGTACTTATTCATTTCAATAAATAAATAAATAAAAATTAGATTTGATTCAAAATGGAAAGTAAAAATAACTACTTCCCTAAGTTTGATATAACCGAATTCCAATAAATAACTCTCTTCGAATAATCTATATTCGATTATATTCCGAACTTCGGGATTTATCTACCATTTCAAGTTGATTCAAATTCCAAATTCACTTTCGAATTTATCCTTTCCAAATCATTACCAAATTCCTTTCTAACCATTCCAATCTACAAAACATAATCACACTATATTTTATATTCTGAATTTTGAACTAAAATGATTAACCATTTCACTTTTTATTTAATTTCCAATATGGATTCATATTTTAAAACTAAATTCCTTTAGAGATAGTTCATTTGCAAAATATTCCCTTTAAACTGTTATTCACTTTAATCGTGAACATATATATAATCAAATCAGTTTGATTTCGTATTTATAAATAATATCTTATACCCAAATTCTATTCATAACTTCTATTCAGAATCTTACATACAAATCTCATTTCTTATTCCAATCATTTAAAACCTCTTTTTTCATTTCCTTTAAAATTTTCTAAGTTCAAATCTATTTCAAATATTGGTTCAAAACCAATATTCACTTTCCCATATAAATTCATATTTGGACTTATATTTCAATTTATCCAATGATTTATAATTCACTTTATTTATAATTTTATTTATAACAACTTCTTGATTTATCCACTTGAACATATTTTTATTTTCAACTCTATTCGAAATTCTATTTCTATTTTGGAAGTAAACTCCATTTTTAAATCCTAATTTCCTTTTCTATGTTCGAAAATATTTTACGGTATCTAGAATACCAAGTTTCTAAGGCCAGGGTAAAAAACAAACACAACATATCCAATCAAGGTTTATATAACACATCATATATCACAATCAAATAAAACAGTGATATAAATGTTGAGGAACCCTTTTGGATCCCTCCAACTTGTTTCCCTGCATCTACGGATGTTAATCAGCATCAATAATATTATTTCACATCAATATGAAATATCAAAACTAATAATCGATCAACGATGTAATCATACCAACCAATTTTATCAACTATTCAACCAAGCAACCATTGCACAGTATAAAATTACTATAAATAAATTTAAAACTCTTTTATATAAAAATATAAATGAAGCAAAGTTAGTGAGTTTGCTCACCTTGGTACGTAGTTGACAGTTTTGTTGTTTGTTTCGTTTACGATCAAGCTAGCATTTGATTTTATCATGAAATTCCAGTAGCTTTATCCTCAACCAGGTCAGTGCTAGAATGTAGATTTTATCGCTACGATTTCAACAGATCCAATCGCGTTAAAATCTATATAAGAACGGACGAGTTATAACTATTACAAGAGTTTATATAATTAAAACTTTTTCTTTTAAATTTAAGTAATGAGTAATTTAAAACTAATTACCCATTTTATTACATTAAACCTTCTTCATCTATGAATGAATCTGAACGCGTCTGCTTCTTTACCGTTAGCACGTTCTTTCCGTTCACCCAAATTCCATATCATTGGAGACACCAAACAAAACCACTGCTAAATCCTTATATGCCACATTAACCACGTATTAGACCCATCCAAAAGGTACAGTCCTCCTTCTAACCTATCTTTCCGGTTGAAACCTCAGTTCTTCGAATCCAAAAGAAACACGACTCCCCTTAGCTACCACCATCGTCGTTCCTGATCAACGGACCCCGTCTCCTCGACACCCCCAGCTTGCCACCGCCGAGACCTTCCTCCACCTGTAACGCCGACCTCCGGCAACTCTCCAGTCCACCAGTAACGCAAATAAACATATTTCGTTCATCTCCCTAGAACTGCCACCACACAACACTATTGCCGATTACTCAGTCACCGTTGGTTATGCCTTGTCTTCCACCTTCCGCGACCTTCAGATGCCATTCTCCAAAAACACGCCAATCGCTATGATTTTACAAGAAATCAAAACCCATGCTCTCGTGTTCGACTCCAAATAGCTCCACCTCTGGTCAATTATACACCCTCCGACCACCATCAGTTAGAAGCCCCGACATCCCTCTTCAACACTCCACTTTGCACCTTTCACTTACACATCACGGTTTTAGCGAATCAATCGGTGGAAATAGAAGGATTGATGTGTTCTTTTGCTTTTGGGAAAGTGCTAGTCTTTATTTTATTATTTGTTTGAGAAATTGAATTTGCGATTGAAAACATTGGTTTCCAGTTTTGATAAACTTGCGTTTCCTTTTTTTTCGATCTTCCAAAATGAGGAATAAGGAGAGGGACGGTACTTAAAAGAAAGAATGTATGGCTCGCACGGAATTAATTGCTTGATAGGCATGGCTATAACAGCTTGGAGGGCACGGAACAAATTGGCTTGGCAGACACGACAAGTAACAGCGTGGCACACACGGCGTATAGTAGTTTGGAGAGTACACTGACTGTAAGGGTTCAGTTGATGCTTTGTTAAGTGTTCCATTTGATGATCTGCAATTTCCGTTTCCCTGTTGTGTCTAACTTAATTCCATGTTTGCATACTCCAGTATAGAAAAGGGTACGTCATAGTTTCAATTTGTGCGCTTCTTATCATTAGGAGGAGCGCTCGTATGAAAAGGAAGACTTCTGAGATTGATAAGGTGAACGGGAAAACTACATACACGTTGGTTACGGTAGCAACTCAAGTATGTTGGCAAATGTATATAAATTTTTAAGTGAGGGAATATAGATATCTTATTACATACCACTTCTTTTAAACACGAATTGCGAACGAAAATAGTAAAAATACCATTATATTAAGTAATGTGTTACGATCCCAGAGATATAATAAATTCGGTAGTTTATCTTATATTATGAAACCCCAAAATATTGATATAGGGTGTAAAATACTCCAAATAAAAAGTTGTGTATTTAATTAATTAAAAATTATAGTAAAATTCTAAAAATTAAATTATAACTATGTCTCAAAAGAATCTTGTCCAAATTCGTAACCATTCTCTAGTTATATTAACTAAACCGTTATGGTCCATAAACGATTCTACAGCGACTATTTAAATATTTGACTTGGATATAAAACAAAATCGACAATACGAAAACTCGTTTTTTCTCTTATATTAGAAAAATATAATCAAATAGATCTGAACGTTTCTTGTTTCAAAGAAATCCAACTTATAATGAATTCTGTATATTCATTTATAGTTCGAATCGCCAAATTACAAACTACCACACCGTTACGAGCTCGTTTTAAATATAATTATAAATTATAAGTTTAAAATATCATTTTATTAAATAAACTCCTTATAAATTCCTATATAAAATTCAAATAAAATAGTTAAAACAAATTTAGATATTTAGAATTCAACGGCTGAAAATCCGGGTCGTTACAGGCGACCAATAAAAATCCGAGGCGCCTCATTCCATCAACAACATAAGTGAAAATGTCGGGCCATGTAAAAACCCAAACACCACTTCTAGCTAGAAAGAAACGTGTGCACTCCCTGCGTTCCCTTGTCCCGTTTTTGACTCTACCGGGGTGTGAGGCTCGTGAGGTAACGAAATACACAAAGCTATGCCTAAATAGGCTATGCTTTGATCATCATCCACAAGGCTCTGCTTTTCAACAAAAGCCTCGATCAATTGCATCTTGGCATGTCACATTGACAGTCCCTACCATGCGATCGATAACTCCCAATATATAACCTTCGAGCTCGTGCGTCTCAAAGAAGGGTGTTTAGCAAGAGAATAAATTCCCCGCCACCTCAGAAATTTATTAATAGATATCAATTTAATTACACGGCATGAAATTCAATGTCGGACACACATCCATTTACAAGTCCGTTCTGGGTCTGAACGAATACGGATTCACCTGGGTGCTCGCGTATCCGGGCGATCAACAAGTACGTCCGGACAACTACCACTTTAACCCTTTATTGGTAGCTAGCCAATGCCGGGCATCAGTAGTTATCCTTTCAACGTGAACATCGCTGGTCTTCAATCACCGTCTTCAATAATATCTTCGATTTAAAATCGCCGTAAAATTATTTGAAATGAGTTGAACTCGATCTTTTCAAATAATTTTTCGAATTATTATCATTTAAACCATTTAATATCGTTAATAGTAATATATAATGATTTATCGCCATTTTTAATTTTATCTAAATATAACCAAATTTAACTAACGACGCTTCGGGTCGAAGGGCGGCCCTGACGCTGTCTTTACCAAAATTTGATTTATACATATCTTAAAATCTAATCATTGGATTTAAAAAAATCATATCATTGGAAAGATCTTCCCAAAGCGGTCCTAACAGTTTCAGTTTTGGGAAAATTCGACGGTCGGATCTTACAGTATAATCGTTTGAAGTTACGATTGCCGAAACGCGAACTATCGCGCGCGATTCGTCTAAATTTTAATTTATATTTATATATAAATATAAATATACATCATTTGGCGATTTCAGCTATTTCAACAGTCACAAACAAACTAAGTACAATTGTGAAGACCCGTAACTTCCCCGTAAAGGAAAGCGTCGGATAGTTCGAGAACAAACCACAACAGAACACATACAGAAGAACGTTTCATTGTATATTACAACAATGCATCAGATTACAAGAATATACAGAGTAAAAATGAATATTACACAGAAATATCAGAGATTTAATTACATTTAAATACATAGCAGTGGAAAATGATACAATACACAACTAGAAAGAGATATACGGATACAAAGCTTTCCGGATATCGTTCCAGCTGTAAACCAGGATCCTGTGAATATAAATCTGCAAAACCGAAACTACTAGCTGCCCGTGTCAAAATAGGGGCACCCAGAGTTTAGGTTAAAACAATAAACTCCAGGTCAGTCATGTGACTGGTGTGAGAACTAAAACAGTTATTAATCTTTATTTTAAATCATTAGGTAAATCAAGGGACCACGCCGTATAACACGGAACGGGTTTCCTCCCAAGAATACCAGTGCATAAACAAACAGCGCAATGCTAAATAAAGAAAAATGAAGCTGTTATAAGACCCAGGTCCCATCACACAATGCAACGCAGTCGAGGATAGGGTTTTCCCTTATAACAGCCAAAGAATGCTTGATACGTTTTAAAACAAATCATTTGATACTATTATAAGTGCATAGTGTATAAAACACTTCAAATCATAAGTATCAATCATAGGCGGCATGAATGCCCCATACCACTATGTCGCCATATATAGGTTATACAATCAAAATCGCAAAGTCACGTATTTGGAAATTGGGTTTCCATCTATGAACCGAGGCAAAAGATAGTCCTCAACCGATTCGAGACGCTCTAGCCCGCCCCTCAGGACCCAGACTCAGGTGGGCCCTTGGATCGTCAGGGCCGGTCCACCGATGTGGATTAAAATGCCTGAACACTACATTTCCCCACCCTATGGGGTGTAAGTCTGGTCCGTCAGCCGACCAGAATGCATCGGCCGAAACCGATATAACCGAGGCGCCTCGCAACAGCAACAACCACATAAGTCAAACTCGTCAGGGCGTGTAAAACCACTGACGCCACTTCTAACTAGAAAGAAACGCAAGTCCTCCCTGAGGTCCGTCTCCCGTTTTTGGTTCATACCTGGTGTGAAACACGCGAGGTAAACGTTACACAAAGCTACGCCACAAAGGCCGTGCTTTGATCATCACCACAAGACTTTGCTTTTCAACAGAAGCCTTGATCATTTGCATCTTAGCATGCCACACAGGCAAACCATCCTATGCAACCGATATCAGTCACACAGAATGAAATCCAATGTCAGACACACAGTCCATTTACAAGTCCGTCCTGGGTCTGAACGAAACCGGAGGCACCTAGTACCCCGCATATCCATCGATCTCCAAGTACGTCTGGACGATCACTAACTGTTTCCATCTTCTTGGGTGTACAGCCCAATCAAGATCATCAGTAATTACCCAAACGACGTGAAGACCTCCGGCCTTCGACCATCGTCTTCATCTTCGACTTATCGTCGTATCAGTTATTCAGAATGGGATAAATCCGGTCTTTCCGAATAACTCGCGTATATATTATAAAAGTGTTACACAAACACAACATACGCCTCATTCCAATTCATTAGTCACTGACCGTAAATTAATCAAGAGAATAATTCCCCGAATATTAACCCCGAAGGCCGAAACCAACATCAGATCAATATCCAGAAAACCATTCTGCTTAGCTAACCGACAGTTAGTTTCTAAATTTCACATTCATAGGGAAAGGTTCCCATTAATTTTATCCAAGATAAATTCCTGAATTTATTCTTTAATCTATCTTTGAATATCAATTCGAATTAATCGGGATTAACGAACTTTACCGAAGTAATCATTTGTTTTAATTTCCCAATCCCAACCTATTCATCCCATGAAGTAAAACTGGTAATACTTCATATCTAACACCACAGTGTTATCGGTAAATTCAATTACCATTTCACGTTCAAATCTAATTAAAGATTTAACTATCGCCTGGAGCAAAACTGGTGATACTCCATTTTCGATCTTTTCAATCTAATTAAAGATTCATTAAAACTCCACTTAGTTTTAATCTTCGACTGGGTTAAAGAATCAGTGTCATTTAAAACACGGTTCACGATAAACCCAAAATCACATTCCATTAATTATCGGGTTAAAGAACAAGTGTTATTTAAAACACTGTTCACGATAAACCCAAAAATCAATATCAATTCAATTCCAATTAAATATTATTTAATTGGTACACTTCATTAAATCTAAATAAAAAGATTTAATCTTTTCTCAACTGGGTTCAAGAACAGTGTTAGTGAAGACACCATTCACGACAAACCCAAATCATATTCGATATTCAATACAAGGCTCTGAATAGAAAATATATCGGCTTATATTCAATATCGAATTCTACGACTAACAAATGTCGTATTGGAAATAACGATATCAATATATATCTTTCAAATTTCCATAACAACACCTGTATAATCACGAATTCCAACATCGAAATATTCCGAAGACAATTTCGATTCAAATCCACTCCAATGCAATCATTGGAAATTTTGGTTATTTTTAAAACCCTTTTCGAATTCAATTTATTTATTTAAAAATAAATAGAATTATAATTCTAGTTCAAAACTAGTTCATTTCGATAAAAATCCATTTTTATCTTTTCAAATATGGAGTTTTTCATCCCAATTCTTTCTAAATCATTTCTTATGATTTTACACAAATTATTGCTATTTTTAATAATTTTATCAAGGCCCGTACAGTCGATTTCCATCAATGGCCATCGAACTGCACTTACAGCGACCTTTTTCGAATTTGATTTGGACGTATCTCCAAATCCAACCGTTAGATTTCAAATTTCTAACATTCATTAGAAAGCTCTTTTCGATACGAACCCAACGGTTCCGGTTTTAGGAGAATCCGACGGTCGGATCTCCCGTAATGTCCGTTCGAAATAAATGGTCGAAATTCGCGAACTGCCGCGACACGGCGCGTTCTATTCAGGCCATTATATTATATATAATATATATAATATATATTTCGTCGATTTTTTTATTTAAAACGAATTATAGAAATAGTTTTAAATTCGTTTCAAAAGCAATTTCAACTTCCGTTTCAATTCAAATCAAAATTGAATTCTTCTCTATAAATTCGTTTTAAAATTCATTTCTATTCAATTCAAATTTCAATTCCATTTGAATTCATTTCAATTTGCTTTCAATTCAATTTGAATTCGTTTTCAATTCATTTCGAAATCGTTTTCAATTCAATTCATTTCGAAATCGTTTTCAATTCAATTCATTTCGAAATCGTTTTCAATTCAATTCATTTCGAAATCGTTTTCAATTCATTTTGAACTCGTTTTCAATTCAATTCATTTCGAAATCGTTTTCAATCGATATAAATATCGTTCACGTCAAAATGGCGTCAATCTAATCAACACGGCTTCATAAATTTCTATTTTCAAAATAGTTGTTATTATCAAAATATTTCGTTCAACACATGACCAATCTCAATGAATGAGTACTGTCAACACATGAACTTTTATTTTATATCGATAAAGATGTAAATTTTAATATTAAAATATTTCGTTCAACACATGACCAATCTCAATGAATGAGTACTGTCAACACATGAACTTTTATTTTATATCGATAAAGATGTAAATTTTAATATTAAAATATTTCGTTCAACACATGACCAATCTCAATGAATGAGTACTGTCAACACATGAACTTTTATTTTATAATATTCTTTATTTTCCAAATTGGAATGAGGCCCAATCAATTACCATATAAAGTTAATTATATGGATTTTCATACAACACATGTATATCATAGCATTGAAAAATAATCAACCATCAACCAAAGTGCACTACACTGTATAAGCATCAAATATAGATATTCAACGCTTATAACAGCCTGTCAATCGATCGATCGACATATTTAATCAATCAGGATGAGTGAACTTCAAATTTCATCCCAACACCCGTGTGGGGTTTCAAACAATCAAACACCTATTTTATTTGTGCTGTTGGGCGATGTGTAAAATTTATCGTCCCAATCCATATCAGTCAAATGGGTGTACATCAACAAATCGTTTTGATTTGTAAATGAATATGTTATTTTATTCATTTCTAATAAAAATGATATTTTTATTTTTCTAACATATTTTAGAAAATTTCGGCGGCATAACGGCACGATACTAGAAACGGGACGAGGCCTAGCCTTATCCCCGGTCTAGTGAAGGCCCACGCCATTCACACATCAATCAAATCAATTCGTTATGCAAACCACAAAATTTGGAGTAAGGGTCTAACCTAGCCTTACTCCTTTGCCTTATAACGGCGCACGTCTAATCCTAACCAATTTATCGATTCGATTATTCACACCACAAACCACATTCAAACCAATATCGCAATCAATAACCAAACAGCCAAACAAACAAGTCCATGGTCTGTGGACGATTGTGTCGGGTGCTACTAAGCACCGTCTGCATCCTAGTATATATATATATAACTAGAAAAGAAATAGAAAGGTGAGAAATTCTCACCTATAGCTATCCTAGCTCCACGGCTCTTCATTTGCAGAAGTCTTCGTCGTTTCGCCTTTTTTGTCACCTTCGTTGCCCAAGGCCACTATATATATAAAAATCGAATTTTTTACTTCGCTATTCAATATATAAAAATTCTATTTTTCTATCGAAGTTCAATATATAAAAATCCTATTTTTATTTCAAAGTTCAATATATAAAAATCGAATTTTTATTTCAAAGTTCAATATATAAAAATCGAATTTTTATTTCACTACTCATATCAAAATATCGTTTTTATTTTGCTACCTATACAAAGATGTTATTTCTAATATTCCTACAATGCAACGATCATATTTTTATCTTTCTTCAATATAAAAGATTATATTTTTACTACTTTAAAAATATAAAAATCATATTTTTAATACTTTAAAAATATAAAAATCATATTTTTATTTCGATGTTCAACATATAAAAATCCTGTCCTTTCTTTTTGTTTTAAAAAAAATCAAATCCTTTTGGTTTCTAAAAATCGAATCCCTTTTTGTTTATAAAAATTGAATCTTTTTTTTTGTTTATAAAAATCGAATCCTTTTTTGTTTATAAAAATTGAATCTTTTTTTTTTGTTTATAAAAATCGAATCCTTTTTTTGTTTATAAAAATTGAATCTTTTTTTTTTGTTTATAAAAATAAATAAATATCACTTGCTTGTGTTTGCATATACAACTGAATTTCTAAATTTTTAAAACCGATTTCATAGATAATAAATAAAAGAATTAAATAGATGAATAAAAGAACTTACTGTAAAAAAAACAAGAGAGAGAGGGGGCGTTCACCGTCGACGGTCGAGGGGGGTGAAAGGGATCGTCAGATTCGGGGGGGGGGGGGGGGTTGCGGTTGGTTGCGTCGAGCCTTGGGGGAGGTTGCGTCGGATCAGGGGGGGGGGGCGATTGGGGTTCGGGGTTGGGTAGAACGAGGAGAGAGGATCTGTGGGGAAGGACGGTCTTCGATCTGATGCGGAGGGGGAACGAAGGAGGAGTGGCGACGGGGATGGGAGGCGCGATCGGTGGAGCGACGGGTGTTAGGGTTTTTTTTTTTTTCTTTTTGATTTTGATTTTGAAATAAACGAACGGGGGGGGGGCCTATTATAAAGAAGGATATATTAATTTATATTTTTAATTTAATTTTATCTTCAAAAAGTTACTTTAGAAATTCGAACTCCTTTTTGAGCCCACCGACTGTCGTCTCTAGGGTAATACCCCCATTCCGAACACAATGGGATATGTATCCCAAGCTGATTCGATCGTTTCAATTAGTTTCCGTTGAATTTACATTTAAATCACTATATTGAATTTTAAACGTACATTTCAAATTACCGGGGTCACATACTAACTAGAAAAATTCCAGAAAAATATTTTCTAGCTTCGTATTGACGATACGGTCCTAACAAAACTAGTTTCGTCGAATTCTGAGACCGTTAGAAAAATGGCCAATTTCCAGTCGATTAAAATCAACTGAAACTGGTCAACCGCGTTTTCCTTCGCCACGCTCACATATTGATTCGAAAAATTATGAAATTTGGAATCTAGCAATAACTTAACATCAAGGACCCAACAAAACTGGTTTCGTCGAAATCCGAGGTCGTTTGCAAAATTGCTATTTTTAAGGGCCTTATATATATAAAAATATATATAAATTCCACAGCGACTATTTCTAATTTTAAACTGGACATATCTTATCATTTCTAAGATGAAATCTCAGTTTGTTAACTTCGTTACAAAGATATAGTTATACAGATTCAAATATTTCTTGTTTCGTTCAATTCTGACTTATATTGAATTCTGTATATTCATTTGAAATTAGAAATCGAATTTTCGAACTACCGCGCCATTTTCAATTCCTTTTATAATTATATATAATTATTATATATTCTAACGACGACGCGTATAATATATACGTTCGAATTCTATTCAAAATAAATTTCACGTCGATATTATTTAAAATAATTCATTTTAAATAATCAAAATTCGCTATAATTGCCAAAATAAAAATTTTAAACTGGCCCAGATTTTCCGGGTTGTTACAATCTCCCCCACTTAAAACTTTTCGTCCCCGAAAAGGAACAAAGTCGAAAGTGGTTTGATTAATCAGCTCTACGATCGATCAGGCTTCCATTCTCCAACTCTTTAGTTTCTGAGAATTTTCAAAATTTCAAAAATTTGGCTAACACCCTAAATTTTTGAAAAGGCCAAGCGGCTAGCCAATAGGCTCATAAAATCATCATCACCCAAACAAAACAGTAAATAATGTAGTAAACATGTACCTATTTGTCGGGCAAACAAATTTTATTCTTCGGCTCTAGCCTCCTTGCTATGACCTGTTCAATGATACATATGTATATGCAAGCAAATGCAACCAAATTTCAATATAGTTCAATATTTGATTTAATTAGGCTAAATGGCTAAAAATTATCAAACAAATAAACATACAACACAAACATCAATCAATTAGTGAATTTAACGTTTCAAATTCATAATTTTGATACATATACAAAAATCATGTTTTGATGCCAATTCACAACAATGTGTTCCTAATATAAGTTTTGGTTCTCACACCAGTCTAATGGAAATATATAGAAATCACACCTTCGTCACTCGAAAATAAATGCTGATGATGTTTCGAACCACCATCAGAACATTGTCGGGCTACTAGAGTGCGGTTCTATATCTACCCGGTATATTAAAACTTCGAATATACGCGGATCAGACGTATACGCAAAATCTATATATACTGGATTGTCCAAATCAATATAAATAAATAATCAACTACGAATAATTGATTTAAAATTTCAGAACAAAATTTTGTTTTCATTTTAAAAATATACTCTTCACACTCGTTCTAGGATACTACTGATCCTATCTCTAACGAGTCATTCCCATTGGATATTGCTAATCCAATATCTGATGAATTCTTTCGTATGTTTCTAATGTGTCTTGTTCTCTGGCTTTGTAAACCAAAGCTCTGATACCAACTGTGAAGACCCGTAACTTCCCCGTAAAGGAAAGCGTCGGATAGTTCGAGAACAAACCACAACAGAACACATACAGAAGAACGTTTCATTGTATATTACAACAATGCATCAGATTACAAGAATATACAGAGTA
Source organism: Allium sativum (assembly GCA_030737875.1). NCBI lineage: Eukaryota > Viridiplantae > Streptophyta > Magnoliopsida > Asparagales > Amaryllidaceae > Allium > Allium sativum. The sequence goes on from CM060920.1 coordinate 501,367,942, forward strand.
AAAATGAATATTACACAGAAATATCAGAGATTTAATTACATTTAAATACATAGCAGCGGAAAATGATACAATACACAACTAGAAAGAGATATACGGATACAAAGCTTTCCGGATATCGTTCCAGCTGTAAACCAGGATCCTGTGAATATAAATCTGCAAAACCGAAACTACTAGCTGCCCGTGTCAAAATAGGGGCACCCAGAGTTTAGGTTAAAACAATAAACTCCAGGTCAGTCATGTGACTGGTGTGAGAACTAAAACAGTTATTAATCTTTATTTTAAATCATTAGGTAAATCAAGGGACCACGCCGTATAACACGGAACGGGTTTCCTCCCAAGAATACCAGTGCATAAACAAACAGCGCAATGCTAAATAAAGAAAAATGAAGCTGTTATAAGACCCAGGTCCCATCACACAATGCAACGCAGTCGAGGATAGGGTTTTCCCTTATAACAGCCAAAGAATGCTTGATACGTTTTAAAACAAATCATTTGATACTATTATAAGTGCATAGTGTATAAAACACTTCAAATCATAAGTATCAATCATAGGCGGCATGAATGCCCCATACCACTATGTCGCCATATATAGGTTATACAATCAAAATCGCAAAGTCACGTATTTGGAAATTGGGTTTCCATCTATGAACCGAGGCAAAAGATAGTCCTCAACCGATTCGAGACGCTCTAGCCCGCCCCTCAGGACCCAGACTCAGGTGGGCCCTTGGATCGTCAGGGCCGGTCCACCGATGTGGATTAAAATGCCTGAACACTACGTTTCCCCACCCTATGGGGTGTAAGTCTGGTCCGTCAGCCGACCAGAATGCATCGGCCGAAACCGATATAACCGAGGCGCCTCGCAACAGCAACAACCACATAAGTCAAACTCGTCAGGGCGTGTAAAACCACTGACGCCACTTCTAACTAGAAAGAAACGCAAGTCCTCCCTGAGGTCCGTCTCCCGTTTTTGGTTCATACCTGGTGTGAAACACGCGAGGTAAACGTTACACAAAGCTACGCCACAAAGGCCGTGCTTTGATCATCACCACAAGACTTTGCTTTTCAACAGAAGCCTTGATCATTTGCATCTTAGCATGCCACACAGGCAAACCATCCTATGCAACCGATGTCAGTCACACAGAATGAAATCCGATGTCAGACACACAGTCCATTTACAAGTCCGTCCTGGGTCTGAACGAAACCGGAGGCACCTAGTACCCCGCATATCCATCGATCTCCAAGTACGTCTGGACGATCACTAACTGTTTCCATCTTCTTGGGTGTACAGCCCAATCAAGATCATCAGTAATTACCCAAACGACGTGAAGACCTCCGGCCTTCGACCATCGTCTTCATCTTCGACTTATCGTCGTATCAGTTATTCAGAATGGGATAAATCCGGTCTTTCCGAATAACTCGCGTATATATTATAAAAGTGTTACACAAACACAACATACGCCTCATTCCAATTCATTAGTCACTGACCGTAAATTAATCAAGAGAATAATTCCCCGAATATTAACCCCGAAGGCCGAAACCAACATCAGATCAATATCCAGAAAACCATTCTGCTTAGCTAACCGACAGTTAGTTTCTAAATTTCACATTCATAGGGAAAGGTTCCCATTAATTTTATCCAAGATAAATTCCTGAATTTATTCTTTAATCTATCTTTGAATATCAATTCGAATTAATCGGGATTAACGAACTTTACCGAAGTAATCATTTGTTTTAATTTCCCAATCCCAACCTATTCATCCCATGAAGTAAAACTGGTAATACTTCATATCTAACACCACAGTGTTATCGGTAAATTCAATTACCATTTCACGTTCAAATCTAATTAAAGATTTAACTATCGCCTGGAGCAAAACTGGTGATACTCCATTTTCGATCTTTTCAATCTAATTAAAGATTCATTAAAACTCCACTTAGTTTTAATCTTCGACTGGGTTAAAGAATCAGTGTCATTTAAAACACGGTTCACGATAAACCCAAAATCACATTCCATTAATTATCGGGTTAAAGAACAAGTGTTATTTAAAACACTGTTCACGATAAACCCAAAAATCAATATCAATTCAATTCCAATTAAATATTATTTAATTGGTACACTTCATTAAATCTAAATAAAAAGATTTAATCTTTTCTCAACTGGGTTCAAGAACAGTGTTAGTGAAGACACCATTCACGACAAACCCAAATCACATTCGATATTCAATACAAGGCTCTGAATAGAAAATATATCGGCTTATATTCAATATCGAATTCTACGACTAACAAATGTCGTATTGGAAATAACGATATCAATATATATCTTTCAAATTTCCATAACAACACCTGTATAATCACGAATTCCAACATCGAAATATTCCGAAGACAATTTCGATTCAAATCCACTCCAATGCAATCATTGGAAATTTTGGTTATTTTTAAAACCCTTTTCGAATTCAATTTATTTATTTAAAAATAAATAGAATTATAATTCTAGTTCAAAACTAGTTCATTTCGATAAAAATCCATTTTTATCTTTTCAAATATGGAGTTTTTCATCCCAATTCTTTCTAAATCATTTCTTATGATTTTACACAAATTATTGCTATTTTTAATAATTTTATCAAGGCCCGTACAGTCGATTTCCATCAATGGCCATCGAACTGCACTTACAGCGACCTTTTTCGAATTTGATTTGGACGTATCTCCAAATCCAACCGTTAGATTTCAAATTTCTAACATTCATTAGAAAGCTCTTTTCGATACGAACCCAACGGTTCCGGTTTTAGGAGAATCCGACGGTCGGATCTCCCGTAATGTCCGTTCGAAATAAATGGTCGAAATTCGCGAACTGCCGCGACGCGGCGCGTTCTATTCAGGCCATTATATTATATATAATATATATAATATATATTTCGTCGATTTTTTTATTTAAAACGAATTATAGAAATAGTTTTAAATTCGTTTCAAAAGCAATTTCAACTTCCGTTTCAATTCAAATCAAAATTGAATTCTTCTCTATAAATTCGTTTTAAAATTCATTTCTATTCAATTCAAATTTCAATTCCATTTGAATTCATTTCAATTTGCTTTCAATTCAATTTGAATTCGTTTTCAATTCATTTCGAAATCGTTTTCAATTCAATTCATTTCGAAATCGTTTTCAATTCAATTCATTTCGAAATCGTTTTCAATTCAATTCATTTCGAAATCGTTTTCAATTCATTTTGAACTCGTTTTCAATTCAATTCATTTCGAAATCGTTTTCAATCGATATAAATATCGTTCACGTCAAAATGGCGTCAATCTAATCAACACGGCTTCATAAATTTCTATTTTCAAAATAGTTGTTATTATCAAAATATTTCGTTCAACACATGACCAATCTCAATGAATGAGTACTGTCAACACATGAACTTTTATTTTATATCGATAAAGATGTAAATTTTAATATTAAAATATTTCGTTCAACACATGACCAATCTCAATGAATGAGTACTGTCAACACATGAACTTTTATTTTATATCGATAAAGATGTAAATTTTAATATTAAAATATTTCGTTCAACACATGACCAATCTCAATGAATGAGTACTGTCAACACATGAACTTTTATTTTATAATATTCTTTATTTTCCAAATTGGAATGAGGCCCAATCAATTACCATATAAAGTTAATTATATGGATTTTCATACAACACATGTATATCATAGCATTGAAAAATAATCAACCATCAACCAAAGTGCACTACACTGTATAAGCATCAAATATAGATATTCAACGCTTATAACAGCCTGTCAATCGATCGATCGACATATTTAATCAATCAGGATGAGTGAACTTCAAATTTCATCCCAACACCCGTGTGGGGTTTCAAACAATCAAACACCTATTTTATTTGTGCTGTTGGGCGATGTGTAAAATTTATCGTCCCAATCCATATCAGTCAAATGGGTGTACATCAACAAATCGTTTTGATTTGTAAATGAATATGTTATTTTATTCATTTCTAATAAAAATGATATTTTTATTTTTCTAACATATTTTAGAAAATTTCGGCGGCATAACGGCACGATACTAGAAACGGGACGAGGCCTAGCCTTATCCCCGGTCTAGTGAAGGCCCACGCCATTCACACATCAATCAAATCAATTCGTTATGCAAACCACAAAATTTGGAGTAAGGGTCTAACCTAGCCTTACTCCTTTGCCTTATAACGGCGCACGTCTAATCCTAACCAATTTATCGATTCGATTATTCACACCACAAACCACATTCAAACCAATATCGCAATCAATAACCAAACAGCCAAACAAACAAGTCCATGGTCTGTGGACGATTGTGTCGGGTGCTACTAAGCACCGTCTGCATCCTAGTATATATATATATAACTAGAAAAGAAATAGAAAGGTGAGAAATTCTCACCTATAGCTATCCTAGCTCCACGGCTCTTCATTTGCAGAAGTCTTCGTCGTTTCGCCTTTTTTGTCACCTTCGTTGCCCAAGGCCACTATATATATAAAAATCGAATTTTTTACTTCGCTATTCAATATATAAAAATTCTATTTTTCTATCGAAGTTCAATATATAAAAATCCTATTTTTATTTCAAAGTTCAATATATAAAAATCGAATTTTTATTTCAAAGTTCAATATATAAAAATCGAATTTTTATTTCACTACTCATATCAAAATATCGTTTTTATTTTGCTACCTATACAAAGATGTTATTTCTAATATTCCTACAATGCAACGATCATATTTTTATCTTTCTTCAATATAAAAGATTATATTTTTACTACTTTAAAAATATAAAAATCATATTTTTAATACTTTAAAAATATAAAAATCATATTTTTATTTCGATGTTCAACATATAAAAATCTGTCCTTTCCTTTTGTTTTCAAAAAAAATCAAATCCTTTTGGTTTCTAAAAATCGAATCCCTTTTTGTTTATAAAAATTGAATCTTTTTTTTTTGTTTATAAAAATCGAATCCTTTTTTGTTTATAAAAATTGAATTTTTTTTTTTGTTTATAAAAATCGAATCCTTTTTTGTTTATAAAAATTGAATCTTTTTTTTTTGTTTATAAAAATAAATAAATATCACTTGCTTGTGTTTGCATATACAACTGAATTTCTAAATTTTTAAAACCGATTTCATAGATAATAAATAAAAGAAGTAAATAGATGAATAAAAGAACTTACTGTAAAAAAAACAAGAGAGAGAGGGGGCGTTCACCGTCGACGGTCGAGGAGGGTGAAAGGGATCGTCAGATTCGGGGGGGGTTGCGGTTGGTTGCGTCGAGCCTTGGGGGAGGTTGCGTCGGATTAGGGGGGGGGGGCGATTGGGGTTCGGGGTTGGGTAGAACGAGGAGAGAGGATCTGTGGGGAAGGACGGTCTTCGATCTGATGCGGAGGGGGAACGAAGGAGGAGTGGCGACGGGGATGGGAGGCGCGATCGGTGGAGCGACGGGTGTTAGGTTTTTTTTTTTCCTTTTTGATTTTGATTTTGAAATAAACGAACGGGGGGGGGGGGGCTATTATAAAGAAGGATATATTAATTTATATTTTTAATTTAATTTTATCTTCAAAAAGTTACTTTAGAAATTCGAACTCCTTTTTGAGCCCACCGACTGTCGTCTCTAGGGTAATACCCCCATTCCGAACACAATGGGATATGTATCCCAAGCTGATTCGATCGTTTCAATTAGTTTCCGTTGAATTTACATTTAAATCACTATATTGAATTTTAAACGTACATTTCAAATTACCGGGGTCACATACTAACTAGAAAAATTCCAGAAAAATATTTTCTAGCTTCGTATTGACGATACGGTCCTAACAAAACTAGTTTCGTCGAATTCTGAGACCGTTAGAAAAATGGCCAATTTCCAGTCGATTAAAATCAACTGAAACTGGTCAACCGCGTTTTCCTTCGCCACGCTCACATATTGATTCGAAAAATTATGAAATTTGGAATCTAGCAATAACTTAACATCACGGACCCAACAAAACTGGTTTCGTCGAAATCCGAGGTCGTTTGCAAAATTGCTATTTTTAAGGGCCTTATATATATAAAAATATATATAAATTCCACAGCGACTATTTCTAATTTTAAACTGGACATATCTTATCATTTCTAAGATGAAATCTCAGTTTGTTAACTTCGTTACAAAGATATAGTTATACAGATTCAAATATTTCTTGTTTCGTTCAATTCTGACTTATATTGAATTCTGTATATTCATTTGAAATTAGAAATCGAATTTTCGAACTACCGCGCCATTTTCAATTCCTTTTATAATTATATATAATTATTATATATTCTAACGACGACGCGTATAATATATACGTTCGAATTCTATTCAAAATAAATTTCACGTCGATATTATTTAAAATAATTCATTTTAAATAATCAAAATTCGCTATAATTGCCAAAATAAAAATTTTAAACTGGCCCAGATTTTCCGGGTTGTTACAACAATCCATATTCATGTTAGAGATTTTATATATATGATTCTCATAATTCTTCTAACACGATAAAAATGATGATTTGAAATAAATCATGTTTTTGATAACTAATTATTTCCAATGGTAAACAAATTATATTGAAAATATATTTTCTTAATATTCACACCTTTTGTTGAAAACAAATGACAAATAATACATGATTTTAATTCTAATATTTTTCATTGTATCTAAAGTAACAATAACATCTTAACATTTAAATCTATTCTTTTATTTCATATGAAATGTCAATAAAAATGCAACTCTTTAATTCTAGCAATTACTACAACTAAAATGTATAAAAATGTAACACTATAATCTATTCTTTTATTTACATCTAAAATGAAAATAAAAATATAACTTTTTATTATATGTTTTCATTTATGTCAAAATTGCAAATAAAAATGTAACCTTTTAATTCATGTTTTTATTTACATCTAAAATGTAAAAAAAATATAACTTTTATTATAATGTTTTTATTTGCATCTAAAATTGCAAACAAAAATGCAACTTTAATTAAATGTTTTGTTTGCAACTAAATTTGCAAAGAAAAATGCAACTTTTTCCTACGGTGTCTATTTGCATCTAAATATGCAAATAAAAATGTAATCTTTTTCTACGATGTTTATTTGCATCTAAATATGCAAATAAAAATGTATTTTTTCTCTATGGTATTTATTTGCATCTAAATATGCAAATAAAAATGTAATCTATAAAAAAATGTTTTGTTTGCATCTAAATTTCAAACAAAATGCAACTTTTTGCTATGGTGTTTATTTGCATCTAAGTATGCAAATAAAAATGTAATCTTTAATTAAATGTTTTGTTTGCATCTAAAATTGCAAACAAAAATGCAACTTTAATACTAATTTTTTGTTTGCATCTAAAATTGCAAACAAAAATGCAACTTTAATTCTAATGTTTTGTTTGCATCTGAAAATTGCAAACAAAAATGCAACTTTAATTATAATGTTTTGTTTACTTCTAAAATTGCAAACAAAAATGCAACTTTAATTCTAATGTTTTGTTCGCATCTAAAATTGCAAACACAAATGGAACTTTAATTCTAATGTTTTGTTTGCATCTGAAATTGCAAACAAAAATGCAACTTTAATTCTAATGTTTCGTTTGCATCTGAAATTGCAAACAAACAAAAATGCAACTTTAATTCTAATGCTTTGTTTGCATCTAAAATCGCGAACAAAAATGCAACTTTAATTCTAATTTTTTGTTTTCATCTAAAATTGCAAACAAAAATGCAACTTTAATTCTAATGTTTTGTTTGCATCTAAAATTGCAAACAAAAATGCAACTTTAATTCCAATGTTTTGTTTGCATCTAAAATTGCAAATACAAATGTAACTTTTCAAAATATGTTTTTAATTTGTATCTAAATTACAAATAAAAATATAACCTTTTTTTAAAACAATGTTTTATTTGCATCAAGAAATGCAAATAAAAATTCAACTTCCAATTTCCACATTTTATCTGTATCAAAGGATGCAAATAAAGTATAACTTTTTATTTCAATGTTTATTTGCATCAAAGAATGCAAATAAAAGTGTAACTTTTATTTCAATGTTTACTTGCATCAAAGAATGAAAATAAAAGAATAACTTTTTATTTCAATGTTTATTTGCATCAAAAAAATGCAAATACAAGAATAACTTTTTATTTCAATGTTTATTTGCATCAAAGAATGCAAATAAAAGAATAACTTTTTATTTCAATGTTTATTTGCATCAAAGAATACAAATAAAAGAATAACTTTTTATTTCAATGTTTATTTGCAACAAAGAATGCAAATAAAAGAATAACTTTTTATTACAATGTATTGACAACTCTATTTCAATACAATAATATAGATAAAAATGATATATTTTCAATTGTATTGACAATTCTATTTCAATACAATAATATAGACAAAAATGATATATTTTTCAATTATATTGACAATCCTATTTCAATATAATAATATAGACAAAAATGATATATTTTCAATTGTATTGACAATTCTATTTCAATACAATAATATGGACAAAAATGATAACTTTTTCCATTGTATTGACAATTCTATTTCAATACAATAATATAGACAAAAATGATGATTTTTTTGAATTGACAATCTAATTCAACTCAACCAAAAATGACAAAAATAATAATTTTATATTGAATTGACAATCTAATTCAACTCGACAAAAATGATAAAATAATATATTTTTATATTGTTGACTACACATGATTCACCAAATATTTACAAAGAGAAAATGATTTAATTCAACCAACACGTTCAGATCTATAATTATTCGCCACTAAACAATAGATCAATCATTATCCAAAATATCAGAACAATGTAGATCTACATCATATATATACATGCGATCATTACATAGCAAACAAAATAATTAAATTAATTAATTATAAAAAAAAGAAATTTCATAGTCGTGTTGCAAATTTGTCCAAAATTCTATCAGTTTCGAATTGCTCCTTTTCAGTCTAGGAACGTAGATCTCTGTCGTATGATCGCAACGCTTCAGAAATTGATCAATTCTGAATCAGTACGAAAAAGTTATGATTTAATTAAGTTTTACAACATTTTATATTAATTAAATATTAAAATATATTTTCTATACCCTTCTTCCTCTTTCAGCAACAAGGCGTAAGAAAACCCAATAGCTTCAAATCTAGGTCTCCAATTTTTGTGCAAATGGTGATATGGTTTAACGATCGGAGAGTGGGATGTCGGAGGGGTGTGTGTGGCGCACGTGCGCCTGCAAGGGGGGCTCACTCGGTGGTGGTTTGTGGACGTGGCGGCGGTGGGTTTGGCATGGGTTTGGGTGCACGGTTCTCGAAGTATGGGCCACTAGAGAATGATCAAGCCGTATAGAAATGAAGAGTGGGAAAATCTCTTTGATATTTCCTAAAGGATTGGGGTCTAATTTGCTGTGGAGTGGAAGAATTTAGAGGATAAAGGTAGGTGCATTTTCAGCCATGAACTGGTAGGGGCGGCGGCTATGTTCTTAGTGGATTAGGGTTTAGAGGAAAATGATGTGTATTTTTATATTATTTTATTGTAAATTTTACAAATAAATCCAAAAGTTTTAAACCAATCCAATTTCAATCCAACCAGAGTTGATCCTCCCAAATATCCCCCATTCCGGATCCAATGGGTTAGGTCTCATCAGCCCAAACGACTGTCTGTGGCCTGAAATCTTTAATTTAATATTAAAATTGTTTAATAAATTAATTTGGTCGTATATTTAAATTCACCGGGGCCACATACAAACTCAGAAAAATCCAGAAAAATTATATCTGGCTTTGTTTTGATGATACGGTCCTAACAAAATTAATTTCGTCAAATTTTGAGATCGTTTGAAAAATGGTCATTTTCTGTAACGACCCAGAAAATCTGAACCAATTTAAAATTTTTAAATTGACTAAAATAATGGATTTTAAATATTTAAAATAAATATTTTAAATAATGGCGATGAAAACTGAGTTTGAATCGACAATTGAAAACGAATATAATTAATTATAATTATAAACAAGGCTTGAAAAGGCACTGCAATTTCAAAAATTGAAGTCAAACTTTGTCGGACTGTACCGGGTGCAAAACAATCCGGATTTTAGTGAAACCAAAAACATTAGGATCTAATTGATGATATCTTTTCAACGAATCTGACGAATCGAAATTTGATAACAGGAATCAAAAGATATGTCCAGTTGAAAATTCTGAATAGTCGCTATGGAATTCAGGCCCTTATAAATGGACATTTTGCATACGACCTCGGATTTCGACGAAACCACTTTTGTTGGATCCGTGAAGTCAAATTATTGCTAGGTTTCAAATTTCATAATGTTTCGAATCAATATGTGAGCGTGACAAAGGAAAACGCGTTTGACCAGTTTCAGTTGATTTTAATCGATTGGAAAATGGCCATTTTTCAAACAGTCTCAGAATTTGACGAAACTAGTTTTGTTAGGACCGTATTGTCAATACGAAGCTAGAAAATATTTTTCGAGAATTTTTCTAGTTAGTTTGTGACCCCGGTAATTTGAAATGTACGTTTAAAATTAAATATAATGATTTAAATGTAAATCAAACGGAAACTGATTGTAACTATCGAATCAGCTTATAATATATATCCCATTGTGTTCGGAATGAGGGTGAAACGCTATGGACGACAGGCGGTGGGCCTCGTTTCGAGGCCGTGGGTAAAAGTCAACTTTATGCAATTAAATTAATTAAATATATATATATATATCTCCCTCCCTTTTCTCTTTCTGCCCCCCCCCCCCGATTTCATTAAACGGAAAAAAAAAAAGGAGGAGCAGCAGCGCCGCCTCCACCTAGTTCCTCCAGCTTGACCTCCGCTCCACCCTTTGATCCCGCTCCTCTCCACCTCGACGCACCCGAACCCCCCTCGCGACGCATCCGCCCCCCCTGAAGCCATCGCGACGCCTAAATTCGCGAGCCCCCCCGTTCGAGACCACTGAAGCCACCGCCTGCTCCTCCTCTTGCCGCCGACCCTGACGACCCCCCCCCCTTTCTGCGCAGGCACAGTAAGTTGTTTGATTTTATTTTATTTTTATTTTAATTCTGAAAATTCTGAAAAGGTTTAAAAACTGATTTTTAAAAGGTTTAAAAACTGATTTTAAAAGGTTTAAAAACTGATTTTATTTTAAGATATAAAAAGAAAAAGATTTGAACTTTAAAAAGAAAAAGATCAGATTTTTAGAATAGAATAGATCAGATTTTTAGAATAGAATAGATCAGAACTTTAAATAAAAAAGACGGAATTTTTATTAAGTAGAAGAAGTAAGATATGATTTTTATATTTTTAAAGTAATAAAAATATAATTTTTACATGATGGAAATATTAAAAATAGCATCGTTATATGTGTAGAAAAATAAAAATGTGATTTTTATAATGATATATTTGAAAAGATGAAATCTATATTTTTGAAAAGATGAAATCTTTATATGAAGAATAGCAGGATAGAAATGGGATTTTTATTTATATAACAGCGAAATAAAAATATGAGTTTTATTTATTAAATAGCATAGTAAAAATTCGGGTTTTTATATAGGTAGTGGCTAGAGGCGAAAGCGAAAAAAAAAGGCGAGAAAGGCGAAGATTTCTCTAAGGAAGAGTCGTAGTATTGGATAGCTATCGGTGAGAATTTCTCACTCTTCAATTTCTTTTTCTAGCTATATATATATGTGTTGAAATAAAAGTGAATTGCTATATATATATATATATATATATATATATATATATATATATATACGCCCCTCGTCCACAAACCATGGACGATATTTATTGATTGAAATTGGTGTGAAAATTGATTGATAGCGAATGATTGTTTGGGATTGTTTGTGGTTGATATTGATTGATAGTGGTTGAAAAATACCCATTTGTGGTTGAGAAATATTTGGTTGAAACCACATAGGATTAGTTTTGTGGAAATGAAATAAATATATACATGCCGCCTGCGTGCGAACTAGATGCATGATTCCCATTGTCAAAAACCGCGAGGTTTTAAGGTAGAGCGAGGAGCCGTACTAGGGACGGTCCCGGTTTTAACTACCCTGCCGTTATGCTGCCGAAATTTTGAATAATATTCGTGTGTTTGAATTATTTTCATTTGCTTAAACTATATTTATTCATTGAATAGAAAACCTTCATGTGTTGAATTGATATTCATTCGTTGATTAGAAATTCATTTGTTGAATGGTATTCGCGTTTTAAATATAAAAATCACCTTTTATCGACTATATGAACTGTGTAAAATAATCTAGTTTTAAAAGAAATTGTTTTATGATAAAAATCCTATTTTTGTTACCTATATGAACTATATAGAAAAATAGTGTTTTGAAATGAATTGTTTTACAATAAAAATCACATTTTTATTGTATGCATGAATCATTGAAATGTGAAGTGTTAAAAATAGCCACTTGTTCAAAATAAACATATATGAGTTGAAATATTCATTAATTAGCTAATGAAATGATTTGCACCTATGTATGTAACATTAGAATGAATGGTGTTTTTAAACCAAATAGAAATCAAATATGAAGTTGAATAGAAAATGATAAATGATAAGAACTGTATATATATGTACATGTATATTCATTGAACAGGTTATAGCAAAGGGGCTAGAGAAGAGGAATAAAATTTTGTGCCCGACAAATAGGTACACATTTACTGTTTTGTTTGGGTGATGATTTTATGAGCCTGTTGGCTAGCCGCTTGGCTTTTTCTTTTTCTTTTTGAGATTAGAAGGACCGGGAAAGCTATTTGCGATTTCCCGATGCTCCCGGTGCATGGGAGGTTATGGAGAAATTTTCCAAAATTTTAAGGCGTTAGTGAAATATTTGAAGTGAAAACGATATTGAAATCATTGAATGAACTATATTTATATAAATATATAAATATAAATAAAATTAAAATGAAACGAGGCCGTGCAGTTCGTATTTTGAAACTGTGATTTCAAACAACTAGTGCGAGAAATCCGACCATTGGATTTTCCCGAAACCTCAACCGTCGGGTTCGCCTTGGAAATATCTTCCCAACGGCACCAACCTTGCAAAAATCCAATGGTTGGATTGTCTGGAATGTTTAATTCAAATCTGATGAAAAACAGCGCCAGAAGCGATTATATTTATATATATATAAATATAATTATATATTTAATCGAATAACGACGCTGCAGTTCGTATTTTGAAATCGAAAATTCAAACGATTGTACCGGGAGATCCGACCGTCGGATTTTCCCGAAACTGGAACCGTTGGATTCGTTTTGAAAAGACCTTTCTAATGATGAAAATTTTGTGAAGATCCAACGGTTAGATTTTCAGATATGTGTAAATCAAATCTGAAGAAAAACAGCGCCACGGCCGCTTTATGGCCCGAAGCGTCGTTTTGAATAAATTAGCTATTTTAAAATAAATAAAAATAGCGATAAATAGTTATAAAATATCATAAGAGATATGGAATGGAAATAAACTGAATTTGCTCGATTTATGTAGTATTTGATGGTTGAATGTGTTTGGTGTGAAAAGTACATTAAAGAACAAAATTGCTGTTGTCGAATGATTTAACCATTAAAGTAAATTGATTTGAAATTCTAGATGTACGTGAATTATTTGAGAAGGCCGAGTTAATTCTCATTTCAAATAATTGACCGACGATTGAAATTCGAAGATGAAGACGGTGGTCGAAGACCGGAGATCTTCACCTCGTTTGGATGGTAACCGAGGTCCTGAATGGGAGGCATCCCGAAATATGGATAATGAGTGGTGATCGTCTAGACGTACGTGGTGATCGATGGGTTTGCGAGGTATTTAGTGCCTCCGGTTTCGTTCAGACCCAGAACGGACTTGTAAATGGACTGTGTGTCTGACATTGGAGTTTATTCTATGTTGATTGATTTCTGTTAAATATACATCTGTTTGGCGGCGGAGAATTTATTCTTTTGCTTAACGCCCTTCTCTGAGACGCATGAGCTCAGAGGTTGTATATCGATGGACATCAGTCGCATGGCATGAATTGCCTGTGTGGCATACTAAGATGCAGTGATCAGGGCTTCTGTTGAAAAGCAAAGTCTTGTGGTGATGATCAAAGCGCCGCCTGTGAGGCGTAGCTTTGTGTATAACGTAAATTCGCGAGCCTCACACCCCGGTATGAACCAGAAACGGGAGAAGGACCTCAGGGAGGGCATGCGTTTCTTTCTAGCTAAGGTGGTGTCAGTGACCTACCAGCCCTGACATTTATATACTTTTCACCTATGTGGTTGTTGCTGTTGCGAGACGCCTCGGTTTGATCGGACAATTCGAGTCCGATGGAGTCATTCGTTGGCTCGTTTACGCCCCAAAGGGCGGGGAAACGCAGTGTTCAGGAATTTTAATCCACATCGGTGGACCGACCCTGACGATCCAAGGGTCACTCGAGCTCTGATCCTGAGGGGCGGGCTAGAGCGTCTCGAATTCGGTAAGGACTATCTTTTGCCTTGGTTCATGACAGAAATCCAATTTCCAAATACGACACCATGCAGTTTTGATTGTATACCTATATATGGCGACATAGTGGTATGGGGCATTAATGCCGTCTATGATTGATAGTTATGATTTGAAATTGTTTTCAAAACATATAAACACTAGCAATAATATCAAATGCCTTTGTTTTTATTCGTATCAAGCATATTTTGGCCGTTATAAGGTAAAACTCTATCCTCCGGTTTGCGTTGCATTGTGTGATGGGAACTGAGTCTTATAATGGCTTCATTTTTGTTAAAAGCATAGCGATGTTTGAAAGAAAGATTTGTTTTAAAGCACTGGCAATCCAATGGAGTAAACCCGTTCCACGAAAGTGGCGTGGTCCTGTGATTAGCCAATTATATATGTGTTGAGTGGATTTCTCATACCAGTCCCATGACTGACTCGTAGTTTGTTTCACTTTCAAACTCGGGTGCCCCTTTTTTCTACACGGGCAGCCTTGTATTCAGGTTTAGCTGGTTCTTTTTCTGGATAGCTGGAGCTGAAGATGGATTCTATCATTTATTTCTTTTTATGCTGTTCAGCTCCTATTGTACATATTTTGTTTATTTGCGCTGTAGACATTTATGTATAGCTGAACTGTATTTGTACTACGTAAGATCCTGTATGCTGTGTAACTCTGATGATTACTTTTATCCAGTATATTCTATTGTTCATTATCTGATGTATTTATTTAATTCTGTTCTGCTATTATCTGTTTCTGTGTTATATTCCAAAGATAGCCCTTGTTTCCGTCTGAATGGGATTTCGGGTCGTCTCAACGTGGTATCAGAGCTCTGGTTAAGCTTAGTTCTGGAATATAACATTTGAACGAACTCGTCAGAAATAGAACCAGTAGTGTTCTAGGACGGGTAACTCTATACAGATAGGATCAGTAATATCCTAGTATGAGTAAAGCAGAATGAAATTACACCTTGATAGACACATTTACATTTGAAGTATGTGTTTCTATATTTTAAAAATACCTTTTCAGTGACCTGACACTTGATCTGCCATTTGCAGAAGTACTAGAAAATGAGTGTCAGAAGTAGAAGGAATGCAGAACCAGATATTGAGGCCCTATTAATCAAATATCGAAATATGGGTGGAATACCGTTCTCTGGTGAAGAATCTATTATGAAGACACAAGCTTGGATTCGTTCGGCTGAGAAAATCTTCGAAGCATTAAAGCTGAGGGATGACCAGAAAAGATTACTGGCCTCCTGGGCACTTAAAGACGAAGCTTTGTTCTGGTGGGATTCAGTTATAGAGAATAATCCAGAAGGTGATATCACCTGGGATAGATTCAAAGTGACCTTCCTAGAAAGATTTACTCCGCCAGAAGCGACTGAGCGATTATGCGATGAATTTTCTTATCTGATACAAGGTGATATGACCATCCCAGAATATCATAAGAAATTCAACGAACTTTCTCATTTTGCTCCTCATCTGATTAAGGACCCAAAGAGGAAGAATCTTAGATTTATTCACGGACTTCAAAGGAAATACCAGAATAAAGTATTGGGGCATGTGAAGCTTCCTTTTTCTGAAATGATATACATGGCTTATCAGTACGAAGATCTAGACAAGAAAGGTATGCTACAGCACGAAGAGGAAGTCAGCTCTAGTAATAAAATTGAGTCTGAAACTGATCGTCCTGAGGCCGGTACGATGTCTGAAGTCAGTAAGGGGCCCGAAGTAAGTCGGAAAAGGGCCAGACCTAAGAAAGAATCAGTAAAGATCGCTATGTGCTTAAACTGCAATCAAGAAGGTCACTTGTCCAGGAAATGTAAGTCCTTGAAATTGCAAAAGAAGGAGGGATATGAGTCAAAGAGCAAGGTTAAAGAAAATATAAAATGCAATCTCTGCCATCAGGCTGGTCACGTAAAGCAAGATTGCTGGCAGTTAAAAAAGACCAAAACAGTTCAGGTAAATGAAGTAGCAGAAACTTCTGGGCCCTCAGATGTTCTGGAAAGGCCAGATGTTTTAGAAGGCACACTTACTGTCAAAAACATTCCAGTCAAAGTACTGTTTGACACAGGCGCGTCACGAAGCTTCATTTCCAAAGAAGCAGCTGAGAAACTGGATTTGAATTTGAAAAAGCTCAAGGAACCAATGACTGTCCAGAATCCGGTTGGGGGTTCAATTGATCTCAGTTGGGTTTGTGGAGTCCCAGTTTCTTTCTCTCGTTATCGGTTCCCTCCCATCGCAGCCGTTATGAATTTTAAAGAGTTTGACCTTATCTTAGGGTTAGATTGGTTGACCAAATATGAAGCTGAAGTTAAATTCGCCGACAGAGTCGTAAAGGCGAAGATTAAATCAGGCGATTATATAACCATTCCCTGTGAAGGTCAGAATGCTAATAGAAAAGACTTCTGGGCAGCTTTGAATGTTTCACCAGCCCAAATAGAAAATGTCCCTGAAGTCATAGAGAATATTCTCGATCTAGTGAAAGACATCCCTGTCGTCAAAAATTATGCGGATGTGTTTGAAGAAGTTGTTCGCTTACCTCCGCAGAGAGAAATAGATTTCAAAATTGCTTTAATTCCGAATGCAAGGCCAGTAGTTCATGCTATTTGAAGAATGTCCTTGAAAGAGAAGGAAGAATTAGACAATCAAACACGGCAGCTAGTATGGAAGGGTCTAATCAGGCCTAGTTTCTCTGATTGGGGTGCAGCAGTGGTTTTTGTCCCAAAATCTAACGGTACTCTACGTCTATGTGTGGATTATCGTGATCTGAACAAGCAGACAATAAAGAACAAGTATCCATTGCCGCGGATTGATGATTTGTTAGATCGATTAAATGGGGCACAAGTATTCTCAAGAATGGACCTAGCTACAGGATTCCATCAACTCCGAATTGCCGAAGAGTGTGTTCCAATGACAGCGTTCAGAGGCCCCGACTTATTCTACGAGTGGTTAGTAATGCCGTTCGGCTTATGTAACGCTCCAGCTTACTTCGTCGATCTAATGAACAGAGTATTCAGAGGAGTATTGAATAAATTTGTTCTGGTTTTCATTGACGACATTCTAATCTTCTCTAAATCAAAGGTCGAACATGAAAAAATTTTGGAACAAGTGTTAGAAATCCTGAGAAGGAATGTGTTAAAAGCCAAGTTTTCCAAATGTATATTCTGGCAGGATGAAGTGAAATTTCTGGGCCACGTCGTATCAAAAGAAGGAATCGCTGTGGATCCAAGTAAAATCACAGCTATTCAGAATTGGAAACAGCCCAGTACCCCCACTAAAGTCCGTAGTTTTCTAGGATTGGCTAGTTATTACCGGAAATTCGTTAAAGACTTTTCGAAGATATCAGGTCACTTAACGAAGCTTACAAAGAAGCACTCTAAATTCAAATGGACTCCAGAAAGTGAGGAGGCTTTCGAAGAGCTAAAGTTGAGATTAACAACTGCTCCAGTGTTAACCATCATCGATGGCAACCAGTATTTGAAAGTCTGGACTGATGCTTCTAGAGAAGGCCTTGGCGCAGTGTTAATGCAAAGAGGCCAAGTTATTGCTTATGCTAGCCGTCAACTGAAGCCGCACGAGAAAAACTATGTAACTCATGATCTTGAGTTATTGGCTATCATATTCTCTTTGAAAATCTGGAGACACTATCTTCTGGGTGAGAGATTTGAACTGTTTACAGATCACCAGTCGTTAAAGTATCTGTTCACTCAAAAGGACTTTAATTTGAGGCAGCAGCGTTGGCTGGAGTTTCTTGCAGCATATGACTTTGAAATTATATATACTCCAGGGAAAGCCAATGTCGTGGCCGATGCGCTGAGCAGAAAGAATGTAATGATCGCCAGCTTTATTATCACGATATCCTTGATTGACAAAATATCTATTCTTCAGAAGGAGGATAATTTTATTAAGGATATGATCAAAAGGATTCAGAAAGGAGAACCCTCGTGTTTCCAAATAGATAACGACGAGACCTTGAGATTGAAAGGAAGGATTTGTGTTCCTGACATCCCAGAGTTAAAAAGGGAAGTGTTAGACGAGTGTCACAAGTCCAAGCTGAGTATCCATCCTGGCGTGGCCAAAATGTATAACGATCTCAAAAGAACATTCTGGTGGAAGGCTATGAAGAGAGACGTTTCAATATATGTTAGCCGATGCCCTACTTGCCAGCTAGTCAAAAGCGACCAACAGAAATTGGCTGGATTATTACAACCGCTAGAAGTTCCGGGTTGGAAGTGGGAGCATATCTCCATGGATTTCATTGATGGTTTGCCCAGAACCAAGAAAGGAAATGACAGTATTTGGGTGATCATAGATCGCTTCACGAAGACCGCCCATTTTATACCTGTCAAATCAAACAGAACTGCTCAGAGTCTGGCACAGATATACTTCAGGGAAATAGTTAGACTACATGAAGTGCCGCTCAGTATAGTAAGTGATAGAGATACAATATTCACTAGCAAATTCTGGGAAGCATTTCAAATCGAGCTGGGAACGAAGTTAAACCTAAGTACCGCTTATCATCCTCAGACAGACGGTCAGACTGAGAGGGTGAACCGCATTTTAGAAGATCTATTGCGGGCTTGTGTTCTAGATTTCGGTGGATCATGGGAAGACCATCTGCATTTGGCTGAATTCTCTTATAACAACAGCTACCAGGCGAGTCTGACAATGTCGCCATTCGAAGCATTGTATGGTAGACCTTGCCGATCTCCTGCTTGTTGGGTCGAGCCTAGAAATAGACTTGTGTTAGGGCCTGATATGATTCGAGAAGCTGCCGACAAAGTCGATTTTATTAAGAAGCGATTACTCGCCGCTCAAAGCCGACAAAAGAGCTATGCCGATAGAAGAAGAAGAGATATATCCTTTGAAGTTGGTGACTACGTATATTTGAAAGTATCGCCAATGAGAGGAGTTATCCGGTTCGGTAAAACTGGAAAGCTGGCGCCCAAATTCATTGGTTCGTTTCCTATTCTGGAACGGATCGGAACTCTCGCTTATAGGGTCAAACTGCCTAATTGGTTGCCTGAAATTCATGATGTATTTCACATATCTCAACTTCGAAAGCACGTTCATGATCCAGACTTGATCGTGGAAGAAGCAGCTCAACATGACATTGAAATAACCCCAGAATTAGCTGCGAGAAGAGAGCTGCTAAAGATAATAGGCAAAGAAACCAAAGAGCTGAGGAACAAGAAGGTTTGCTTAGTCAAAGTGCAATGGAGTGGAGATCCGCGAGATTGTACTTGGGAAACGGAGGAGAGCATTCAGAAAGCTTATCCTAGATGCCGAGTAGATATCTCTGATTGACTCCGGTGCAAGGTACATTTACCCTACTTTGCACTACCATTCAATTCTCTACTCTATTGTTATTTTCTTTTCATAGATGTACACTTTTGATTAGTATATTTTTGAAGGTTAAAAACAATTGGATTGGTTGTTGTGTTGTGTGATTGTAGATTTATCAAACCACTTTCGACTTTGTTCCTTTTCGGGGACGAAAAGTTTTAAGTGGGGGAGATTGTAACGACCCAGAAAATCTGAACCAATTTAAAATTTTTAAATTGACTAAAATAATGGATTTTAAATATTTAAAATAAATATTTTAAATAATGGAGATGAAAACTGAGTTTGAATCGACAATTGAAAACGAATATAATTAATTATAATTATAAACAAGGCTTGAAAAGGCACTGCAATTTCAAAAATTGAAGTCAAACTTTGTCGGACTGTACCGGGTGCAAAACAATCCGGATTTTAGTGAAACCAAAAACATTAGGATCTAATTGATGATATCTTTCCAACGAATCTGACGAATCGAAATTTGATAACGGGAATCAAAAGATATGTCCAGTTGAAAATTCTTAATAGTCGCTATGGAATTCAGGCCCTTAAAAATGGACATTTTGCATACGACCTCGGATTTCGACGAAACCACTTTTGTTGGATCCGTGAAGTAAAATTATTGCTAGGTTTCAAATTTCATAATGTTTCGAATCAATATGTGAGCACGGCAAAGGAAAACGCGTTTGACCAGTTTCAGTTGATTTTAATCGACTGGAAAATGGCCATTTTTCAAACGGTCTCAGAATTCGACGAAACTAGTTTTGTTAGGACCGTATTGTCAATACGAAGCTAGAAAATATTTTTCGAGAATTTTTCTAGTTAGTTTGTGACCCCGGTAATTTGAAATGTACGTTAAAAATTCAATATAATGATTTAAATGTAAATCAAACGGAAACTGATTGTAACTATCGAATCAGCTTATAATATATATCCCATTGTGTTCGGAATGAGGGTGAAACGCTATGGACGACAGGCGGTGGGCCTCGTTTCGAGGCCGTGGGTAAAAGTCAACTTTATGCAATTAAATTAATTAAAATATATATATATCTCCCTCCCTTTTCTCTTTCTGCCCCCCCCCCCCCCGATTTCATTAAACGGAAAAAAAAGAAAGGAGGAGCAGCAGCGCCGCCTCCACCTAGTTCCTCCAGCTTGACCTCCGCTCCACCCTCCGATCCCGCTCCTCTCCACCTCGACGCACCCGAACCCCCCTCGTGACGCATCCGCCCCCCCCCTGAAGCCATCGCGACGCCTAAATTCGCGAGCCCCCCCGTTCGAGACCACTGAAGCCACCGCCTGCTCCTCCTCTTGCCGTCGACCCTGACGACCCCCCTCCCCTTTCTGCGTAGGCACAGTAAGTTGTTTGATTTTATTTTATTTTTATTTTAATTCTAAAAATTCTGAAAAGGTTTAAAAACTGATTTTTAAAAGGTTTAAAAACTGATTTTAAAAGGTTTAAAAACTGATTTTATTTTAAGATATAAAAAGAAAAAGATTTGAACTTTAAAAAGAAAAAGATCAGATTTTTAGAATAGAATAGATCAGATTTTTAGAATAGAATAAATCAGAACTTTAAATAAAAAAGACGGAATTTTTATTAAGTAGAAGAAGTAAGATATGATTTTTATATTTTTAAAGTAATAAAAATATAATTTTTACATGATGGAAATATTAAAAATAGCATCTTTATATGTGTAGAAAAATAAAAATGTGATTTTTATAATGATATATTTGAAAAGATGAAATCTATATTTTTGAAAAGATGAAATCTTTATATGAAGAATAACAGGATAGAAATGGGATTTTTATTTATATAATAGCGAAATAAAAATATGAGTTTTATATATTAAATAGCATAGTAAAAATTCGGGTTTTTATATAGGTAGTGGCTACAGGCGAAAGCGGAAAAAAAAGGCGAGAAAGGCGAAGATTTCTCTAAGGAAGAGTCGTAGTATTGGATAGCTATCGGTGAGAATTTCTCACTCTTCAATTTCTTTTTCTAGCTATATATATATGTGTTGAAATAAAAGTGAATTGCTATATATATATATATATATATATATATATATATATATATATATATATATATATATATATATACGCCCCTCGTCCACAAACCATGGACGATATTTATTGATTGAAATTGGTGTGAAAATTGATTGATAGCGAATGATTGTTTGGTATTGTTTGTGGTTGATATTGATTGATAGTGGTTGAAAAATACCCATTTGTGGTTGAGAAATATTTGGTTGAAACCACATAGGATTAGTTTTGTGGAAATGAAATAAATATATACATGCCGCCTGCGTGCGAACTAGATGCATGATTCCCATTGTCAAAAACCGCGAGGTTTTAAGGTAGAGCGAGGAGCCGTACTAGGGACGGTCCCGGTTTTAACTACCCTGCCGTTATGCTGCCGAAATTTTGAATAATATTCGTGTGTTTGAATTATTTTCATTTGCTTAAACTATATTTATTCATTGAATAGAAACCCTTCATGTGTTGAATTGATATTCATTCGTTGATTAGAAATTCATGTGTTGAATGGTATTCACGTTTTAAATATAAAAATCACCTTTTAT
Organism: Allium sativum; assembly: GCA_030737875.1. Taxonomy (NCBI): domain Eukaryota; kingdom Viridiplantae; phylum Streptophyta; class Magnoliopsida; order Asparagales; family Amaryllidaceae; genus Allium; species Allium sativum. The sequence continues at coordinate 501,390,376 of CM060920.1, forward strand.
CGACTATATGAACTGTGTAAAATAATCTAGTTTTAAAAGAAATTGTTTTATGATAAAAATCCTATTTTTGTTACCTATATGAACTATATAGAAAAATAGTGTTTTGAAATGAATTGTTTTACAATAAAAATCACATTTTTATTGTATGCATGAATCGTTGAAATGTGAAGTGTTAAAAATAGCCACTTGTTCAAAATAAACATATATGAGTTGAAATATTCATTAATTAGCTAATGAAATGATTTGCACCTATGTATGTAACATTAGAATGAATGGTGTTTTTAAACCAAATAGAAATCAAATATGAAGTTGAATAGAAAATGATAAATGATAAGAACTGTATATATATGTACATGTATATTCATTGAACAGGTTATTGCAAAGGGGCTAGAGAAGAGGAATAAAATTTTGTGCCCGACAAATAGGTACACATTTACTGTTTTGTTTGGGTGATGATTTTATGAGCCTGTTGGCTAGCCGCTTGGCTTTTTCTTTTTCTTTTTGAGATTAGAAGGACCGGGAAAGCTATTTGCGATTTCCCGATGCTCCCGGTGCAGGGGAGGTTATGGCGAAATTTTCCAAAATTTTAAGACGTTAGTGAAATATTTGAAGTGAAAACGATATTGAAATCATTGAATGAACTATATTTATATAAATATATAAATATAAATATATAAATATAAATAAAATTAAAACGAAACGAGGCCGTGCAGTTCGTATTTTGAAACTGTGATTTCAAACAACTAGTGCGAGAAATCCGACCATTGGATTTTCCCGAAACCTCAACCGTCGGGTTCGCCTTGGAAATATCTTCCCAACGGCACCAACCTTGCAAAAATCCAACGGTTGGATTGTCTGGAATGTTTAATTCAAATCTGATGAAAAACAGCGCCAGAAGCGATTATATTTATATATATATAAATATAATTATATATTTAATCGAATAACGACACTGCAGTTCGTATTTTGAAATCGAAAATTCAAACGATTGTACCGGGAGATCCGACCGTCGGATTTTCCCGAAACTGGAACCGTTGGATTCGTTTTGAAAAGACCTTTCTAATGATGTAAATTTTGTGAAGATCAAACGGTTAGATTTTCAGATATGTGTAAATCAAATCTGAAGAAAAACAGTGCCACGGCCGCTTTATGGCCCGAAGCGTCGTTTTGAATAAATTAGCTATTTTAAAATAAATAAAAATAGCGATAAATAGTTATAAAATATCATAAGCGATATGGAATGGAAATAAACTGAATTTGCTCGATTTATGTAGTATTTGATGGTTGAATGTGTTTGGTGTGAAAAGTACATTAAAGAACAAAATTGCTGTTGTCGAATGATTTAACCATTAAAGTAAATTGATTTGAAATTCTAGATGTACGTGAATTATTTGAGAAGGCCGAGTTAATTCTCATTTCAAATAATTGACCGACGATTGAAATTCAAAGATGAAGACGGTGGTCGAAGACCGGAGATCTTCACCTCGTTTGGATGGTAACCGAGGTCCTGATTGGGAGGCATCCCGAAATATGGATAATGAGTGGTGATCGTCCAGACGTACGTGGTGATCGATGGGTTTGCGAGGTATTTAGTGCCTCCGGTTTCGTTCAGACCCAGAACGGACTTGTAAATGGACTGTGTGTCTGACATTGGAGTTTATTCTGTGTTGATTGATTTCTGTTAAATATACATCTGTTTGGCGGCGGAGAATTTATTCTTTTGCTTAACGCCCTTCTCTGAGACGCACGAGCTCAGAGGTTGTATATCGATGGACATCAGTCGCATGGCATGAATTGCCTGTGTGGCATACTAAGATGCAGTGATCAGGGCTTCTGTTGAAAAGCAAAGTCTTGTGGTGATGATCAAAGCGTCGCCTGTGTGGCGTAGCTTTGTGTATAACATAAATTCGCGAGCCTCACACCCCGGTATGAACCAGAAACGGGAGAAGGACCTCAGGGAGGGCATGCGTTTCTTTCTAGCTAAGGTGGTGTCAGTGACCTACCAGCCCTGACATTTATATACTTTTCACCTATGTGGTTGTTGTTGTTGCGAGGCGCCTCGGTTTGATCGGACAATTCGAGTCCGATGGAGTCATTCGTTGGCTCGTTTATGCCCCAAAGGGCGGGGAAACGCAGTGTTCAGGAATTTTAATCCACATCGGTGGACCGGCCCTGACGATCCAAGGGTCACTCGAGCTCTGATCCTGAGGGGCGGGCTAGAGCGTCTCGAATTCGGTAAGGACTATCTTTTGCCTTGGTTCATGACAGAAATGCAATTTCCAAATACGACACCGTGCGGTTTTGATTTTTTACCTATATATGGCGACATAGTGGTATGGGGCATTAATGCCGTCTATGATTGATAGTCATGATTTGAAATTGTTTTCAAAACATATAAACACTAGCAATAATATCAAATGCCTTTGTTTTTATTCGTATCAAGAATATTTTGGCCGTTATAAGGTAAAACTCTATCCTCCGGTTTGCGTTGCATTGTGTGATGGGAACTGAGTCTTATAATGGCTTCATTTTTGTTAAAAGCATAGCGATGTTTGAAAGAAAGATTTGTTTTAAAGCACTGGCAATCCAATGGAGTAAACCCGTTCCACGAAAGTGGCGTGGTCCTGTGATTAGGCAATTATATATGTGTTGAGTGGATTTCTCATACCAGTCCCATGACTGACTCGTAGTTTGTTTCACTTTCAAACTCGGGTGCCCCTTTTTCTACACGGGCAACCTTGTATTCAGGTTTAGCTGGTTCTTTTTCTGGATAGCTGGAGCTGAAGATGGATTCTATCATTTATTTCTTTTTATGCTGTTCAGCTCCTATTGTATATATTTTGTTTATTTGCGCTGTAGACATTTATGTATAGCTGAACTGTATTTGTACTACGTAAGATCCTGTATACTGTGTAACTCTGATGATTACTTTTATCCAGTATATTCTATTGTTCATTATCTGGTGTATTTATTTAATTCTGTTCTGCTATTATCTGTTTCTGTGTTATATTCCAAAGATAACCCTTGTTTCCGTCTGAACGGGATTTCGGGTCGTCTCAACGTGGTATCAGAGCTTTGGTTAAGCTTAGTTCTGGAATATAACATTTGAACGAACTCGTCAGAAATAGAACCAGTAGTGTTCTAGGACGGGTAACTCTATACAGATAGTATCAGTAATATCCTAGTATGAGTAAAGCAGAATGAAATTACACCTTGATAGACATATTTACATTTGAAGTATGTGTTTCTATATTTTAAAAATACCTTTTCTGTGACCTGACACTTGATCTGCCATTTGCAGAAGTACTAGAAAATTAGTGTCAGAAGCAGAAGGAATGCAGAACCAGATATTGAGGCCCTATTAATCAAATATCGAAATATGGGTGGAATACCGTTCTCTGGTGAAGAATCTATTATGAAGACACAAGCTTGGATTCGTTCGGCTGAGAAAATCTTCGAAGCATTAAAGCTGAGGGATGACCAGAAAAGAATACTGGCCTCCTGGGCACTTAAAGACGAAGCTTTGTTCTGGTGGGATTTAGTTATAGAGAATAATCCAGAAGGTGATATCACCTGGGATAGATTCAAAGTGACCTTCCTAGAAAGATTTACTCCACCAGAAGCGACTGAGCGATTATGCGATGAATTTTCTTATCTGATACAAGGTGATATGACCATCCCAGAATATCATAAGAAATTCAACGAACTTTCTCATTTTGCTCCTCATCTGATTAAGGACCCAAAGAGGAAGAATCTTAGATTTATTCACGGACTTCAAAGGAAATACCAGAATAAAGTATTGGGGCATGTGAAGCTTCCTTTTTCTGAAATGATATACATGGCTTATCAGTACGAAGATCTAGACAAGAAAGGTATGCTACAGCACGAAGAGGAAGTCAGCTCTAGTAATAAAATTGAGTCTGAAACTGATCGTCCTGAGGCCGGTACGATGTCTGAAGTCAGTAAGGGGCCCGAAGTAAGTCGGAAAAGGGCCAGACCTAAGAAAGAATCAGTAAAGATCGCTATGTGCTTAAACTGCAATCAAGAAGGTCACTTGTCCAGGAAATGTAAGTCCTTGAAATTGCAAAAGAAGGAGGGATATGAGTCAAAGAGCAAGGTTAAAGAAAATAGAAAATGCAATCTCTGCCATCAGGCTGGTCACGTAAAGCAAGATTGCTGGCAGTTAAAAAAGACCAAAACAGTTCAGGTAAATGAAGTAGAAGAAACTTCTGGGCCCTCAGATGTTCTGGAAAGGCCAAATGTTTTAGAAGGCACACTTACTGTCAAAAACATTCCAGTCAAAGTACTGTTTGACACAGGCGCGTCACGAAGCTTCATTTCCAAAGATGCAGCTGAGAAACTGGATTTGAATTTGAAAAAGCTCAAGGAACCAATGACTGTCCAGAATCCGGTTGGGGGTTCAATTGATCTCAGTTGGGTTTGTGGAGTCCCAGTTTCTTTCTCTCGTTATCGGTTCCCTACCATCGCAGCCGTTATGAATTTTAAAGAGTTTGACCTTATCTTAGGGTTAGATTGGTTGACCAAATATGAAGCTGAAGTTAAATGCGCCGACAGAGTCGTAAAGGCGAAGATTAAATCAGGCGATTATATAACCATTCCCTGTGAAGGTCAGAATGCTAATAGAAAAGACTTCTGGGCAGCTTTGAATGTTTCTCCAGCCCAAATAGAAAATGTCCCTGAAGTCATAGAGAATATTCTCGATTTAGTGAAAGACATCCCTGTCGTCAAAAATTATGCGGATGTGTTTGAAGAAGTTGTTCGCTTACCTCCGCAGAGAGAAATAGATTTCAAAATTGCTTTAATTCCGAATGCAAGGCCAGTAGTTCATGCTATTCGAAGAATGTCCTTGAAAGAGAAGGAAGAATTAGACAATCAAACACGGCAGCTAGTATGGAAGGGTCTAATCAGGCCTAGTTTCTCTGATTGGGGTGCAGCAGTGGTTTTTGTCCCAAAATCTGACGGTACTCTACGTCTATGTGTGGATTATCGTGATCTGAACAAGCAGACAATAAAGAACAAGTATCCATTGCCGCGGATTGATGATTTGTTAGATCGATTAAATGGGGCACAAGTATTCTCAAGAATGGACCTAGCTACAGGATTCCATCAACTCCGAATTGCCGAAGAGTGTGTTCCAATGACAGCGTTCAGAGGCCCCGACTTATTCTACGAGTGGTTAGTAATGCCGTTCGGCTTATGTAACGCTCCAGCTTACTTCGTCGATCTAATGAACAGAGTATTCAGAGGAGTATTGAATAAATTTGTTCTGGTTTTCATTGACGACATTCTAATCTTCTCTAAATCAAAGGCCGAACATGAAAAACATTTGGAACAAGTGTTAGAAATCCTGAGAAGGAATGTGTTAAAAGCCAAGTTTTCCAAATGTATATTCTGGCAGGATGAAGTGAAATTTCTGGGCCACGTCGTATCAAAAGAAGGAATCGCTGTGGATCCAAGTAAAATCACAGCTATTCATAATTGGAAACAGCCCAGTACCCCCACTGAAGTCCGCAGTTTTCTAGGATTGGCTAGTTATTACCGGAAATTCGTTAAAGACTTTTCGAAGATATCAGGTCACTTAACGAAGCTTACAAAGAAGCACTCTAAATTCAAATGGACTCCAGAAAGTGAGGAGGCTTTCGAAGAGCTAAAGTTGAGATTAACAACTGCTCCAGTGTTGCAAGTTCATCTATGAGACTCCCCTTTTCATATGGACTCCCAACAATCGTTATGTTGCAAGTTCATGCGTTCACACTCCCCTTTTTATGTTACCTTATAAACACCATGTTATAAGCCTCCCCTTTTCATATGGCTAAGTTGGGTTTAAATGTTAAACCCAACATATCTTATATTATAGCGAACGTGTAAAACGGGGGTAATGACGTTTGCGTTAAAATATAGAACATATGTGTTGGCATGTTTGACGCATGCCAACAACCTTGAAAAACAATTAAGTGGCATAAATAAATTTTAACCAATAAAGATAAATTTGAATAATGGGCTGCAAATATTTGCATATAAAAAGAAAAGAGACAAAATATGTAAATGTAGAAAATACGATGTGTTTAACCCGAGGTTGGATTGAGTTGTGATGTAAACCTGCCCGGAACCGCCCGGCTGTCCAGTAGTCACAATAATACCTATCCAATGTGGGTGGTTAAACACGGAGCCCAATAAGGACCCGAGGTTAGACTGAGTTGTGGCGTAAGACTGCCCGGACCCAACCGGCAACATGCAGGCACAACAATACCTGTCTAATGTGAGAGGTCAAGGCTTTAATAAGACAATTAAGGCTGAGTCAGGATTGATAGGATTAAGTAAATTAATTAATACTTAATCAAAATGGAACATGCTAAACAAAACAGACTGATTGGGGGTTAGGTATATAAAACACTTAACCAACTTAGCATGTTGGCTAGAAATAGAAAACCTAGTAGCGGGGGACCCTTTTCAGCAGTAACCCTACAAGGTGTATCAGGATAGCCTGAACTAGGCAGGGTGGGGCACGATTACTGGGCTGACTGTAAGAGGTCAAATCGACGGCGGTGGTGCAGCAGTGTAGGTTCTAACGGGGTGCGGGCGTGCACACACTCCGGCACAGAAAAATAAGGCACTGGGCACCAGTAGCATACCTGTGCATTCTAGAATTGTGTCGGGCCGCCACCATGGGACTTGATACACCCCATGGTGGGACCAGCATAGGTAACTACAACAGCGGGGGCCGTAAGACACATGTAACTATGCGAGTAGGAGCCGATCATCAGAAATGGATCACTTCACCCTGATTATGGGGTGCCTGTTGGGAACTAGTTTATATGGGTACAGAGATTAATATGGGGTACGATAGTATATTCGACCCTAGATAACTTAACTTAGTTTATGGTGCTTTCCCATGTCCAGTTTATACTTATCATACCCAGTTCTTTATTCATAGACTGAATAGTCCTAGACTTACTCAGGCTTTATGTCTGACTCTACTTTTCTTTCGTCTTCTTTTCTTCCGTTTCCACCCCCCCCCCAAGGTCCACAGGGAGGGAATACCGCAGCTTGACCAGTTTTCACATCCAGCTTGAAGAGAAAGAATGTATTGCTTGGATCCTTTCCGTTTTGGACTATGGCTTTGGACAGCAATTATGGGACTTTTGTAGTTTATTTATTTTTTCTTTATGCTTCTTTAATAATGTAATCAAGACAGTTATGAAGATGTTATGTTTTTGGAAGAATTGTAAGACAAGTATGGCATGTCTTTATGAACACGTATTTTAATGAAATAAAAGATGTTGTTTTCCGCTGTTCAAAAATATGTGTTCTTATATCTGTCTTGTATATCTGTGACTTATACTTATAAACCTCCACCAAAATTAGGGCATTCCCCTTGAGAGTGACCCTAACGGAGGTGGGGTGTTTCACTTGGTATCAGAGCATAGGTTTACCAGATAAGATAAAAAGTTTTGAAAATTTATTTTCAAAAAGAAAATTTAAAGAAGCATTTTTAAAAGATAAAATATTATTTTATTTTAAAAAGGCAAAGTCCCCCAAAGCCATAGGTACTATCTCTTATCCTTCGTTTTGAATCTATCCTTTTTGTTTCAGCATGTCCGAAGAACTTAACTTGCCAGAGGGTGTACCAATACCTGGTTGGTTTAGACGGTTCTTAGAAGCAAGGGCCACTCAGCCAGGTCCTACCGTTCCTCCTCCCCCAGCTGCAGGAAATCATCCAGCTGCAGCACACCTCTTCCTCCACCTCCTTCACGGGGAAACACTTTTGCTAAGATATGTAAAGATTTTAAAGCTATGGGAGGAAAGGATTTTCATGGAACTGAGTCCTTCGTGGCAGCTAGAAATTGGCTGAAAGAAACCGAGGACTTATTCGTCATCTTTGAGGTAGAAGATAGGCAGAAAGTACAACTGGCGGTGTGGCTACTAAAGGGCGAGGCTTCCTACTTGTGGGAAGTCACTAATGCAGAAAGACCAGTGGAAACATGGGAGGACTTTAGGGCAAGGTTTGAGGCTAAATTTCTCTCAGATGCGGAAAGGAGTTTGCAGTTGGAAAAATTCTTATTTCTTAAGAAAGGGAATAAGACAGTCAAAGAGTATGTTAATCAGTTCGATGAGCTGGCTAGGTTCGGACTGGACCTAGTCAACACCCTGCACAAGAAGGCTCTCCGTTTTGTCAAAGGGATGAATGAGCCATTACACAGTTTGGCCACGACCCATATACCCATGGGTGCTACGTATGAAAGGTTGGTACAGACGGCATTACTGAACAAAGAGGATATGGGCAAGAAGGAGACAAAGGCAGAAAGCTCTCAAGGGAAGAAAGAGGGTTTACAGCCTAAGAAGACAGACTTTAAGAAGGGCGGGAAAGACAACAAAGAGAAGAGGAAGTGTAATTTCTGTGGCAAAGTGGGGCACTTAGTGAAAGATTGCCGGAAAAAGAAGGCCAAGATGAATGGCGGGTGCTTTTCTTGCGGTGAGACAGGCCACATGGCTAAGGACTGCCCAAAGAAACGAGGACAGGGGCAGAGGGCTGGATCCACCTCAGGGGCACAGGTTCATGTGCTAGAAGCGCCACCTCTGCAACAGCGAGGTATAAATACTTCTGTAGAAAGTGTAGTTTATCTTTATGATCACCCCGTTCGCACTTTATTTGATTCTGGCGCATCACACTCCTTTATCTCGTCTGCTTTAGTAGAATCTCTGCACCTAAAAACTAGTATGATAGAGGACCCCTTAATTGTTTCAAACCCAATTGGGGGCCCGGCTCATTTGTCTATGATCTGTGTGGGATTGAAAATTTCTATTCTAAGTGTAGAATTTAAATGTAGTGCCTTTGTTTTGGGCTTTCGGGATATGGTTTGATTTTGGGCATGGATTGACTATCCTGTAATGGGGCCATCCTTGATTGCGAGAAAAGGGTTGTTAGGCTCCTGACCCAGCTCGGTAACACTTTGGAAATTACTTGTAATCCCTCGTATGCGGTTATGCTTAGTTATCTTGAATCGCTAGATGCCTCTGTTGAAAGTTTGCAATCGGTTAGAGTGGTCCGGGAATATCCGGATGTCTTCGAAGAGGTGAAGGGCTTGCCTCCGAAGCGGGAGATAGACTTCCGCATATATCTTATAGATAATGCAAAGCCCGTTGCATTTACCGTTAGACACATGGCTCCACGGGAAAGAAAAGAGCTCAGTAAACAGATTAAAGAGCTTATAGAGAAGGGGTTCATTAGAAGGACCATTTCAGAATGGGGCGCTCCAGTGGTGTTCGCTACAAAGGCGGATGGTTCACTCCGTCTATGTGTTGACTATAGGGAGCTCAACAAGCTAACGAAAAAGAATAGGCACCCTCTCCCCAGAATTGACGATCTGTTTGATCAGCTTGTAGGAGCGTCTGTTTTCTCCCAACTCGATTTAGCGACCGGTTTTCATCAGCTAAGGGTGGCTGAAGATAGCATCGATAAAACGGCATTCAGAACCCCAGACGGCTTCTTTGAATGGCTTGTCATGCCTTTCGGCTTGACAAACGCACCTGCTTACTTCGTGGACCTGATGAGTAGGGTATTTAGAGATTTCCTCAATAAGTTCGTAGTGGTTTTTGTAGACGATATCTTGATTTTCTCAAAGAGTGAAGAGGAGCATGCCCAGCACTTAAGGGCAATCATGGAAACTCTGCGAGTCCATCAGCTAAAAGCCAAATTCTCCAAATGCCACTTTTGGAGAGAGGAAGTAAGATTTCTTGGGCACATAGTATCCAAGGAAGGGTTAGCTGTAGACCCAGCTAAGGTAGTAGCGGTGCAGGATTGGAAGACACCAAAGAACGCAACAGAGGTCCGAAGCTTTCTCGGGCTAGCAGGGTTCTATCGAAAATTCATCAGAGACTTTGCAAAGATATCAGCTCCGCTCACAAAGTTGACCAAGAAGAATCTAGTGTTCAATTGGGACTTGGATTGCGAGTTTGCTTTCCAATGACTGAAAAGGGCTCTTACAACAGCCCCAGTTTTAACGTTGCCAGATGGAAGCAAGATGTTCACAGTTTATACAGATGCATGTGGGACAGGGCTAGGCGCTGTCTTAATGCAAGAAGGAAGGGTAGTAGCTTATGGCGGGAGGCAGTTGAAAGTGCACGAAAAGAACTACCCGACCCACGATCTTGAGTTAGCCGCCATCGTCTTTGCACTCAAGTCTTGGCGACACTATCTCCTAGGTGAGAAGTTCGAACTTCACACTGACCATAAATCGTTGAAATATCTTTTCTCGCAGAAGGACCTTAACTTGAGGCAACAGAGGTGGATGGAGTTTCTTGCCTCGTATGATTTCGAGATCTCCTATACTTCGGGCAAAGGCAACGTAGTGGCAGACGCGTTGAGCCGAAAGAAACTGACCCTAAGCCCGCTGTTTGTTGAAAGACAAAGCCTAGAGTTTATATCCAGCTTTGACTTTAGGCCCTCCTCCGATTTTGTACCAGGCTTGCTAGCATCTCTCGAAGTACGCCCGACTTTAGTGGACTCAATAGGGATAGCACAACGCGAAGACCCTCAGCTTGTGGGGACGATTGATTGACTAATTAGGGGTGAGACTTCAAGTCACCTCAACAGATACTCCATCGACGATAAGGGTTGGCTAAGGCGAGACGGAAGACTATGCGTCCCACAGACAAGGGATTTAGTAAAAAAGGTTCTCGAGGAAGCGCATCACTCCAAGATGACGATACACCCAGGCAGAGATAAAATGTACAAGGACATAAAGAGAACTTTCTTTTGGAACGGCATGAAGAAAGACGTGGCAGATTTCGTTTCTAAGTGTATGGTGTGCCAACAAGTTAAGGCGGAACAGAAAAAGCCTGGCGGTCTGCTCCATCCTCTAGAGGTCCCGCAGTGGAAGTGGGATAGCATCTCAATGGACTTCATTGATGGGCTGCCTAGGTCTAGAAGAGGCAACACTAGCATTTGGGTAATAGTGGATAGGCTTACTAAAAGCGCCCACTTTTTACCTGTCAAAAGTAAAAGAACTGCCTCATCCCTAGCATCTCTTTACCTCAAGGAAATCGTTCGACTCCATGGAATACCATCCAGCATTGTTAGTGACCGAGACCCTATCTTCACAAGTGAGTTTTGGCGGAGTCTACAAGAAGCGGTAGGCACACAGTTATGCTTGAGCACAGCCTATCATCCCCAAACTGACGGCCAAACAGAAAGAGTGAACAGAGTTTTGGAGGACCTTTTAAGACTGTGCGTCCTTGACTTCGGAGGGACATGGGAAGACCATCTTCCTTTGGTGGAATTTGCCTACAACAACAGCTATCAAGCAACCATCGGAATGGCGCCCTTCGAAGCTTTATATGGAAGACCGTGCCGATCGCCCACTTGTTGGTGGGAGTCTACTGATAAGCTCATACTTGGACCAGATATGATCCGAGAGACTTCAGAGAAAGTAGACTTAATACGAAGAAGGATGAAGACGGCCCAAGACAGACAAAAGTCCTATGCCGACAAGAGGAGGACCGACCTTGAATTTGAGGTTGGGGACAAAGTTTTTCTTAAGGTATCTCCGCTAAGGAACGTTGTTCGTTTTGGAACCACATGAAAGCTAGCACCAAGGTTCGTAGGGCCATTTCCTATCATCGAGAAAATTGGAAAAATGGCCTATAGATTAGAGCTACCCGAAAAATTGGCCGGAGTTCACAACGTCTTTCACGTTGCGCACCTCCGAAAATGTCTACATGGGTCTGCTGAAGTGGTAGAGCCAAACATCCTAGAAGAAGCTGAAGTGGAACGCGAAGCAACCGTGAGGAAAGTTCCAACCCGCATATTAGGAACGGAAGTGAAGAAGCTACGCAACCGCGAAGTCAAGCTCGTCAAAGTTCAGTGGAGCGACGCCGAGGGAGACGCAACTTGGGAAACTGAAGCTAGAATACGCACAGCCTATCCTTTTCTTTTCAAGGGTACATCTTTGATCTTTCTTTTTCCTTAAGTTGCGCTTTTATCTATCTTTTTAGGTATATCTCCTTGACCTTATCTTTTAGGAAGAAACCCTTTGGATGAAAACATGTGATTGAAACATGTTATGGATGATGGTTGCAAGTGGTTGCAAGTGATTGCTAGTGGTTGCTCGTGGTTGCATATACACACAGAATCTAGGTTTTAGATCGGCTCAGTCACTTCATATTGCATATGCATATATGTTTGCATTCGTATATGGTTGAACTTTAAATGTGTTGTCATATGGATGTTGCATTTGTATGAATGATTGTGCACTCATGTAGAATCATGAATAGGAGAATTTTCATACATAATGGATTCATGGCACTTACATAATTCGCATTAAGGAGGTCAACTGAATCAGTAGACCGCCTGATTTTGCATTAGATAAGTACATGTACATACACACTTCGCATATGATCATGAAGCATTAGAAGTCTTTTAAGGACAATGGATGCTCGTGTTTGGTGGATGATTAGATGGATGTTTGGATGTTAGGATGTACATTCTTCCTGAACTTGAAGATTTCGGGGACGAAATCCTTTTAAGTGGGGGAGAATGTAACACCCCGTGTATTCTATAACAGTGAAATTCACAAATTAAAGTATAATTAATTTCAAATCAAAGAATTAAGGGAAACGGGATACGCCATTGCGTTCGTCTCGGAATTCTGGTTGAAATAGAGTCGAGTTTGCGTAAAACGGACTCCGTATGAAGGAGTTATGGTCTCCGGAAGTTTCAGAATTCAGTTTAAAATTCAAACAGACCAAAACAGCTCAGAAAAACTAATTCAAATTTCAAACTCGGGCCGGAATGGCCAGGGCGGGAAAATTCCCGCCCAAGGGACCCAGGTACACTTGGCAGTCGACCTGGGGCTAGCCAGGTCGACTGGGCAGTCGACCTGGGTCACCCGTGTTGACTGCCAAGTCGACACGGTGTCGACTGGGGTGTCGACCTAGCCCCTGAGCCAGGTCGAACCCAGCCCACCCTGGCTGGCCTGGTCTGTGTTTGGTCGATTTTCTGAGCCTTGCCTTGTCACTAGGGCTAGGTGTCAGCTTCTGGTTGGTCTCTCCTTCAAACGAACGGCTATTATTAAACCAAGCTCCATCGACGGTCTAAATCAACTCACAAACTCTATAAAAAGGACCTAAGACTAACCCTAATTCACACAAACTAAAATGGAGATGAGACCATCATGATGCTGAGGAGAGACTAAGGATAGCCGTCAGAAATTGAGAGACAATTAGGAGATAAATCGAAAGCTTAAAGCAACGTCAATCAAATCAAAACAATGCCTACAACAAAGGATAGCATCTCCAAATTCAGAATTCAGATTCCTGAATTGAAGATTCGTCATACGTTGTAAGTAGAGTGCTATTCCGATGTGAATAATTAATTGCGTTTGATTTGTGTAAAATGCAAAATGGAATTGTGGTGATAATAATCTATATTTGTATGTTATTTTGATTCTAAACGATTTGGGAATGTTATGGTATACGATTGGATATTTGCAAGTATGTGATTTGCGTTGGAAGTTAACAACGAAATGGAATTGTGGCGATAATAATCTATACTTGTTTGTTACTTTGATTCTAAACGATTTGGAAATGATATGGTATACGATTGGATTCATACAAGTATATGATTTATGTTGACAACCGTATGTTGTGGTATTTTATTTGGGATTCATGCAAGTATATGATTCACTATTATGCCAATATGATGTACATACTTTTATGATCATTTTTAGTGTGTAATTGGATACGACTAAGTACTATAGTTTATATGAATCTATGTTGGAATTAGCAAATCATACTTTTGTATTAGAAACAAAAGTAAGCACCTTTATGAACATGACTAAACTATGTTTGGTATTATGCCTAGTTGAAACATGTTTTAGGCCTAAGTTGTTATCAAAACCATATGGTGATATATGTGACACAATTAAGTTAGATTTACATTCCAATTGCAAGTTTACATGAATAGAATGATTCATGTTTAAGTATTGTTTATGCCATAATCATATGAATAGAATGATTCATGTTTTAGTATTGTTTATGCCATGATTATATGAATAGAATGATTCATGTTTAAGTATTGTTTATGCCATGATTATATGCTATTACAATTGCAAGTTCACATGTGCCTAATTTATGTTAATTGAATCGTTATGTTGCAAGTTCATGCGTTCACACTCCCCTTTTTATGTTACCTTATAAACACCATGTTATAAGCCTCCCCTTTTCATATGGCTAAGTTGGGTTTAAATGTTAAACCCAACATATCTTATATTATAGCGAACGTGTAAAACGGGGGTAATGACGTTTGGGTTAAAATATAGAACATATGTGTTGGCATGTTTGACGCATGCCAACAACCTTGAAAAACAATTAAGTGGAATAAATAAATTTTAACCAATAAAGATAAATTTGTATAATGGGCCGCAAATATCTGCATATAAAAAGAAAAGAGACAAAATATGTAAATGTAGAAAATACGATGTGTTTAACCCGAGGTTGGATTGAGTTGTGATGTAAACCTGCCCGGAACCGCCCGGCTGTCCAGTAGTCACAACAATACCTATCCAATGTGGGTGGTTAAACACGGAGCCCAATAAGGACCCGAGGTTAGACTGAGTTGTGGCGTAAGACTTCCCGGACCCAACCGGCAACAGGCAGCCACAACAATACCTGTCTAATGTGAGAGGTCAAGGCTTTAATAAGACAATTAAGGCTGAGTCAGGATTGATAGGATTAAGTAAATTAATTAATACTTAATCAAAATGGAACATGCTAAACAAAACAGACTGATTGGGGGTTAGGTATATAAAACACTTAACCAACTTAGCATGTTGGCTAGAAATAGAAAACCTAGTTGCGGGGGACCCTTTTCAGCATTAACCCTACAAGGTGTATCAGGATACCCTGAACTAGGCAGGGTGGGGCACGATTACTGGGCAGACTGTAAGAGGTCAAATCGGCGGCGGTGGTGCAGCAGTGTAGGTTCTAACGGGGTACGGGCATGCACACACTCCGGCGTAGAAAAATAAGGCACTGGGCACCAGTAGCATACCTGTGCATTCTAGAATTGTGTCGGGCCGCCACCATGGGACTTGATACACCCCATGGTGGGACCAGCATAGGTAACTACAACAGCGGGGGCCGTAAGACACATGTAACTATGCGAGTAGGAGCCGATCATCAGAAATGGATCACTTCACCCTGATTATGGGGTGCCTGTTGGGAACTAGTTTATATGGGTACAGAGATTAATATGGGGTACGATAGTATATTCGACCCTAGATAACTTAACTTAGTTTATGGTGCTTTCCCATTTCCAGTTTATACTTATCATACCCAGTTCTTTATTCATAGACTGAATAGTCCTAGACTTACTCAGGCTTTATGTCTGACTCTACTTTTCTTTCGTTTCCCCCCCAGGTCCACAGGGAGGGAATACCGCAGCTTGACCAGTTTTCACATCCATCTTGAAGAGAAAGAATGTATTGCTTGGATCCTTTCCGTTTTGGACTATGGCTTTGGACAACAATTATGGGACTTTTGCAGTTTATTTATGTTTTCTTTATGCTTCTTTAATAATGTAATCAAGACAGTTATGAAGATGTTATGTTTTTGGAAGAATTGTAAGACAAGTATGGCATGTCTTTGTGAACACGTATTTTAATGAAATAAAAGATGTTGTTGTTTTCCGTTGTTCAAAAATATGTGTTCTTATATCTGTCTTGTATATCTGTGACTTATACCTATAAACCTCCACCAAAATTAGGGCATTCCCCTTGAGAGTGACCCTAACGGAGGTGGGGTGTTTCAATAAATGTCCACAACCCCTTAAGGAGAAGCAGATTGTGAAAGCACATGCTATCAGTGCTATTCCTTCTTCATCGAATGCCCCAACTGCTGCGGAGAAAGGAAAGAATGTTGTCACTCAAGGTATGCTTTTTATTTTTGATGTACCTGTTCGAGTTTTGTTTGATACTGGGGCTTCCCATTCCTTCATATCTAGTGACCTAGTAGATAGGTTGGGACTGGAACCCGAGATAGTCGATAGACCGTTGGTTGTGACAAACCCGATTGGTGGTTCGACTAACCTTAGTATGATTTGCCAAAATTTGGTCTTATCGAGTCATGGATGTATGTTTGTTTGTGATTGCTTTTTTTTGGGCTTTACTGGGTATGGCATTATATTGGGGGTCGATTGGCTCCAAAGATACGGGGTGATGGTTGACTGTGAGGGCTTTTTGGTGACAGTTAGAGTGGATGATGGGCAGAGGGTAGTGTTTGGTAGTCTACCTAGTGATGGGGTAATGGCTAGTTTTATAAATTCCCTCGACATCCCGCATGATGAGTTGTCAGATGTGCCCGTGGTTGGCCAGTATCCGGACGTCTTCTAGGAAGTGACCGGACTTCCACCACACCGAGAGATTGAGTTCCGTATTGATTTAGTGAAAGATGCCAGACCTATAGTGATGCCACTTCGTCGTACGGCACCAAGAGTGCAGCGAGAGCTCGGGGTGCAAGTAAGTGATCTTTTGAAGAAAGGGTTTATTAGAAGAAGTGTCTCTGAGTGGGGAGCACCAATTGTGTTTACCACTAAGGAAGATGGTTCCCTTCGGCTGTGTGTGGACTATCGCGAGTTGAATAAGGTGATGAGGAAGAATAAGTATCCTCTACCGTGAATGGATTATTTGTTTGATCAACTGGAAGGAGCAAGAGTGTTCTCCCAGTTGGACCTCACGACGGGATTTCATCAGCTCCGAGTACCGGCTGAGAGTGTTCCGAAAACGTCATTTAGGACGCCGTCTGGATTCTATGAGTGGTTGGTCATGCCATTTGGGTAGACCAATGCACTAGCATACTTTGTGGATCTTATGAATCGGGTATTCAGAGATCAATTGAATAAGTTTGTTCTTGTGTTCTTAGATGACATCCTTGTTTACTCGAGGACAGAGGAAGAACACAAGGGACATTTGAGGATAGTGATGGAAGTGTTGAGAAGACACCAATTGAAAGCTCTAAGTGTCACTTCTCGAGGAGGGAAGTAAAATTCTTAGGCCATGTTGTTTCATAGAATGGTATTGCCGTGGACCCTGTGAAGGTGGCTACGGTACAGGATTGGTCTACGCCCAAGAATGCAACAGACGTAAGAAGTTTCTTGGGGTTAGCTGGATATTATCGTAAGTTTATCCAGGACTTCTCCAAGATAGCAACACCGTTGACTCAGTTGACTAAGAGAATCAAGCCTTCGTCTGGGACGGAGTGTGTGAGAATGCATTCAAGAGTATAAAATAAAAGTTGACATGTACGCCAGTGTTAGTCATTCCTAAAGGGAATGAAGAGATGACGGTATACACGGATGCTTGTGGTACCGGACTAGGTGCTGTATTGATGCAAGGAGGTAGGGTTGTAGCTTATGCTAGTTGGCAACTAAAGCCGCATGAGAAAAGGTATCCTGCCTATGATTTGGAACTGGCAGCGATCGTGTTCGCGTTGAAGATGTGGAGACATTATCTCTTGGGAGAGAGATTTGAGTTGTTTACCGACCATAAATCGTTAAAGTATCTCTTCTCTCAGAAGGATCTGAATCTCCGTCAGCAGAGGTGGTTAGAGTTCTTGGCTTCGTATGATTTTGATATCGCATATACACCTGGGAAAGGCAATGCGGTAGCCGTTGCCTTGAGTAGGAGACATGCCAGTTTAGGGGCTATGTTTCTTGAATGGAAGCAACTGGAGTATATCGCAGGGTATGATTTCAGACCAAAGTGCGAATTCTATCCAGAGATGTTAGCTAGTTTGACGATCAAACCCAATTTGATTGAGCGGATTGGTTCCAGTCAGAGGGACAATCCTAATCTATTGGAAATCATCTCCAAGTTAGAGACGAATATCGACGGTGAGGAGATGAATTTGTATGGGCTTGATCGAGAAAGATGGCTTTGAAAGAATGGAAGACTAGTTGTACCCAACGTGAATGGTTTGAGAGATGAAGTGCTTAGGGAATGTCATCACTCAAAACTGACTATACACCCCGGTGGTGATAAGATGTATCGAGACATGAAACAGACTTACTACTGGGAAGGGATGAAAAGAGACGTTGGGAAGTTTATATCCAAGTGCATGAATTGCCAGCTAGTTAAAGCCGAGCAAAAGAAGCCTAGTGGTTTGTTGCAACCATTAGAAATTCCCGAATGGAAATGGGAGCAAGTCTCGATGGATTTCATTGATGGTTTACCAAGGACTAAATCGGGACATGATAGCATTTGGGTAATTATGGATCGATTGACCAAGAGTGCAAGATTTATACCAGTCAAATCGACCAGAACGGCGACTAAGTTAGCAGAACTGTATATGAAGTGGGTAGTGAGATTTCATGGAGTACCTAAAAGAATTGTAAGTGATTGAGACCCGTTGTTTACTAGTGTGTTTTGGAAGAGTTTACAAGAGGCTCTAGGGTCAGAATTATATCTCAGTACCGCGTATCATCCTTAAACCGACGGCCAGACAGAGAGGGTGAATCGTATATTGGAAGATCTCTTGAGAGCTTGTATATTGGATTTTGGTGGATCATGGGATGACCATTTGCGTCTAGTAGAGTTTGCATATAATAATAGCCACCAATCCAGTATCGGTATGGCTCCATATGAAGCTTTGTACGGAAGACCGTGCAATTCACCATCATGTTGGATAGAGACCGGTGAGAAGTTTGTGCTTGGACCAGATGTGGTAAGGGAAACTTCGGATAAGATTAAGATCATCCAACAACGGATGAAGGCTGCCCAGGATAGGCAGAAGAGTTATGCTGATAAGAGGAGAAGAGACTTAAAATTCTCCGTTGGTGACTTGGTGTTTGTCAAGATTTCTCCGTTGAAGAGCGTGATACGATTTGGCAGGGGAGGCAAGTTGGCACCAAGATTTGTTGGCCCATTCCCAGTTCTCGAACAAGTTGGGAATTTGGCATATAGAGTTGACTTACCCGAGAAGATGGTGGGAGTTCACAACGTGTTTCATGTTTCCCAGCTAAGGAAGTTCGTGCATGACCCAGATATGACTATTTCACCTGATCAGTTAGAGGACCTCGAAGTGGAACCCGAGGCGGTTGGGAACCGCAAGTCGATTCGTATTATCGAGCACGATACAAAGCAACTTCGAAGGAAGGCGGTGAAGCTATTCAAGGTTCAGTGGGGCGAGAACGAGAATGACGGTACTTGGGAGACAAAGGAGAGAATTAGGAAGACGTATCCAGAACTTTTTGCCTGGTAAGATTTACTTTACAATTTAGTTATTCCGCATGCTAGGATAGACTTGTTTTGCTTTTTTTGCATGTTTGATTGTTGTTTTATGGCTAGTAGGCATGCGGGACCTCTTGTGTGTTTTGGTTAGGGAATTTCGGGGGCGAAATTTCTTAAGGAGGGAAGAATGTAACAACCCGCATTCTACACATCGGAGGATCGTAGGATATTTATTTCTTTCTCATATGAGGTCGTATGGTCATGTAGAGTTGGGAAACGACTATTGAGGTCATTTCTCATGTTCATGATTTTTTCCAATTCTTAAATGACCGTTTTGCCCTTAGCTGATCTTGTTGCGGCCATAACTTTTGATTGGAAAGGAGTTTTGACCTGAAACCACTTCCATTAGCTTCGGATGATGGTTTACCTTTCCATAGAGTGGTCACATGTGAGAAACGGACTTACCGTTTGGGAGAAATGGCGGAAATAAGGTTTGGAAGGTGAAAAACTGCTTAACCGGGCCAAATAGGGTGATTAGTGAAAGGGCCCATAGCCCATTTCGGGATTAGGGTTATGGGGAGGCTGAAAAGAGTTAGAGTTTCATTCCATTTTAGTTTTCTAGCCTCCACTTACCTCTTAGAAACACTAAAAATGGCCTCCAACCTCTAAATCACTTTCTAATCAAGGATTAAGCTTAGCAACATCAAATCAAGGGAGATCTTCACAAAATCAAGATTAGAGCTGCTGTTTAGCATTGCTAGTCACGCCATATCAGAGATTTATTTCAGATCTAAGGTCTTTTTGTGGCTAAGGTGAGTGATTAGCTTGCTTTTACACTAATTATGGCTAATTAGTGTTGATTAGTGTTAATTAGCGTTTTTAAACGTAAATAAAGTCTGGAAAAATATTTATAAATTCTTAAATGATGTTTTAGACCTCTGTTAGAAACTTGGGTTAATTTGGTTAAGTTTTACTAATCATATCATTAGTTTTGCTTAAGCACGCTTAAGGGAAAATAAAGGGTTTTGGCTATGTTTGATCTATTTTAACCTATCAAGATATTGTTTTGATGTTTGTGGTTGATGTTATATGTTCCTATGACTGTTTGGTATGAATTGTGATTGTTTAGAATAGTTAGATTGGTCGAAAACGCCGTCGAATGGCGTAAACAGTCGCTGGAAAAAGTGCAGGAATTTGGCCGATCCGGATCGGATCGGATCGGAGAAAAGAGCCCGAACCGAACCGCCCTCCAAGTTGTTGTATCCACGAGACGATCTGGACCCGAACCCCGACCGATCTGCCTCTTGCGTGCCACTCCACCCCGAACCGATACACCACGGAGAAGCTCGAGAGACCCGACCCGATCTGGAGTGCTTGGGGAGAAGGACCAAACCAAAGGAGTTTTCCACGAAGCCAGGAGGAAGGTCATCCGATCCGAACCGTTGGAGGAAGGTCATCCGATCCGAACCGATAGGGGAAGGTCATCCGATCCGAGCCGATCTGGAGAGGGTACTACGAACTGATATGAACCCGAGCCTATATGATGATCATGAACTGAATGAAGACCGATCCGGTGATGACCAATAACCCGAGATGTGAAGGTAGTCCAAATGGGAGTTAGAGCTCAGGATCCAATTAGGAACCAATGAGTTCACTTCATGATTGGGATTTGCTGTGGGACATGTGCTAAGGAGTTGTCGACATTCATAACTTTGATTCACCACTGAAAAGGAATGATGGGCTACGTATCAGTGCAGTAGAGTCACCGTGACTCGAGGGGCAAAGTGATCGTAGTAAGATTATGAGCTAGTGCAGTGGAGCCATTGTGACTCCATGGGGCAGAGTGGACATAGTAAAGGATTAGTAAGGCTATGAGCCAGTGCAGTGGGGTGTGTACGACTCCATGGGGCAAAATCGACATAGCGAAGGATTAGTGGCTATGGATCAGTGCAGTGAAGCCGTTGTGACTTCATGGGGCAGAGTGATCATAGCAAAGTATTGGGTGATCGAAGTGGTGGATATCGTATGCTTTACGCATTGAGTGAGAGATGTGAGGATGGTTGCTATGCTTGATTGTTTACCATCACTATGACATACACCCCTCACCCCCGTATGCTTGTACACCATATGTTAGTGGCACCTTAGATGGTTGTACAGTATGTAGTGCTAACTCTTTGGTTGCAGGTCCAGGTTCAGATATGGTTTAGTATACCTGTTATTGTTCTGTTTAGCTACTTATCGCTCACACCAGACTTTTGTCTGACCTAGAGTTTTATGTCTCTTCTTATTACTCTGGGTGCTCCTAAACGAGCAGACGAGAGACAGGTTAGCTGGTGATGCACGAGTACCTGATCCGGAGGCGAGCAGGAGGCTTCCACGTATGATATATATATATATATTCTTCCTGTTTCGTTGGTGGTCACTATTTGGGCATTAGTAGTGTACCTTCCTTATCTTGCTTTTAGAGACAGTTTTAAAAGTTGTAATAATGATGTTGTGGAACATAAGCTGTATTTGGACTTTTCGCTGCTATGATAGTTTGTTTTCAGCTTATGCACTGTCTCACTTGTTTTGTATCAAGTATATGTTATGATTATATTTTATTTCATGCGCTGTGAGACATATTAAAGGTTCTTTATTGATTCTTCGTCTTCTTCCTTTTCTTCTGACGACCGTTCCGTGCTAACTGGACATGTGTACAATGCAATTTTTGGAGTAAATGTCGGTTGGTGCGGGGCAGGCCGTCACACTGTTGGTTTATCTATAAGTGCTCAGAAGAACCTCGTCCGTTGGGTTGAAATAAATAAATCAGAGCCATTTAAAAATTTATATTCACATCACCTTGCCAACACTAAGTCATGAACATTAATTTGATTCCTATTAAATTTTTGTCTAACGTTACACTCTACGTTCTTTTTCCTACCTAATAGTCTTATATATATTAATTCTTCCATTTAAACGCATGTTGTGGATTTCATATTCAAACTTGCGCGCATATATTCATGCATAACTTCCTAAACTATGTTCGTTAATAGCTGCACAATAAATGTTATTCCTTTGCCAAATTTCTTTCTAATTTATTTAATTATTTCCAATCTTTTAAACACGCGTTCACATGCGTAAATATATGTGTGCATTCATTCCATTATTATCTTTCGCTCTTAACATATGCTTTAAATTCTAATTTTGAATTTATGTGTACATATTTATGCACAATCCCATTTATTTCCAAAATTCAAACGGTATTATGCAAACATTTATTTCTTGATTATTACTTTTAGATTTCTTGCCAATGTGTGTGTGTGTGTGTATAATGACCCAAAATTTCTAATATTTTGGAAATTCAAGTTTTTAAGAATTTAAAATAAAGCTCATGGTTTTGGACACATACACTCATTTTTAACTATGATTTCAAAAAGTACAATGGTCAGATAAGTTATTTAAATCAGTTTTATAAACTTATCAATTCAAACAACTTTGGCCAAAAATGAAAATTTGACATATTCATCGTAATTGTAATTTTTGAGATAAGTATTTGAATACGACTTATAAAATAGTGAAGATAAGGTTAGCGAACTTTTAAAATTGATTTAAATGGTTAATTATATTAAAATTCGATATTTTAGCATTATTCTGATAGCACGGAAAATAGAAATTTTGCCAGCGGTTTCTGAATTCGACGAGACCAGAACCATTAGAATCATATCTGAAAAATATAAAATGTTTCAAAATTTATAGTAATTGGGATTAGCATGTGGTTATGCGAGTAGGAAATGCATAGCTAAATTTTAAGTGAAAATTGATTTAAAAGATTAAATTAATTAGTTTTGAGCCAATAAATAATATTTTAAAATATCATAAAAATAAAATATAATTGTCTAATAATGCGAAAATGTTTTTAGAACATAAATTAATTTTCATAAGCATTGATACGTCATTATAGAGCGTTTAGTAGTGTAATAAGTTATAAAAGGATTAATAGTCAATTAGAGCTCGTTTTAATTAATAAAAATAATAAACAAAATATGTTTTAATTTTGTTTACATATTATCAAAGAGCACGAAAAACTGGTGAACATGACCAGGAAATATATTTGATGTTGTATGCGTAGTTATGTCAACAAGTTGCATGAAATGTTGTAAGCTAATTAGCTTATATGTCTTCATTAGCTTAACTATTCATTTAGGAACAAAGTTTGTTTATTTGGAGCTGTCACCCATCTAGGCCATCAAAGTGTGTTTTCTCCCTTCCACCCTAACGCCGACACCTTGGTGATCCATGCCACTTTCAAGCATATAAATATCAAGCATTTCTTCTCTTTTTTTCACTTTACTTCCAACACTTTTCCTCCATTTCTTCTTCCTCTCTTCCCCTTGCTTTGCCGTGACCACCCCAGCCCCACCACGCTGCACTAGCCACCTCCAACCCCTCCTTGCTGCCCACGTCAGCCACCCCTTCCTTCCTATGGACCCCACTACCTTCAAACAACCTTGAAACCCACATTAAACCTCTAAAAACACCTCAAAACCACTTCCTTTAGCCTCCTCTACCCTAAACCAAGCCCTCCACCCACACCAGTGCCCTTCCAGCCCCACTAGTGCCCTTCCATCCCTAGCAACGCCTACGGGCCCAACCTCCATCGCGATCCCCTAGCACCTCCAAACCCCTTTCTATTTGCTCCAAAAACCCAATATACCTCCATTTATTCGCCGGTTAATTTCCAAAACCACATACCGTCGAACCCCTGCCAATTTTCTTTAGAAATATTTTGGTGATGTTGTAAGGCTACCGAAATCGTCTGGAATAGTTAAGATGTCCTTTGATTGAAGTTAGGAGGAGTGGAATACAAGGTGAGAGCTTTTGAACCACAATAAGGGCTAGTTTACATTTATGTTGGGTTGTTTAGTGATCTATGATGGTTGGTTTAAGTTTGTAACATAATTTAATGATGGTTAGAATGAAAAAGATTCGATCTTTAAGTAGAATTTACATATTCACTTACGTATATGACACTTAGAATTGGAAACGTTGACATTGGGTTGGGCTTGAACCTTAAATGGTATGGAATGGAAATTAACTTGATATTGGTTATTGAATATGGGTATGAACCTCAGCTGGTATTGATTGTCATGTTTGTTGATGATTGTGTATGGTGATTAATCTATTAATTAACAAAAATAAGTTTTTAACGAATATTTTAATAATATAACAATGAGTGAAAAATAAAAGTGAAAATTTGACATCCGATTTTGGATGGACGTAAAGTTCAATTCACTACGATGAACTTTTGCAAAAGAAAGAAATTGATTAGAAATAATTTTCTAGTTATGGCATGTTCAAGATTTTATTTTACAATGAATAATAACTAGAAAAAGTGAAGTTCGGTTAGGGTGTCTAGGAAGTGTTTTGAAAAGATTTCGTTTTCCAAACTTTCTTATTTATTTTTGTAATGGATATTAGTAGAAATTGGGTTTAAAATAATGAAGTTTGAAAAATAATATTATTTTAATAATAAAATAATATTATGATATCAAATTATTGGAAATATTTGAAATTGAAGTTGAAATCGAAAATATAATTTTCTGAAGTTGCTATATAGTAACTATTTTAGAAGCAATTCGATTCGATTCTAACCAAAGTTTGGTCAAAATAGAACTCGTCGCGCAGCGGTAGTTTGTGAATTTCGACCACTATCTTCAAGCTGACATACCGGGAGATCCGACTATCGGATTCTCTCGAAATAAAAACCATTAGATTCGAAATGGAAAGAACTTTCAAACGATATGTAGATCTTTAAAATCCAATGTTAAATCTTGAGATAAGTCCAAATCAAAGTTCAATAAAAACTGTGCCAGTGCAACTGAATGACCTGAAACGTCGTCGGACTGAAACGTTCTAATTTTAAATAAATATTAATAGGGAAAAATCATTATAAATGATTTTAAAGAGATTTGGATTGATTATACAAAGTTTGAAAGAAGAGTTTTGTGAAATATTTTAATTAAGATTAATTAGAATATGGATTTGGATAGAAATTTAAAGAATCTTAAATGGTTTATGAAAATTTGTTTTTATAAACAAAAAGAATCTCGAAGGCTTAAATCCCAGTGCTTTGAATGATTTAAAAAGCGATTTATCACTTCGGTATTGAAATGATTTAATGTGTTACCAACGATTCGCGTAACCCGCCGTGACTAAAACTTAGGCAGGTAGGGTATTGTTTGATCTTAAGAATTGAGGGACATACTGGTATGGAACTTCTCTTGCAAGAGGGACATACATAGACTATTGACGAAAGGAAAGGAAGGATGTGACCTAGTGCCTTGTTGACGGGAGAAAACTCACGATCTGGTTGCATATGTTTATATATGCTTGTATTATAGATATCTGAAATTTCCAAAGATGATTTGTTTTGAAATCCCAAAGTAAAGTATGATTTGATATGAAATGAATATCCATAATATTTCAATGATTTGAAATGAAATGGGGATCTTAAGTCCGAAGAGATTATTTTCAAAATTAAGTTTTGAATTTAAATTTAGTTTATTATATTTGATTTATAATTCATAATATGATGATGATACTATTTTTGTTTTCAAGTTTTGTGCATTGGTTTTCATGTGGAAGAAACTCGTTCTGTGTTATACGGCATAGTCCCATGATATGCCTAACTTAAATAAAATAATAACCGGTTAGTGTTCTTACACTAGTCTCATGACTGACTTGTAGTTTGTTTCCCTTGCAAACTCTGGTGCTCTTGTTTCCACGCAGGCAACCGGGTAGTTAGTTTTGCAGATACTTAGACCACGATTCTGGATGGAAGCTAGAGCTGTGTCCAGAGCATTATAAGTTTTCCACTGAGAGTTATGTAATTAAATTTTCCGTTGTGCACTGTATTGTAATTTATTATACTCTGATATATATTCTTGTACTCTAATGTAACATTTAATGATGTCAATCAAAAGTCTTTTGTTTCTATCTGATGTGTTGTATGCCCAAAGTTAATGTCTCGAGGGTTTTTGCCATTTTGGGTCGGACTTGTGGTGTTTATAGTTGATTCGAAATGCAAGAATTTTTGGGCCGTTACAGTTGATATCAGAGCTTTGGTTAATTCAAAAGCTTTGGGGTACAACTCGTTAGAACGGAATGAAAGACTCATCAGATCTAGGATTAGTAATATCCTAGAAGGGTGACTCATTAGAGATATTGTCAGTTATACCCAAGAATGAGTAAAGGGTATTATGTATACGAAAAACGTAAGTACAATATAGAAATTGGAATCATCGACGATTTTGGGCAGTCGATAAGTTCTGAAACATGTTAGGTGAGAAAATAAAGAGTGTAAGTAGTTACAAATACCTAGCGAATTACGTTTCACAATTTTAACTAAAAGGTATTTGCTAAATAGTTTAAAGGGTTATTATAACAAAATTAGCTTACATCTTCTTTCCTTTTTGGGGACGAAAAGTCTTTAAGTAGAGGAGAATTTAACGACCCAAAATTTCTGATATTTTGAAAGTTCGAGTTTTTAAGAATTTAAAATAACTGCACACATTTCTAGATACATACACTCATTTTTAAATACGATTCCAAAAACTATAACGGTCATATAAGTTATTTAAATAACTTTTATCAACTTATCAGTTTAAACAATTTTAGTCAAAAATGAAAATTTGATACTATTTACCGAGATTGTAAATTTTGAGATAAGTATTTGAATATGACTTATAAAATAGTTAAGATAAGGCTAGTGAACTTTTAAAATTGATGAAATGGTTAATTATATTAAAATTCGATATTTCATTATTATACTAATTGCCTAGGAAATAGAAATTTTGCCAGTGGTCTCTGAATTTGACGGGACCAAAACCATTAGAACTATATTAGAAAATATAGCAGAGTTTCAAATTTGTAGTAATTGGGATTAGTATGTGGTTGTGCGAGTAGGAAACGCATAGGTAAATTTTAAGTAAAAATTAATTTAGACGATAGAATTGAGCCAATAAATAATGTCTAAATATATAATAAAAATAAATTATAGTTGTCCAATGCTGTGAAAATGTTTTTAGAACATAAATTAATTTTCGCAAGCATTGATACGTCGTTATACAACGATTAGTAATGTAATAAGTTATATAGGATTAATAGTCAATTAGAGCACGTTTTAATTAATAAAAAAATAAACAAAATATATTTTAAATTTTATTTATGTATTATCGAAGAGCACGAAAAACTGGTGAACATGACCGGAAAATATATTTGATATTGTTTGCATACTTGTGCCAACAATTTGCATGAAACGTTGTAAGCTAATTAGCTTATACGGCTTCATTAGCTTAACTATTCATTTATGAATAAAGTGTGTTTGTTCGGAGTTGTCACCCATCTAGGCCACCAATGTGTGTTTTCTCCCTTCCTCCCTAACACAGACACCTTAGTGATCCATGCCAGTTCCAAGCCTATAAATATAAGGCCATCCTTCTCTTATTTTTACTTTACTTCCTACACTTCTCTTTCATTTCTTCTTCCTCTCTTCCCCTTCCTTCCTTGCTTTGCCATGACCACCGCAGCCCCACCACGTTGCACCATCCACCTCTGCTACCTCCTTGCTGCCCATGTCATCCACCCCTTCCTCTCCCCTCCTCGTGGACCCCACTACCTCCAAACACCTTAAAAACCACCTTAAACCCCTTAAAACACCTCAAAACCACTTCCTTTAGCCTCCTCCACTCCCAAACCAGCCCACACCAGTGCCCCACGAGCTCCCTTCTAGCCCCATCAATGCCCACGGGCCCTACCTCCATCCCGAGCCCCATGCACCTCCAAACCATTCCTATTTGCTCCAAAAACCAAATATACGTCCATTTATTCGCCGGTCAATTTCTGAAAACCCATAGCATCGTACCCCTACCCAGAAATACTTTGGTGACACCTGAAAGATGCCGAAATCGTCTCAAATAGGTAAGACTTCCTTCGATTGAAATTAGGAGGAGTGGAATACAAGGTGAAAGCTTTTAAACCACGATAAGGGCTAGTTTACATTGATTGTTGTTTGTGAACTTGGTTGAGCTTTTTAATGATATATGATGGTTAGTATAAGTTCATAACATGATTTAATGATGGTTAATACAAAAAATATTCGATCTTTAAGTAGAATTTGTGTATTCGCTTAAGTATATGACATTTAGAATTGAAAATATTGACATTGGATTGAGTTTGAACCTTAAATGGCCATGGAATGGAAATTAACTTGATATTGGTTGTTGGGTATGGATATGAACCCCATTTGGTATTGAATGTCATGTCTGTTGATGATTGTGTATAGTGGTTAATCTATTAATTGACAAAAATCAAATTTTAATGAATATTTTAATAATATAATAATATGTGAAAAATAAAAGTCAAAATTTGACATTCGATTTTTGATGGACGTAAAGTTTAATTCATTACGATGAACTTTTGAAAATGAAAGAAATTGATTTGAAATAATTTTCATGTAGTTATGGTATGTTTAAGATTTTAAATTAAAATGAATAGTAACTGGAAAAAGTGAAGTTCGGTTATGGTATCTAGGAACTGTTTTGAAAATAATTCCTATTCAAAAATTTAATATTTATTTTTATAATGGATTTCAGGAAAAATTTGGTTTAAAATAATGAAGTTTGAAAAATAATATTATTTTTAATAATAAAATAATATTATGATATCCAATTATTGGAAATATTTGAAACTAAAGTTGAAATCGGAAATATAATTTCCTGAAGTTGTTTTATAGTTAATAAACTATCTTAGAAGCGATTCGAATCGATTACAATCGAAGTTTGGTCAGAATATAATTTGTTGCATTTTGACTGTTCGCGAATTTCGACCACTGTCCTCAAACTGACATATCGGGAGATCAGACTGTCGGATTCTCCCAAAATAAAAACCATTAAATTTGAAATGGAAAGAGGTTTCAAACGATATGTAGAGCTTTAAAATCCAACGGTTAGATCTTCAGATAAGTCCAAATCAAATTTGAATAAAAACATCGTCAGTGCAGTTGAATGACCTGAAACATCGACGGACTGAACAGCCTATTTTTAAATAAATAAAAATAGGGGAAATCCATTATAAATTGTAATAAATGGTTTTAAAGGTATTTGGGTTAATTATACCAAATTTGTAAGAAGGGTTTTGTGATATCTTTTAATTAAGATTAATTGGAATATGGTTTTGGATGGAAATTTGAAGAACCTTAAATGGTGTATGAAAAATTGTTTTCATAAACAAAACGAATCTCAGAGTCTTAAATCCTAATGTTTTTGAATGATTCAAAAACCAATAATAGTATAAATTTAAAGTACTTGTGATTATTATTGTGAATGAATTTATCACTTCGAGATAGAAATGATTTGATGTGTTACCTATGATTCAGGTAACCCTCCATGACTAAAACTTGGGCAGGTAGGGTATTGTTTGCTCTTAAGAATTGACGGACATACTGGTATGGGACTACTCTTGCGATAGGGACATACCTAGACCATCGACGAAAGGAAAGGAAGGTTGTGACCCAGTGCATTGTTGACGGGAGAAACCACCCGATATGGTTGCATATGTTTATATATGCTTGTATTATATATATATTTGAGACTTTCAAATATGATTTGTTTTGAAATCCCAAAGTAAAGTATGATTTGATATTAAAGAAATATCTATAGTATTTCAATAATTTGAAATTAGAGATCCTAATTC
The DNA here is from genome assembly GCA_030737875.1 of Allium sativum. Lineage (NCBI taxonomy): Eukaryota > Viridiplantae > Streptophyta > Magnoliopsida > Asparagales > Amaryllidaceae > Allium > Allium sativum. Next base: position 501,420,354 of record CM060920.1, read on the forward strand.
CGAAGAGATTATCTTCAAAATTAAGGTTTTGAAAGTAAATTTAGTTGATTTGATTTATAAACTAAATGTGATGATGAAACTATTTTTATTGTCAAGTTTTGTTCACTGTTATTCATGTGGAGGAAACTCGTTCCGTGTTATACGGCATGGTCCTATGATCTGCCCAACTTAAATAAGTTAAGAATAACCGATTAGTGTTATCACTCCAGTCCTATGAATGACTCATAGTTTTTTTTCCCTTGCAAATTCGGGTGCCCTTATTTCCGCATAGGCAGTCGAGTAGTTTTTTTGCAGATACTTAGAGAAGGATTCTGGAGCTGTGTCCAGAGCATCATAAGTCTTCCGCTGAGAGTTATATAATTAAATTTTCTGCTTTGCAATGTATTGTAATTTATTATACTTTGATATATATTCTTATACTCTGATGTAAAATTTAATGATGTTAATGAAAAGTCTTTTATTTCCGTCTTATGTGTAATATGCTCAAAGTTAATGTCTCGAAGGTTCTTGCCGTTTTGGATCGGACTTGTGTGGTTTATTGTCGATTCGAAAGGAGGGAATTTTTGGGATGTTACAGATTTTGAAATTTTGTTTCCATCTTCTCTCTCGACATCTCTGGGAAATACTTATCCATGAACTTTTCCTTAAATTCTTCCCGTGTCATCTGTTCTATCTCCTTTGGACTTGTTTTTTTTCGAACTAGCTCCCACCAATTTCGAGCTTCCTCTAATAATTGAAAGACTGCCAACTTCCTCTTTGTCAACTTCACTACATTCCAAAACTTCGAATATATCCTCCAGATGTTGAATCCATTGCTCTACCTTAACTGGATCAGCATCTAGAACAAATTCCTCTGGCTTCAAATCTTTAAAACGGCTTAAAAGGCTGTTTGTTGAAGATGTTGAAGAAACGTGCTGCATCTGGTTGATAAAAGATGCGACCAATTTCGTAGCATTGTTTATGCAGAGAACTGAGCCTCTTGACTTTGAGTTGTCGAGTTAATTTGATTTGTCGTGACCTTCAAAAAATATATATTTATGGTCACAGATCAAATACACCTTCAATTATAAAGGATAGCTAATGACATACTCAAGTCATGAACACCCATACATGTTATTTTACTTATAACCCTTATTTACAAACAAAATTTGCTTGTTCGTTTATAACCTGCCCCAAATATTGATAGTCACACATACTACTTGATATGTTAACTACCATTTAACTTCCTATTTCATTTTCTTTTGATCTATCACTATTAATTCATGTGATGGAGAAGGACCCATTCTGTCATTTACTACTCGAGGAGGTCCAGTAACTTCTTGAGAGTAGTCACTTGAGCCAACTAACTCAGACTCCTCTTTATCATACTGTTCAACTATCGTATTTGAAAATCTTTTACGTATCACATTCCCTCTTTGTGGTGGTAGTGCTCTATTTTGCCTTAGTCATTTTAAAGCTTCTCCATAATCCGTCCTTTCCGCTATTTTAATTTACTTCTGAAATGGTTTCATTTTCTGGTGTAAACGGTAGAGAATAAGCTGCAATTTAAAACCTTCTTCATAGTCCTTAGATTTATTATACACTTCATATATCTCATCAAGGAGAACCTTCCTTGCTCGCCTTTTAATCACGTGTTTTTCTATTGTTCAACTCGCAGCAACTAGTCATTTGTTCGACATTGAGGTGCACTTAACACCACCCCATGAATCCCCCGTGCACCAAGTTTTATTGCTTGCCATAACTTATAACTGCAAATAGTAATAAAGATGTAAATAATAGTATAAACTTTCTATTCTAACAAATTAAATTGTGATACTACACAGTTTTCCAAAAGCACCCCTTAAACCTTGGCTCAAATACCGATTACCGTAACACCCCCGCTCCGGAACACTTATCCAGAAGTGGTGATGCTACATAGAAGCCATGGTGCTAATAGAACAATATCATAACTTAACAAAGTTGTATCAGAATATAAAATAATTCTAAGTACATGATTTTAAATAGAAGAACTATTATACAATCATCTCATATAACATGGTTACAAAGATGCAAGAGTCTAATCCTCAGATAATTGTACATATGATTACATAAAGAGATAATATTCATATTAAAAGTCTTCACTTCAAAGCAACAAACTAACCATCTAAACCTGAAATGTTTTAAGTGTAGCATCATAAGCAAAAAAGATCTAGTGAGATAGAAATTTTAGTTATAGTTTTCAAATCGTTTCTTAATGGGTTGTATCATAGTTTCAATATGATTCTCTTCTTCAGAGGTTGCATCATTCCAAAGTTTAAAACAAGGAAGATTTCAAGATATTAAATTAAGCAAGTTAATAATAAACTTCATTCCATCAGAACCCATGCTTTTTAAAAATACATGTTTACGAATCTAAACCACACCCTCGATTTAGTTTATATTTTAGGATAAGTTATCCAGTTGCGGTCGACATCCTTCACTAAGTAGGGACGTACTCTACTCGGCTCAATACCAACATAGAGTAATAGTGCACTACCCAAGATCTATTGTATTATACCGCACCCCTGAAGAAATATAATTAAGAAAATGTTTCCTGAAAGTATTCTTAAATTACCTTTTTCAAATTCATACTTTTAAGGGTTTAAGACAAACCCGAAACCACCTCAGAAATATTCTAATATATGTTAAGAAGGATCTCGAAACTATTGAAGTAAAAGGTTACATTTACAATTACTTCATGGAGGTTTTAAAGTCCAAAAGAAAAGGGAAAGATAGTGTTTCTAAAAGTGCTATAAAAAGCTTCAGCATAAATAAGAATGTTAAAATAAGAACTGCAACATTTATAAAGTGTTATGAAAAGATTCATGGTAGTTTATATAGTTTTAGACTCAAAATAGCTATTGCAGCGTTTCTGGTGCATTATGAAAGTTCTGGGCTTGTTAGAGTGCTTTATAAATAATTCAGAGAAAAGGCAGCGCTTCAGAAATGCTACGAAAGTTCAAGTTGAATTACACTTCAGTGTTAGGAACATTTGAAAAGCGTTTCAAATTTCAAAAATTCAGATTTTTTGACCAATTTTTTTGGGAAAAATGTTTGATTTTATTTCTCTATAATAAATATAGTTTTTGATCCAAACTATCTATAGTAAGAAGCTTTCTTAGTCTACTTAATCACCATGAAAATAAACCCTTAAAATCCTTTATCAATTTAATAAATAAAATTCGACAACATAAGGTATTTTCAATATGTTCATTTCGGGCAGAATTTTACCTGACGTTCCTTCTAAATTTCAAGTATACAAACCTTCGAATTAGGAAAAGTAGTCAACATGAAAGTTGTAGGTCCTTGAGTTATCTTTCCTAATCAGTAAAGAAATCAAATTTTCCTTAAGAATTGAGGAAGTTATGGTCAAATTACTGAATGTCATTTTCATTGGTTTGAGCCATATCATTCATTCTTAATATTCACATCTTTTTTTTTCTTTCAAATTATGATATGAATACATAAACTTAAATAGTTTTTCTCACCTTATAATTGTAGCTTGAACTTGTATTTTATTCTCTTGATTTTTTCTAAGCTTCACCTCTTTGTCTTGCTTTGTTTTTGTTTTGTGAATGTATGAAAACAAATGAACATTTCTACCCTATTTATAACATTCCTTAAGGATAGTTTGATAATCTGATTTTGGACACTTGTCCACCTTATCTTTATGCAAGCATTAGAAAGTTAAAATACATGTACCCCTTGGGTGTCTTAGGATATTTCTACACATGGACACCTAATAGGGTTATGTGTCGTTCTTTCCTTTAGTCTAAAGACATGTGTATGGTTCATTTGATGACACATGTCCTTATCAATTTATGCCACTTATATTATTTATTAAATATATACATATACTATTTGTTTTTAGTTATAAGATATGTTATATATATATGTGAGAGTGTTGTGTGTGTGTATTAATTATACTTAAATGTTTGAATCAGATCGAAATAGTATATTCAAAATTTCTTGAAACGTTTTCATACCCGATTTTTGAGTTAGGATGTTACAGCAATAGTCGCCACTTATATCATTCATGAACAACCATTAAAAGCGATCGCAACAAAAAATAGACTCAAAATTTTGCATGCAACCATAATTCTCATTCCTAGGTACAACCACAAACAAAAACGGAATCGATTTAGCTAAGTCAAGCACTTACGTTAAACACTCATTTCCAAATGAATAGGCAATAAAGAGTAAAAGTGACAACCCTCTGGTTGGAAAACAATTCAACTAGGTAACTTATATTCTAACTTTGGCATAGTTTGTGGAAATTGTTGAGAGCACCTCCTTTTATTGGCTTGATTCGAGAGAACTAGGGCTTACCAAATTTGACCCATCCATCAAAAGGAATGAAAGCCCTTAGTGGCCTCCTGGTACAAAATAATCAAATATGCTTTAAGTAATAAACCCCAATCAGTGTAGCATTTATTGTCATGTATGGAAACAAATGGACTATACAAAATGCAATTATTCTTCATGTCTAACAATCATCTAAGTCATGTGAACTTCAACAATCAAACATACATAGGCCAAATAAGAACAAGCATCAAAAATAACATCCTTGCCTCCTCTTGCATCCAGAATAGTATTCTACTTAGTATGAGACATCGAATAGGACATCCACTTCATATATGACTCGACAAATTTGGATGCCATTGTGACGATCCCAAAATCCGAGGGGCGGTATTAAGGATAATCATTGGAATATAACACATTAATCATCATAGCAGAGTACAGATAATAGCAAATCAATAAATAGAATAATTTTACATGGATATGACAGCGGAATCACAACATGTAATAACATCAGAATAGCATAGCGTAGGATATAACTTAGTAAATAAAAGGGAAGTGGCCAGTCATCATCGCCAGAGGCGGAATACATGCATGCAGTGAGACATAATAAGGGTATCAGTCTACATCGCCGAAGGCGGTACATATACATAAAATAAGAAGTACTGAAAGTAAATCAGTCTGCATCGCCCGTGGCGGAATCATAATATAAGTACAATAATAGCGGAAAATGTCAAAGTCGTCTCTGTGAAGTCAGCCTCGCCATGAGCCAAAATGCACTCTATGCAACAGTGCAGAGCCAAAAACAACTTGTCACCTGTGAACTAGGCTGCCCGTGTGAAAATAAGGGCACCTGCGTTTAAAACAAAGTAAATTCTTTTAAAACAACGCAATGCTTTTAAAAAGAATGAAGCCATTATAAGACTCAGGTCCCATCATACAATGCAACGCAAGCCGGAGGATAGAGTTTTGCCTTATAATGGCCAAATATGCTTGATACGTATAAATCAAAATCAATTGATATTATTACTAGTGCATATATGTTTCAAAAACGAATAACATCATAAATATCAATCATAGACGGCATAGCTACCATCTACTATGTCGCCCTACTAGTTCTACAATCGAGTCCGTTATTTCATATTGGAAATTGGATTTCCGTCATGAGTCGAGGCAAGGGGCAAGCTCCTCTCCGCTTCGAGACATTCTAGCAAATGCCTCAGGACTACGCACTCTGGGCAACCCTGGATTCGGCTGGGCCGGTCCTATCTTACGTTTGAGGATTGGCAATTCCTGAACACACGTTTCTCGGTCCTTACAGACCTATAATCGAGGCGCCTCGCATTCCAACAACCACAAAGGTGAAAAGTAGATATAAATGTCAGGGCTGGTAAGTCACTGACACCACCATAGCTAGAAAGAAACGTCGTGCTCTCCCAGCGTTCCGTATCCCGTTTTTAACTCATACCGAGGCGTGAGGCTCGCGAATCCACGCTATACACAAAGCCAGGCCACGTAGACCATGCTTTGATCATCATCCACAAAACTTTGCTTTGCAACAGAAGCCTTGATCACAGCATCTTGGCATGCCACATAGGCAATCCACTCCATACGATTGATTTCTATCGATATATAACCTCTGAGCTCGTACGTCTCAAAGAAGGGCGTTAAGCGAAAGAATAAATTCTCCGCCGCCAAACAGATATATATTTAACAGAGATCAATCAGTATAGAACAAAATCCAATGTCCAACACACAGTCCATTTACAAGTCCGTTCTGGGTCTGAACGAAACCGGAGGCGTCAATTCCTCGTATATCCGTACAATCAACACATACGTTCAGACGGATACTACTTCCGTTCCTTTCCGGTAGCTACTCCGGTCAGGAACCTCAGCAGCGCCCATCCAACCGATACGAAGATCGTCGGTCTTGAATCGTCTTTGCATTTTCCAATTCGAGTCGCTCGATAAATTATTTGAAATGAGGGTTAGCTCGGCCTTTTCAAATAATCCACGTAATTAGAATTTAAATCGATTCTTTCCATGGTTATATTATTCGACATCCATCTTTCAGTTCTTTAGTGTTATTTTCGTGTCAAACACATACAACCATCAAATATCAAACAATTCAAGCCCAATTGGATTATTTGCAATCTATGTTGCTTATAATATTTTATAACGATTTTTCGCCATTTTTATTTATTTAAAAATGGCCATATTTAATTAAACGACGTTTCAGGTCGTGCCATGGCACTGGCGCTGTTTTTCCCCTAATTTGTTTTACACATATCGGAAAATCTAACCGTTGGATTTCTACAAAGTCTATATCAGTGGGAAGATATTCCCAAAGCGAACCCAACAGTTCCAGTTTCGTGAAAATCCGACGGTCGGATCTTCCACACTAGTCGTTTGAAGTTACGGTTTCAAAATTCGAACTGCAGCGTCGTTATTCGATTTAATTTAATTATTTTTATATTTATATATATAAACATAAATGATTCTGGCGCTGTTTTTCTTCAGATTTGAATTAAACATTCCGGACAATCCAACCGTTGGATTTTTACAAGGTTGGTGCCGTTGGGAAGATATTTCCAAGGCGAACCAGCGGTTGCGGTTTCGGGAAAATCCGATGGTCGGATTTCTCGTACTAATCGTTTCAAATTACGATTCCGAAACACGAACTGCACGGCTTCGATTCCTTTTAATTATATTTATACTTATATTTATATATATAAATATAGTTCATCCTATAATTCCCACTATAGCTCAATCTATATTTTCAACTTCGTTTTTACTTCAAATATTTCACTAACGCCTTAATATTTCGAAAAATTTCGCCATAACCTCCTTTGTACGGGGAGGGGTTTGGAAATTTATTGGGCCGTGTTAGGTACCCAATAAATCCTAAAAAGCATCCACATATTTATAGTGATATATTCTGGTGTTTACGGGGGAGTATGTACTGATAATCACTCTAGAGAATAAATTCTCGTCACCCCGTTTCCGTATGGAAATAAATAGTCCATGTGTCGTATCTAATAACTAGAGCGACGTGATTATTGTCAACTCCGGACCCGTGTGGGGTTTTTATTAATCTGGCAATTTATCATTATAATTTATATAGTCCATATCAGTCATCAGTTCAACCTGTAGTATATAGTCATCGCCATACAAGCCTCTCGCTCGTATGGTAGATCTTCCACCTCGTCACACAAGCTCCAATTGCTTATGTGGAATATGATGAAGTATGCCTATCGTCAAGAAGTATGCCATGTAGTGTAGTCCAAAATTAATTGTTACTATCCTATGGCGATATTTATTATTTCACACAGAATAACCAGCACTCTGCATCCAATGGCATTCACAGGAGTTGATATAAAAATAAAATTGCGCAGCCAACTCATCAAGGCTTACCTATTTGTCGGGCACGCAAATAATTTCTTTACTCTACAGCTAATCCATTTTTCCTGTTCAACACATGTATATATATGCAGAACAAAGCTAATAATAATATTTCTAGCAAACTATTATTTATTTCAACATGTGTGTATTTTTATCAAAGCGTATACATGATAAAAAAAATATTTTTATCATCAAAAATATTTATTCAACACGTGAATGTTTTTAACACTTCGTATTCACAATAAAAATGTAGTTTTTATTGTCGCTTCATTTTATTTTGAAGTACGATAACATTCAACACATGAATTTCAACTCGACGAACGAATTTCAATTCAACACATGAATATTCTCTATAGTTTGTATATATATAAAAATGTGATTTTTATCGCTAAAGCTATTTGTTTAAATTCAAATAATATTCAACACATGAATTTCAACTCAACGAATGAATTGCAACTCAACACATGAATATTCGCTATGGTTTGTATATATATAAAAATGTGATTTTTATCGCTAAAGCTATTTGTTTAAATTCAAATAATATTCAACACATGAATTTCAACTCAACGAATGAATTGCAACTCAACACATGAATATTCGCTATAACATATGTAATTTGTTTCAACTAATGAAAATTATTCTAACACATGTATATATCAGAAAATTTCGGCAGCATAGCGGCAGGGTAGTTAAAACCGGGACCGTCCCTAGTACGGCTCCTCGCTCTACCTTAAAACCTCGTGGTTTTTGACAATGGGGATCATGCATCTAGTTCGCACGCAGGCGGCATGTTTTATTTTCATTTCCACAATCCTATTCTAATTTGTTTCAACCACAAGAGGGTATTTTTCAACCACAAAGGTATTTTTCAACCACAATATCAACCACAAACAATTATTTCCAACCATTCGTCATACCATATAATATCACGTCAATCACAAGCAATAAATATCGTCCATGGTCTGTGGACGAGGGGAGTATATATATATATATATATTATTTCTATAATTCACTTGCATTTCATCACAATTCAAAGCATATATGTTTCATTCAACGCTTGTATAATTTATACATCGCTAATATAACTTATACAACACATGTACATGAGGTATACAATGCGTATATAATTTACACTTCGCTTATATAATTTATACAACGCGATTCCATTCACACAATTTAGTTTAGATTCCTCACATTGGTTATTGCAGTGTTAAAATCATGGGAAGATCAGAAAAATCCGCGGCTTCTTCTAGAATGTAGAGAGCCTCCTTGCGGTCACGGTGTCTCCTGTTTCATCAAATTTCGTTAACGAACGAAAAAGATATTATTTTTCAAAGTTTTGCAACGCTTTATAGTGTAAAAACAGTTCAACATTAAACAACCCGTATACCTTCAAGAGGAGTTCGAAACTAGGGTTGCTGATAATGTTTGATTCGTGGCACGGGGACACGATCAGGTTGCGCTACGGTGGAGAGCGCAGAGAGGCGCGCCTACGCCAGGTGGTTTCGCTCCGATCGATGCAGCGACGAGGGCGGATTCTGGTGAAATGTGCGGCGACTTCGAGCCCTTGGATCTCGTCGGATAGTCAATAATGGAAGGCGAGGTGGGTATCAATTTAGAGAGGGGGAGGAGAGCTTTCGAAATCAGGTGGTGGCGCGGCCTATAGATCGTCGGAGTGAGGGGAAAGTGGTCGGGAAGGGTGGAGTAACGTGCGCCGTCGAAGCAGAAAGAAGAAAGGGTTTCGGGAGTTTTTATTTATTTTAAATAATGAAATAGAAAAAATATGATTGGCCAAGGTTTTAATTAACTTTTTAAATAGTGTTTTTACAACCGAACTCCTTTTCCAACCCAACGACTGTCGCCCCTAGCTAAATACCCCCATTCCGGACACAATGGGATATGTTTCGTTGGCCAATTCGACTGTTACTGTCAGTTATTTTTCAAATTAAAGTATAAAACATTCAATATTTAATTTGAACGTACATTTCAATTTGCCAGGGCCACAAACTGAATCGAAAAATTCCAGAAAAATAAATCTAGCTTTGTTTTGACGATACGGTCCTAACAAAACCAGTTTCGTCGAATTCTGAGCTCGTTTGAAAAACGGCCATTTTTAGGTCGACCCCTTTTAACAGAAATTGACCAATCAGATTTTCTTTTGCCCCCCTCACATACTAGCTTCAAAAATTATGAAATTTGAAACTTAGCAATAATTTGACATCCCGGGCCCAACAAAAGTGGTTTCGTCGAATTTCGAGGTCGTATGCAAAATATCAATTTTCAAGGGCTATATATGCTATATAGCGACCTTTCTGAAAATTCATTCGGCCATAACTTTTGATTCCCGTTATGAAACTTCGATTTTTCAGATTCGTTAGAAAGGTATTCATAAACAGATTTAAATATTTTCAGTTTCGCTAAAATATGTTATATTTTCAACCCGGTACAGTCAGACAAAGTTTGTATTCAAACTTTCAAACTGCAATACTATACCCAATTCTTTATTTTATTGAAATAGGCTATTTCAACTATTCAAATTCTTTGGTAATAACCAAATTTAAAAATTTTAAATTGGTTCACATTTTCCGGGTTATTACAGCCATCTTATCAGGAATAAGGAACATAAATATAATATCTCTCGTCAACGAATCAAATATTACTAGAGCGTTGTCATGCTATCCTCACTCTCTAGCAATCCAATGATAAAAACCATCAATAATTGTCCTGAATCTACTTATGAATCTAAAGTATTTATAAGGGACTAAGTTAATAGAGACTACATGACGCTTCATATTCAGCATTATGGCTAATCTTCTGTTCTTCTTGATGTGAATGCTTAATCACTCTCCTTCAAAGATGTCCTTCAACGATGTCGAGAACAAGAAACACCTCTTCTATATGGAACCAACCACCACAGTCGAGTCTACACCATATCACTCTAAGATTTTGAGTCATGACCAGTCATCAATACAAGCAATGTCCACTAATGGGATATTTCTCCAGAAATAGCACATCTCTAACTCAAACACAACAATTACACCCAAAGCCTAGGAGCTCTAGTTGTAATGACCCATACTCTACGTATCGGAGGATCATAGGATATTTATATTATTTCTAGACGAGGTTGTATGGTTCTATAACTTTGAGAAAAGATTGCTAGATTATTTCTTATATCTTCATAATTTTTGTTGAATTTCCCCATAGCATTTTTCCCAAGGAAAATCTTATTCTAGATGTTGAACTCCACATTGACCTTGTTTAGATTCTAAACTAGTTGTTACGCCTCTA